>VXBB01018234.1:747176-819902 GCA_013399915.1 Illadopsis cleaveri | reverse complement strand
ACCGTGCTGCTGGCACGGGTCGGGCCGGCCCGGGCCAGGGGCACGGCACTGCACGGCCTCCGTCTCCTGGGACCGGGACAACAAACTCAGGTTTGCAAACTCTGCGCTCCACGCTGCGCCGCAGGGACTCGCGGAGCTGCGTGAAACAGCACTTCCCGAGCCAGCACGATGCTCGGGAAATGAGGAAAAAAACCAGCCACGGACAGAAAAAAGAAAAAAAAAAGGTAGGAAACGCCGAATAGAGGGTCTTGCACTGCCTCTTCGTGCTGCATCAGGCGGGGGTGTGACTGAGCCCCCAAAGCACCCACCCTCCGGGGTGCCACCCAATGGCTGCCGTGTGCTCGGCACAGCCCCTCCCGCCCGCCTCGGCTGAGCGGGACCCGCCGCGACACTGCCCGGACCGGCTCACACAGGCTCTAACATATAAAGGCTGTTAGCAGCTCCTCTGGCCAGAAGCTGCATAACCAGCACAGTTTTGTTCTTTGGGGGGTTGTAATAAGAGACACTTTCTTCACAAAGGTTCATATCATCACATAGGAGAGTGCTATATATACTGGGAGAACAATAGACTGTGTTCTTTATTTCTTGGTATTATCCAGAGGTAAGCCATTCAGTTCCATAAGTTTGCTTTGCATGCAGTTTTATCAATGCTCATCACATTTGGTGAACTTAAGATTTGAATGCTATTTCTAAGCTGTCCTGCTTTCATGCTATATATGTTTTCTTTTGCCTACTGGTTTATCTCTGCCACATCGTGTCAAAACAGTCCATGCCTATGGGATAGGCATAGCCTAGCATGTATTTTTAATTTTCAGGGGAAAACATGATGTGTAGTTTCTTGCAGTCTCCCCATTTAAGATTTACAGTGTGGTTTATGGACTTTTTGGATGTGATAGCACTGTCACTATTTCAGGAATACTACTAGCTCTCACCATGTAATCAGTGGAATAATGATATTTCATTTGGTGTGTTGTAGTAAGACCATCGTCACTTAATACAGTTATTGAAAATTGCTCAGCAACACATGTTCTGCCTGGATTGTTTTTATGATTGAGCTGATGGACAGAATGATTTTTCTGGTCACAGCCTGCTAGTTCACGTTGTCTTGCTACCCAGATGTACAGAATCACATCTTTGATATCTTCTCTTCTACAGATTTGCTTTCTGCTGCCCTGACTTAAACCAGAGTACCTCTGTGGCCTATCTGTCTCCTTTGGCCCCAAAATGACAGTAATTACTGCAATCAGTTGTACTCTCTTATTTTCCATTCTCTGTGAAACAAGTGCATTAGTGTTACCCAACTCCACTGACCTATTCCTGTCAGACAATAATTTCACTGACATCAAGACGGCTTTGGCAGCTCATCTGGACTCTGCAAAAATTCCCAAAGCCAGGCGGAAGCGCTACATTTCTCAGAATGACATGATTGCCATTCTTGATTATCATAATCAAGTCAGAGGCAAAGTCTTCCCACCTGCTTCCAACATGGAATATATGGTAAGTGAACTGTTTATTTCAGAGTAAAAAAACCTGTAAATCAGTGATCTGGTTTTCTTAAACAACTTGTAATGGTTTATTATCTATTATTGCTTGCTAAAATGTTCTGTCCTGACGTTTTTCAAGCTGCATTAGCTTCAACAAGCAAAACCTAAATAGTGAACTCTGAACCTCTTGTCCTGTTCAATTTTCATGTCCATGTGTAGTTCCAGTGAAGTAAGTGAAGTGGTGAGTTAACTGCCTGTTGGCCTGAGGTATAGTGCGTGATCACAGGTGAACCAAAGTGTTTAAAGTGCTGATCATTAGCCCCATGGTTTTTGTGGAGTACACTGAAAGTCATCGCCCTGATGTGAGCAGAAATCTACCCAATGACCTTTTCTGATTTATTTTACACATAGTATGTATGGAAGCAACATGGTAACACTGTGTTTGCAAAGTAATTCATCTGATGCAGTTTGTTTCTTCTTCATGTGTTTTACTTACTGCATATTGTGTGCACCTAATACCTTTATCTTTCCATCAAATACAATGCTGCTTTTTAATGTTTCTCTAGTATGTAGGATTTCAATGTGCTCAAAAGAAGTATGTGGCAGGCACATTTTCCCCTTATTGGAAAATACTTATAGGAAATGTCTGTTCCTGCAGGTATGGCAGAAGTTACACATTGACTGTGATCTCATACTTAGCACTACTGGATAAAGCAGTGTTTGCTAATTCATGTTCCAACTTTGCATGCATGCATAATATGGGCCTCTAATATTAAACATAGGTTGTCCAGAATTTTTTTTTGTTTACATTATAATTGAGGTATTCACACTGTTTTGAAAGTACAGGCAAGTTGTGTCAGCCCCATAATAAATTCTTAAAGTCACAGAGTTTCTCATATGACAACAGACAGTTAATAGGTTTGAGAAACAGGACATCATCAGCTTGACATAAAAAGGGGATATCAGTAATAACAGCTCCTCCTTTGTGGCAACTAATGACTAACAATTTGGACATGTTTCTATCACAGATGTTACCTAAATCTGGATTTCATCGTATAATCTGTTCAGCACATCTCAGCAGCACCTCAGAATGCTGAGTGCTCTCAGAATATTGCAGGATGAAGACCATAGGCTGAGTTTGAAGTCTGGTTAAGTGGAAAGGTCAGAGACAGAAAAACCAGAGCAGTCAGAAGTCAAGCTCAGTCATCATTTTCATTGCTGTGCTCTCCACTGGTGTTTCCTTTGATTCTGCATAAATAAACTTTGTTGTAATGTCTGAGGGAATGGCAGCCTACCATACCCTTCCTTGGCTTTTGTGTTTTAGAAATGTGTTCCTGCAGTTTGCTTAAGTGATGCCAGCACCTTGTCATACTCCCAAGGGTTTTGTAAGTACAGTGTTCTTAGCCTGTTCAGTAAAAAACCCTTGTAAATAAAAAGCAAGCTTCCTAGATTAAATCTGTTTAAATGAACTCATATACATAAACTTTCAAGATTTTATCTGTATTGGTGGGTGTTCTGCTGCAGCTTTGCTGTAACATAGATACAAAATCAAGGTTGAAATCATGCTCCTTCCAGCTGGCATGCTCTTCTTTTCCTTGCCTTTCTTCCTGTTGCTTTTGCCACTAGAAACCAGCCATTGGATGTACCTGTGTTCCTGGCAGCATCAGCCCCATCAGTAGGCTCAAGTGCAAGGACTGAAGGCTTTCTTTTACGTTTGGTCATTTTACAGTCTGAAAGTACTTTGTGACTTCATGCTGCAGAATTCAGATCAGCACCTCAAGCTATGTAGGTAATGATCCAGAGTGCAACTTGAGCTTGAATCCCCAAGAGGCAGCCACCCTGCTGCCACCAATTCTCATTTAAAATTGTGTAAGTCTGTGTGTGTCCCATATAACTAGAAAGCAAAAAATGCAGTGAGCAACATCACACATGGTGTGCTCTTCCATCTGTGTTGTGGTCATGGCACCATCTACGGAACTTCTTACCTCTCTGACTACAGAAGGATTTTGGTAGGGAGGCCTTGAAGATGACATGGTGCTGTAAGTCATGCCAAGACTGGAAACACCTGTATCAGTAACTGCGTTTGCTTTGTCTATTCTTTGGTCTCTGAATAATTTCAGTGTGTGGTGCAGATCTGTTGTGTCTTACAGTGACATGAGGTTGCTGCTGCTATATAAAAAAGATGTTATGTTTCTCAATGTTTATTTTCCTAAATAAGACAACGAACACATTGTCATTACCAACAGACAATGTGCACTTGTACTTGAAGAGTGTGCACTTTTACATACAGTGTGTGTTCCTTTCCTGAATACTATGGAAAAGTGCTGGGGTAGTGAAGAAAATGGCCTATCCCATTTTCCCTAACAATGACTAAAACGGATGTCGCATGTTCAAGAGCTGGAATTGCTTACAGATGCAGTAGATTGTGGAAATCTTTTGTAAGTGTGTTGAAATAGACAAAAACTAAGCAGTTTTGAAGCACTAGAAAAAGGTATTTTTTCATCTTTTCTCTGTTCACTGTAAATTGTGTTTTGTTTTTTCCTAATTCTGCTAGGAGCTGTTCTTCTTATTAATTATTGTATCACATTCTCACTTCTGTGCAGTGCCATTTGCTTTTATTTCCACCTCCCTAGTGGAAATAAAACCCCTTCAGGGTTTGGCTGCATTGTTTGGTTCTTGTGATTCCAGTTCTCCACACCCAACCTTTTTTGGGGCTTTTATACTTGACACATTCTGTTCCTCTCTGTCATACAGTCTACTTCTCACATGTTCAGTGCAGTAAGAGATAATTTACACTCCTTGGGTGGTATTCTCTCTGCTCTTATTGTCTAGAAGGTTTATGTACTGTTGGACTTTGGATGAGAGGTCTGGAAGAACAGCTTTGAATGCACGTGTATTAGGCAGGGAGAGTTCAGATAAACAGAGCTGGGAAGTTTTTTAATTCTCTTTGGGAGAGGTGGGTCTGAGTGCTGTCCCCTGAGCCTGTTGTTGTACGCAGCCTCCCATGAAAGCAGACAGCTGGGGAGTCAAACATGGTGGGAGGCATTGTATCAGTCCCCAGTGATAGAAACTGGTGTGTCTTATGCCAGTTACACTTTGGTAAATCTTTCTGTTGATTCATTGGTACCCAATGTGTTAGACTTTAAAGTAGTCCTCCTTTCGGTTCTGGTTCTGGAGTAGCTGATCCCTTCAACCGGAAGATTTTTTACGGGTACTAATCTAGTCAGTGTATACGTGAAGGAAAATGAAAGAACACAAGAACTTCCAGGCGTATAATGCAGAATTAATGAGTCTTTATTTTAATTTGGACCTTTTTCTTTCTCATCCTAAGAAAGTCTTTGCTTGTGCTTCGAAAGCTGAGAGCATACCTGCAGAAAGAAAGATGACACCATACTTTTGGCCTGACAAAGGGTGAGAATCATCTACTTATCTTTGCATATTTTTTTGCGGAGAAAGTAGAAGGATTCCATAAAATTCATGATTCAGAAAAAGTGAGGTGTAGACTTCCCAGCAGCTGTCTAGTGTAAAAGAGTATGTACATCTGTACATCCAGTGGGAGCATGTGAACAAAGAAATGCCTTTTGCTGAATGCTAATTCTGTACTACAGAGACACGTGCTGCCTTTCTGGAACATCTCAGCTACTTGGTAGGCCAGTAAATATTTGCAAGATATTGCCAACTGAAATTTGAGTCTCATAAAATGTCTTTTAGTGTGCATTGGTACTATCTTTAGGCTTCTAAAACATTCATTCATGAAATATCTGTTCCTATGAAGGTCAGAAATTATTTTTACCTTTCCTACAGTCATTCCCGCTAGAGGCCAGTTTCTTCAAAGTCTATATGGTTGTTGTTGTATCCCACATCACTGTGTTTGTGCAAAAAGCTGGTCAAGCAGGTGCTTACATACAGACATGCTCTTTACAGCTTTGCATGCAGAAGCAGTAACTGATATAAATGGGCCTCTATGAGCACTCAGCACCATTCTCCATGGCATTCCCATGCAAAATGGGAAAATCTGTTTTATTTAAGAGTTCTCTAAGGTGATCTGAATAACTTGTTGAAGAGCCATAACAAAAGACAAGCCATGGGTAGTTTTACTGCTGGCTCTGCAAGGATGAGTTGTGAGCCCAGTATGGATCAACATAGTTATTAGTGGACTGGCAGTAGCATGTCTGAAGTATAATAGAGGGGGCAGGATTGCATACTCAAAAACATGTTTTGGAATGCTGTCTGAAGATTTTAAGTGCAAAAAGTGCTCTAGATAAACTTGAGCTTGCTAATGTCCCAAAGATGTTTAGACACAGTTTCAATTATTTTTTTTTCAGTGATATGTAACTGCACTTTTATATTTGGGAAAATCTGCCCCCGGTTGAACTTTGTCACTTTGACTCACTTTGTAGAACTCAAAGTAGTAAAAGATTTCCAGACTAGCCTGAAATGAATTAGTTTAGCTACCCAGGAGTTATTTCATGTTTCTCATGAGCTGATGGCAGAGGAACTGGAAGACAATGGATAACTTCAGCATATTAATTTCTAGTAAATCCACATAAAAGACCATAATAGACTAGACAAAGGAAACGACCCATTGTTGTAGAAGAAAAGTAATTGTGTTTCAGAAGAAGCTCCTGTAGTCCTGTGGAGGAGTCCATATGTGTCATGCTGGAAATATGTGCGCTCTGCGTGGCCCAGGAATGACTCTGTTTGCTGAGGTGATGTGTTTGGATACTTCCTGCCCCAGAAAATTTGCAGGTAACTTCCAAAGTCAGGTCAGAGATGCAAGGTATAACCCAGTTAGTGCTCACAAATGCAATTAACTGCCTTTTTATTTCACTTCTAAGTTTGAAAGTCTTGATAAAGTTGTTTTGCTGTCAAGGTGATCTTAAAAATATTCTGTGAATATGCAGTAAGTGATGGGAAAGACAAAGTCAAAAAACCCCAGCAAACCTACTTCAAGTTTTCCAAAGTCCTGCTTAATACTGAAAGCCTTTTGTATGGACATGGAAAGCGTGAGTTAGGTTTTCTCTCCAATTCAACAGCATTTCTGATAAATAAACTTCTCAACCTGTTTACCTTTTTTTTTCTTTTTTTACTGTTTTCAGTGTGTTTTTTTACAGACCATTCTAAATCTTTAAGGACATTTTGTTCTTGAGTCATTTGCTCTGGCTTATTTACATGGTCCCACTGAAATCATACATGTCTGTGAGTAAGGACTGCAGGGCTAGTTCCTTCAAGATTTATGTCTAACGAGTTGGATAGAGTCTCTTAATTCATGTACTTTATCCCTGGCCTGCTGCAGGACTTCCTTCTGCATTACATACATATGGTTTTCATCTGGTCTGCTCTTGAACACATATAGTGATGCTGTCTTGGTCACATCTCTTGGCAAATACTTTACCTTAGGAGTAGAAATTATTTCCAAATGTCTAACATAAATATTTCCCTCTAAACCTCAGATAATTAATCTTTATATACATTTTTAAACTGCCAGTAGAATTTCTATCCTTTTTCATTTCAAAAATTACCCTTTACACATTTACTGACTGTTTTCTTGGCATTAAGATGCATATTATCTTTCCTTAATCTGCATGTGCATGTCATTACAATACTTCTGCGTATTGGTTCAAATTCCAGTTGCACTCCATTTACAGTTCCTTTGTTAAATTAGTGAACAAGAGCCTTAGATGTCAAAGAGAATTAGGCCATAATTTTAACTGTGCATGTCTGAAGACCCAAATGCCATAATGCAATGAAGAATTTACTGTAGAAGTTCCTGGCATCCTACTTTTCCCATTCAGTAGCCTTGTTCCCTTAAATCCTGTATATATGGTAACGTTTGAAATAAAGTAACCAGATGATGAGTCAGGGTACAAAGTTCTTGAGTTTTTGATATGCTTTTCATCATGCCAGAGTACAAAATAAATGTTAAGTATCGTCCATCCCAATCTTCTGGTAGATGAGAGCTCAAGATGCTTGGAGGTTGCCCAGTGTGGGCCTCCTATCCCAGTCTGCCATGGCTTTTAGCTTGCTCTATGCTGGGAATTCACAAATGAGGTAAAAGCAAATGAGAAGGGATATAATTGTGGAATGTGTTCACTGGTTCCAGTTTCTGCCTCCTACCCCTTGTTTTTCTGTTTAGCCAATTGAGTGTGTCCCTTCTGCCTAGTACCATAACCTGGCACCGGGAGTGTCTGAAGATCATGGGCAAATGAATTCTGGAATAGTGATTCTCTCAGAAAATTAGAATAATATGGAGGGAACTGATGTGGTTCACATGGTTACAGTTCATGCTGTCTGTCTGCATCACAGCCTGGAGAGGAAGCAGTTGTTTCACAGCATACTCAGCCTTTTTCTGCAGTGGAGGCACAACATGGCAACTGACTGAGCTGAGAGAAAGCAGGAGTAAATGGAGCTCACTTCCTGCTGATTTTGGCATAATAGAGTTACCTAGCTCTCTTTTGCCTCACAGGTGAGTTTACCATCACTTACATATTTCCTAGTGCACTGCTGTCAATAATGCAGCACTGAACTACTTGGCTATCACTGAGCTGTAGGGGATTGCCCATTTTTCCAGCAGTTTCATTGACAGAAAGCTAGGAAAGCCTGTTCAGTCTCAGTAACTAGTGTTCATCTAAGGTCAAATCCAAGTGGATGTTACTGATAAGAAGTACAAAAGCCATCTGTTATGTTCAGAGTGAATGATAGAAAACCTGTTTAAGAGTTGAATGGAAAAGACCCTTCCTGGAAAGCACTCTTTGAAAAATCTGAAAAACTTCCCCAAAAATGCTGTTGTTGATGAATTTTGTGGAAAAGAATGACTGTGTTAAACTTGCTTTGGTACTAGAGCTCTGTTCCAATGTTTTATGCATAACAATTTTAAAACATTCATCTTGATTGTGTTTTAGAAAAGAATATTTACATTATTTAAATTTAGTATTAGCAGAAAAACCTTCTAGGAGTTTAAACAAACAAAAAACAACTTAGTAAAGTCTCAGATAGAAAAGCAGCCTGCCCAGAGGCCTTGGAATTAGACATTCCTTTATTATTAAATGTAGCACCTCTTGAACTTCTTGGCTATAAACAGAGACAGGGCATTTTTCAAAAGAGTCTTGGTCCAAAGTACACAGTACTTTGTTTCATACACGAATGGAGATGATAGTAACCTTAAACTTCTCAACATTTTTTTCCTTTTTCTATACCTGAAAAGATAAATAGTCTGTCACAGGTCTATGAAAATGTGTATCCTAGAGACAGCAAAAGATGGAAGCCCCAGGATAGCCCCTTGCCTGCTTTCTGCGCACAGAATCCTGTCTTCAGCTCAGGTGCCTCCATGTATGAATGCATCTGCAGGTGCCCTGGGATGGGGTTGGAGGTCTGTGTTAATGAAACTGAGAATAAATTGGTTTTGCACATCTTCCTATCTGTCAGTGATATCTGTTAATCTGTATCAAGAGAAAGAATCTTAAATTGAGCTTTCTTATTCTGAGAATAAAGAACTATTGTTCTTATTCTTTATTCTGCAGAAAGAAGGAACTTCTATGTGTTTTCTTTTATGTCATGCTGTCACATCTTTCTGCTAGAGCTACTTAGAAAATAGTAAGTATTTTCTTGAAAACTTTTAAAGAAATTGAGAACATTTTTTCTGTTGATGGAAAGCTTCAGTGGTTAGTAACAAAGAAAAGCAAAATGTAGATTTTTTTTCTGTATATAACCAGGATGAAACACCACAAAACAAATACATTCACATTTTGTGTTTCTAAGAAAATACAATTTGTTCTTATCATTTTTGAAATGATAGAGGTCAGACACGCTCCTTCTCACCCTTCTGACCAATTGTCAGGGTCACATGGAGCTAGAGTTTGGTCCTTTTTGTTACCACTTCTAAGATAAGCTATTGCCAATTAAAATATGTCTTGCAGTAGGTTAGAAAAGCAGTGAATATTTTAAGATACATAGCTGTGATATTTAACTTTTCCAAAACAAAATAATAGCATATCAGAGAAGCCTATTTTTATTAAATCTGACAGCATTTTCTTTATTTCTTGTTGTCTAAAAGCCTGATGTCAAACATGAAAGGAAGTGCAGACAACCTTTAGAAGAAAAAAAATTGACTAATAACATTGGCAAAGCTTCAAATGATAGCACTTTGTGTTTGCACTACATAGACATCCAGGAATATAAACTCCTAAGTAAAACAGAGACTTGAATTTTCATAAGAAAAGTATTTGTGGCAGTGAGGTTTCTTGGGAATATGTCTGATGAAGCCTGGATTAAGCCAGACCTTCTAATACTGAGCTCTTCAGACGTGTGACTCACATGTTTGGAGGTTTGAATATATGAGAGTAAATTTACTATGAAACATTGCACAGTTTTACTTTGAGGTGCAGTGGATTGTTGGACAAGCAGCTTGATGTATTAACCCTCTGTTTATTTGGAAAAGAATGACATACAGAACTGTGACTCCCATTAAGGTATTTTTCTTTAGAGGGTAGACTGACAATTTTCTGTGTAAACTTTCTAGTTATTACCTGCTGCATGTGAGAAAGTACCTGCTTGTGTGGTAGGCACCAATTACAGTATACACACAGAAATTTCTCACAGGTGACTGTTGAGATTAAAAAAAAAAAATATTCTTAGAGAGAGAGAGTCTAGAGTCCAAATGATTTCAGAGCCTGTATAAATATATAAAGTTTGCCACATCTCTGTGAGTTCCAATGAGCTCATATGTTTTCATCACACAGTATGTAGTGAACAAAAGCGGGAGCAAAAAGACGAGGCTCTTTCATTCATTCTGCTGTAAAAGCATGCAGGCAGAAGGGCTGTTAGGTTGTTTTGTTAAGCTTTTTGCCAGATTTGGGGCAGTGGACGTAGTGGGGGGTCCTACAGAAAATTTCTAAACCTGAAAGCACTATAGGTCTGACTACATGAAAGAGAAGGGGAGCAAAGGACTCCTGTGTGCCCTGCAGGCTGCTGTGGGATTTGAGACAGGCACCGCACGCGCGGTGGTGTGAGCGGAGCAAGTCTGGGTGACCCGTGAGGACAAGACCTGTGTGTTGGAGGGTAGCAGCCTACATCTGCTAATCTGCTCTGGGACTTGCACGAGCAGCTGTGGAATGCAGCTGCACAGATGGACTGGACATGTTGGATTCCATCCCTTGGATTCACAATGTTTTTATCAGAGGAAGAAATTGCTTGAGTCGAGGTTTTCTTCTTTCTCGCTTGCTGCCATTCTGGAAGGAAAAGCTTTTGATCTTCAACTAGGCAAACAAAGAGAAGCAGGGGGCTACTGGAGAATAAAATAATATGTTTGAGGTGCAAAGGCTCGTTTTTTAACTGATCATTGCTGAAAAAAGGTTGTACTGGCCATCTTTCTGAGAAGCCTAAGAATTGCTGTAGATTTGTTTGTGGGAAATAACAATCTGAATATTGCTAATATGAACCCACAGTAAACATATATAAATCAAAAATAAGATGCCAAGACTGGAAAACAAATTGCCACTTTTTATTGCTTCAAAATGTAGCTGTGTTGCCACGCAAGTCTCTTCAAATTGAGTATCCTAGTATTTGATTTGCCATCTCTTCATGTAACTGCACTTTTGTAAAGAAGCTGTTGCAGAAGAGAGTGGTTAAAACAGTGAACTTCACGAGTTTGCACTGGATTTGTGTTCACATCTCTACCCTGTGTTTTGTCACTTCAGCTGTACAGTTGGTGGCAGCCAGCTGCAGGTCTGGTTACACCACAGCTGTCCTGGTATTACGGGCAGC
This sequence comes from Illadopsis cleaveri, assembly GCA_013399915.1. Classification (NCBI taxonomy): domain Eukaryota; kingdom Metazoa; phylum Chordata; class Aves; order Passeriformes; family Timaliidae; genus Illadopsis; species Illadopsis cleaveri. The sequence continues at coordinate 808,656 of VXBB01018234.1, read as the reverse complement.
AGCCCTGACTCAGGGAATTCCTAGAAAGGTAGTGAGTGACCAGGGTGTGTATGTTTTGCTTAAAGTACTTTTTTACCATTGAGAAATATGCATAGTATTAGCTTGGCTGATATGTCATTAAAAAAACCCCTGCAACAAACAGACCAAACACAAACAGTGAGGTACTGAGGTATGCTGCTGGTATTTAATATCCAGAGCAATGCTCTGCTGAGGTTCTCTTGCGCTCTTTTGCAAATTAGGATAGCTTCCCTGTTACTGGCAATGAAAATGAACTGGGAAAGATTAAAGATCATAATGGCAAAAGAAGAATGAAAACACAGGTTTGGATTGCTTGAGTGTTTTACAATGATCATTAGCAAAGTCCTTAGGCTACCAGGTAAAAAACCATATCTTTATGGACTCCACAATTAGCCCACATTTTCTATCTCACAATCTGTCTGCTGGCACTGTCAGGGAAGGAGCACTCCTACTTACCACACCTTTTTTCATATTTTCTTTGTGACAGTGAGGGCTGTAAATTTAAGTGCTTCTAAAAACATCCAGTTTACCCACAGATTTCCACACAGAATGGGAAAATAATTAGTACAGTGTATGGCTGTGTATTCTGTTTTCTTTGTATTTAAATCACAAATTCTTGCTATCTGTTGCCATTAATAATAATTTCAGAGTACTTGCAGAGACGAGGAGAGGTCATTGGCATTTGAGTGATTAGGTTTGGCTCCTAAGACATTTATTGAGCAGACTGTCAAGAAAAAGCTACTCCATTTAAATGATTGAGACCTACAATTCTGTCTGCAATGAAAATGAGCAGAACCATGTTTCTAAGTTCAAGATATAGTTAAAATTTTTCATGTGCACAATTCCTCAAATTAAAACATAGGTATCAAAGTAGGAAGGGAACAGCCATTATTTTTCAACAAATGTTGTGGACAGATCTTTGTAATATTGTGGTTTTTTCTTTTCTTTTTCATCATCAGAATGTTTATTCAGCTTCACCATGGTTTTAATACTAAGAGCATAATTGTGACCGGGACCTCCTGTTCCAACCAAGCACAAAAGGGCAACTTCATCCTTTTTACATGGAAATTATCTAAGAACAACTGAGAGACCGCTATAGAAACAGCTATAAAAAGAGAATGTATGAGGAAACTGTGACCCACAATATTAAAGGCCTTTCCTTAGTGAAGGAAGCCCACTTTTTGGGCTTCAAGAAATCTCATTCAACATGAAAGAGATTTTGTTTTACACTCTATTGCTTATTGCACATTTTGGAGATTAAATATTTTACTTTTTGTTTACAGAGGGAAACAAACAAAATTAGGATGAGATTCTGGCTCACTGGCAAAATTCCTGCTGACTTTATTAATGCTAAGATTTTACTCCTAACTCTCAGCAAGCACATGCTGTGTGAGTGCAGAAAATACCTCACAGCTGCATCGTGATACGCTCTCAGGTGTTAAATCTCCCCATATAGAAACACTGTCCTGGTCCTTGTGTTCAGTCCTCTTGACAATTTCCAAGTGAGATGTACTTTGGAAGTGTTGTTTTGCAAGGGCAGTAAAGAGAGCACAGTCAGAGAGCTTTCTAGGAAAATAATCTTTGGCTCAAGAAAGAAAAATAAATTGTTCAAAGGATGTTAATTTCAAGTTGTCAGTGGAAGTGTGGTGACACACTTTAACTCTATTGTGGCTCAGTTGGACCCATCTGAGAAGTGAGGAGGTTTCCATGCTGGTCCAAATCAGTGATCTAGAGGTTGGGGGGAGATCTTTATACTATAGTTGAGGAACTCTTCAACTTCTTCCTCAACTACTCCAATCTAGCAAATGAGGATTAGCTGTCCCCGGGGAGTGGATGATCATAGTTTGGCATTGGGAGTTTGCATGATCAGCATGTCAGGATGAGTCACCTTCTTAGATCTTAACCCACTGAGAATGGAAATCTTTCTTCTTTTTCTCTTCTACAATTTTGTGTTTGTGTCAGGCAGCTTTATCAGATATGTTTAATAGGAACACTGAGTTGCCCATATTTCAGAGTTTGTAATTTTGTTTATCACTCTGTTTATTTTAATTTTTTTGCTAATTAGCTTGAGCTTTTTAATTTCTCCTTGTACAGAAACTGTCTCTCTCACTTTCAAGTTACTTCAGTTTCTCTTTTTAGGATATATCTGCATTTCTTGGTATGCTGTTAATCTATGGGCAACAATGAAGCCACATGGCTTCAAAATTCAAATGTCTTTGCTCTGTTGTCTTACATGCCCAAAACAGGGGACTGAACTGTGACAGAAATTGGCATAACTGTGGACTCAGGATCAGACTTTTTTTGAAGGAGCGAAATAATGGCACAGTCTCTTACAATAATTTGGGTCATTATGAGATAATATTTTTTACCTTCAGCCTGTATTAGTTGTTTGCCTTTTTATAGAATCATAGGATGGTTTGGATTGAAAGGGATCTTAAAGATCATCCGGTTCCAACCCTCCTGCCATGGGCAGGAGCACCTTCCACTAGACCAGGTTGCTCAAAGCTCCATCCAGCCTGGCCTTGAACACTTCCAGGGATGGGGCATCCACAACTTCTCTGGGCAACCTCTTTTGGTGCCTCACCACCCTCACACTAAAGAATTTCTTCCTAATATCTAATCTAAACCTAGCTTCCTTCAGCTTCAAGCCATTCCCTCCTGTTCTATCACTTGATCCCAGTGCAATAAGTCTCTTTCCATCTAGTTTATAGGCTCCCTTCAGGTGCTGAAGGACTCTATAAGGTTTCCCTAATGCATTCTCTTCTTCTGGTGATCATTTAGAGCTAGTCCTAGAAGGACTAAGACCACCTTTTCATCTGAAAAAATGAAGTAAATAAAATAAGGCAGGTGAGGCAATCAACTTCTCCCATGAAATACAAATGATTTACATAGCAGTAGGGGGCTCTATAGAGGCTTTGCACCAGCCTGCTAATAAAAGAACGGAGGAAATTTAAAGATGCTGCATATGATCCCCTCCCCCTTATTCCTTAGTCAGAAGTTATTTTCCTTCTCTTTTTTTCTAATTTTTTATGTTTGCCAAAAATTTGATCTGTCCAGAGAGGGATCAAGAGTGAATAGATAATGGAAAGCAGAGTGTAGTATACTTGACAAACTCACAATATTTTAACTGAGTTTGAAACAACACCCCAAAACTTTACCAGTACAATGCTACAGATGATTCCTGATAACCAGAAATGAAGCTGAGGAGAAGCAAAAGTGAACTAGAAATGCCCTCACTGTCCAAGGCAGGGGCTGTGCCTTGTTTAGAGAGGGTTAATAGTGAAAACCTAGTCCATTCTTCACATTTCTTTCAAGCACCCAACGTGCTATTTTATGAGGCAGTTCAGTACACAAAATGTGCTGGGTGGAAATCAGGATGTTGGCGCGGTTTGTGCGAATACAGTGCACATTTAGATTACTGTGGGAGTGCAGACAGGTCACTTGGGAGCAAGCATGCAAACCTCATGTTCAGCCTCCTGGCAGGAGCACTCGTGCCAGAAGCGTGATTAATCCCAGCAAAGGAGGGTGTTTATGGGGTGTCACAGTCCTGGCAGAGCAGACCCTTATGGATGCACACCAGGCAGCTGTGTTTGGACCCACGTGCTGGATCCGAGAGCTCCTCTGCTCCCCTGGGCCTGGGCAGGCTCCAGATGCTGGCTGTGGCCCCAGCCTCTCAGGCACACTCCCCAGGCACTCTTTTATGTTTGTACCTACTCTTTAAGCCCTCTTTTTGAGCTGTACCACTGCTGTACCACAGGGATTAAAAGGGGTCTTTATACACTGGCCACATGCAGCTAGTAAACTTAATGGCAGAGATACAAAGCAGAAGAAATGTTTATGCACAGTTTTCTTCGCTTTAAGCCCTAAAGCATATCCTGGGGTTTGGATTTTTTATCTCTAACTCCTCCAAGAAACTCCCATAATTTTTCAGTGCTGAAGTCTAAGTGTTCCCTGGCTTGAAGAGTATTCCTTTGTAGCATGCTTCTTCTTAAGACTTCTGTCTTTTGTCCTTGTACTAGCAATTTCCCTTGACTTTATTCTGGAAAATTTTCTGAGCAGGTGTAAAATAAATCTTCTCTGCTTTAAACACCACCCATTTTACCATCCCTAAGGTGGTTCTGCTTGAATGGAAGATGATTTGTGTTGAGGCATCTTACTGGTCTCGCTTGTACTTCTTCACCTTCTTCACCTTTATACACTCCATATTAGCAAAAGCTTGGTTCAATGGTCTAGCAATTTCAAAACACTTACTAAATTTTGTCTTTCTCACTATGAGAAATTTCACAAAATACTAGAGTTGGGGCATGATTTATTGTCCTGATCAGTCTTTTCACTCTTCTGATTTGTGAAATTAGAACTGAATTCAATGTTAGAAATCATTATTAGATTGTAGTATGGAAAATATTTGTGATGTGGGTGACTTTATCTTTTGATAAGCTTATTTCTGACTTTGCCTCTTATTTCATGCCTCAGAGAGCATACTCTTTCTTTCATAGCCACTCAAGTGTTACGAGTTTGTGTTTGTGTTTAAAAAGCACTGATGGTCTACATAGGCAATTTTACCACATTCTGTTCTGCCTTTCTACTTGCAATTCACTACAACTACTCTGCACCTAAACACTCCACTCAGGGTATCCCAAATATACATGTAATTCCAGAACCTTCAGCCTACTTTGGTATCCTTAAACACTAAGTTATACTAGGATTTGTGTGCACTTGTAATGTAACAGTGCATTCTTTATCAGGAGTTCCAGTGGTGCAGTGGGTTCTGTTGCCAATGTCTCCATTATTTCTGAGACAAACCTGTTTTTCTGTGGAGAAAACAGCAGAGTTACGAATCAGGCATGTAATTGAGCAGGCAAATCATATAAAGGAGACAGTGTTTAAGTTCACTTGTCATGTTCCAAACATTGGGGAACTTAAGAAGTAAATTGTCTGTTCTTACAGAGCAGTTATCTTTTTATATCAGGCAGTGAGCAATGCCAGTTCCTGTTCAGAATAAAAGAGTGAAATCCATACTGCACCTGGAAACTACCCATAGTCCTTGCCTTTTTGGAATCCGTTTCCTGACCTTGTGACCTCAAATATGAAGAGCTGCCACACACATTGTCTCTGCCTATAGATATTCCTGAGGTCCTATTTGAAATGTGTTGGGGTTTTGTGGGGTATGTAATACCTGTGCTGAACTGTTCTTCCCTGTGTTTCTCTCCTTCACTTTCTATCTGAGTCCCAGCCAACATTCCACTCCTCTCCACACATGGATCTCATCAACACAGAAGGGAAAATGGTAGGAGAATGTCTGGTTGGTGAAGGGCTTTTCCAGAAAAAAAGGGAGAGGCTGGAATACTTGCCTTCCTCAAATGATGTGGGCAGAAATTCTGTCCCACAATAGGGCAAATCCCTCTGGATTCTGTACATGCTGCTCCACAGTTCTCTTCTTATTTCTAGATCTGATGTGTTGCAATAGTATATTTGTGGGTTAAGGTACTTGCTTCTTTTGTTCTAGCACTATGATCATTATCTGTTTTTTTCTGTTCTACTGCTAAGGATACTTTATTTTGTCAGGTTTGGGATGAAACTCTTGCCAAATCTGCTGAGGCTTGGGCTGCTACGTGCATTTGGGACCATGGACCTTCCTATCTTCTGAGATTTTTGGGCCAAAACCTGTCTGTAAGAACTGGAAGGTAAGAGGATACCCTACAAAACAATTATTTTGTCAGCCTTTAAACAACCTTTGAGATCCAGATATTGGACTGATGCAAGTGTCATCCAGTATTCTATGTTCTGTATCTGTCAGTGTTCATTTGGCTTAAGAATATTATTGCTTAATACCGTGACCCCAGTGATGTGAGGAGAAATCTAAAATGACATGTTTTTCTTTCTGTATTTTAAACAAACCCAGGTATCGATCTATTCTCCAGCTGGTAAAGCCATGGTATGATGAGGTGAAGGATTATGCTTTCCCTTACCCTCAAGATTGCAACCCTAGGTGCCCGATGCGATGTTATGGACCCATGTGCACCCATTATACACAGGTTATATAAATTATTTTCCTCTATTCAGAATCTCATGTCCAAAGCTGGACTTTCCTATAATGTATTTATACTCTCTCTCAAATAAATGTATATGTATATCTCTAAGTATATGTATGTGTATATTCCTTTTCAATTTGGACTTCACCAATAATAAATATTTATTCAGATGGTTTGGGCCACTTCCAATCGTATGGGCTGCGCAATCCACACGTGCCACAATATGAACGTCTGGGGATCTGTTTGGCGGCGAGCTGTTTACTTGGTATGCAACTATGCCCCAAAGTGAGTGGTTCTCTTTTATTTTTGTTTATTTTTATTCTTTGTGCATGTTTTGGTCATTTTATAGGACTGCTTACCTCTTTTTTCTGCAGCATGACCTCTTTTTGTGCTTCTTTCTGTGGGCTGCTCCTTTGTTCAAGCTTTCCATCTGAACCTACAGAAATATATTGCTTTGGTATAGAAGGAAGAAAAGGAACCAACTTGATGTGTGTGGAACTAAACAAAAAACTTGTTTTCTTTTATTGATGTTATTATTTTTTTCTTCCTTCTTTGTGCTAACTTTACTTTGAATTTCTTATTTCTTCACTCTTTTATACATACGTGTGGTGAGCTAGAATTCCTCAGGTAACCAATCCCACTGTAGATCAGGCTCTTGATTTACTGACAGGTGGGCCTATGTAAACCTTGTGAAATTCAGTATGGCCAAACACACCTGGATTGGGTTAATCCAAGCACAGGTACAGGCTGGGTAGAGAATGAATTGATTACAGCTCTGAGAAGAAGGACTTTTGGGTGTTTGTAGATGAAAAGCTCAGTATGACTTATCAGGGCATGCTTACAGCCCAGAAAACTAACCATATCCTGGGCTGCATCAAAAGAGATGTGCCGAGCAGGTGATTCTTCTCCTCTGCTTTGCTCTCCACCTGGACAGCTGCATCCAGTTCTGGGGTCCTTAGCACAAGAAAGAAAGACATGGACCTGTTAGAGCAGGTCCAGAGGAGAACCACGAAATTGATCAGGGCTAGAGTACCTCTCTTAGGAAGGCAGGCTGAGAGAGTTGGGCCTCTTTGGCCTGGAAAAGACAAGGCTCAAGAGAGACCTTGTATCAGCCTACCAGTGCCTAAAGGGGTCTTACAAGAAAGCTGGAGAGCAACTTTTCACAAGGGCATGTAGTGATAGGACAAGAGGGAATGGCCTTAGCTTAAGGCAGGTAGGTTTAGATTTGACATTAGGAAGAAATTCTTTACTGTGCAGACGGTGAGACACTGGAACAGTTCACCCAGAGAGGTTGTGGACTCCTGGAGGTATTCAAGACCAAACAGGATGGGGTTCTGAGCAGCCTGGTCTAGTGAGAGGTTCCCTGCCTATGGCAATGGGATTGGAACTAGTTTGTCCTTAATATTCCTTCCTACCCAAACCATTCTGTGATTCATTCTATTGTAGATGTTCTTACCTTTGCTTATGACCATGCCACATAATCCAAAGCATTGCTTCTTTATAAAGGCCATCAGTTTAAGCTCCATGTATGTAAATCCATCTCATCTTGCCTTCCTTATTCGGGTCTGTTAAGACACAGTCCATAGATACCCATAGGTGGCCCTATATCCCATAACTTGCAGAGCTCCGTGTTAGGCTGAAATGCAAAAATTAATTTTCTGCCAGCATTTCCTAGACATTATCCCAAGCTCACACTTGGCTGCAGAGTGAGTCAGTGAAGTGTGGCTGTGGGAGAGCCTCAATTTGCGGTCTGGTTTGCACCACTGCTGCAAAAGCCGCGCAGACGGCGTGAGTGGCTGCCTCCTCTGACTGTGTGTCAGGCAAAGACATAGTTCTGTATAGGGGCCTGAGGATAATTCATTGGGCATGTTTTCCATAAACTCTTGGTGGCACAGGTCCATTTGTGGTAAAGAATACGCAAGAATATGTCATTACTCTAGCTGTTACATGAGTAAAAGAATTTTTAAAGGTTTTGCAACTGAAAGAAAGATAGGATTTCGTAAGAAAACTTACTTGGGAAAAAAACCACCTTTGGAAATCAAGGAGATTTCTCTGTCCTCTTTTCTTTAATATTTACTGGAAAAGGATGGTAAGAAATGAATGCGAGCGAGCAAGGATTAAGCAGCAAAATCTGTATCTGACTTATAGCTCCACAACATTGACAAGATGAAATCAAAGTTTCCAAAAGAATTTTTAAATGGATCTTAATTTGAAAAAAAAAGTTAAAAATTATAAACTTTCTGGAATACTTATCTCATTTTCATATATAAGAATAAAGTGGATTTATACATTAGGCATTTTTGGAAACTGATTTAGTGTTTGTGTATCAGTTAGCAATGAATTAATGACATTTTATATTTTCTGAGTCTAGAAGTCCCTCAGCTTCTTGAACAGCAAACCAAAGCCTGAAGTTGCAAGCTTTTTCTGTGTGAGATTTTGAGTAGACCTTTCAGTCACAGGAAATGACAAGAAATCATGATTTTTGCATCCACTTCTTGCAGGGTCACAAAAATTATATTGAGTGGTCTTCCCTGGATTAAATTTGTATTTCTTGATTTAATTGTGTTAAGGACATTGGGCTTAGAGTCTTCGGGCACACACACAGAAGTCTCTTTGCCACTCAGTAAGGTCTGTGTCCTTCTGAGTAACCAGCACATGAGAAACTCTAAAGAGGAAGGGAGTGAATATTGCAGCCCCAATCTGAGTTATTAAGGTTGGAATTTGGCAAAGATTTAGAACTCCAGTAATTTTCACTGATGCCATGCTGTAACCCTGAAAAATATTTATGCTTATGAGTGAAAATCCCCTAAAGTTAAGGTAGGATAATTGCAGTTTAGAAAGGCCCCAGATTATCTAGCAGTCTCACACAAATCCACCATGTGTTGCATAGAAAGTGAAGCAGAAAGCAGTTTTCAGCAAACTCTGAATTTCCATATCTGTTATCAGACTAAATATATTTCCTGAGCACTTAGTCTGCTGTACCCATTTGGAAGAGAAGTAGGAATGAGCAAATTATTTGAGATTCCTACTTTCTTCCAAGGCACAGCCCAGACCAGGGCTTTTGATCCAGTGTTACTGGCTGGGAGGTGGGGGATGACAAAATGTTTCATAAATAATTGCATTACTCACTGCTATTCCACGTCACATGCAAACTAAAGGAAAGTTCTCTGCTCTGTGAGACATAACATTTAAATAAAAATCTAATTTTAACTTTCTGCCTACATCATGACTGTTACATGATTCTCTAAAAGTCTGTGGTTTATATAAACCCCTAAAAGTCTGAATGTGTTTTTCAGATGTTCCTAGATGTTTCAGAGTTACCTCTTTTCATATGATCACTCTCCAGACTTTGTACCCCTTTCCCCCTAGGGACTATTGCACATCTCTGTTCACCAGACAGGAGCCCTCCTTCTCCTCTCATTTGCATCTGTGATACCTCTGGAAATGCCCCAGTCCAGGTCCTTTTAATAGATTACTGGTGCAAATAGTTTTTATCTTCCCTTTCCTCTAATCATGAATTCAGCCTCAGAGCTCCACAGTATGAACCTAGGGTAGTGCAAAAGTAAGGTTTCACTCAGTTTGTTTTTCCATCTTCTAAGCACAAGCTTTTAAGATAACTGCCAAACAAAAACGTGCTCAAGGAAAACCTTGCATGAATGCTTATTTTGCTATTTTTTGAAAATAATAGACCTCCAGTAAAAAAATACTCTGTCATGGGATCAGAGAATCAAAAATCACTTGGTTGTAGCAAAAGCAAGAAGACTGGAACTTCACCACTGAGACTAAAGGATGTGGAATGGATATTACTGGCCTGAATTCACATGGTCATTTTCCTGCTCTTTTTTGGGAATTGCTAGATCAGTGCTTATCAGTAAACTACAGAAATAAACTAATGTCATGTTTTTAATGACAGAGCATTTATGGGATATTAGGAGAGACATTCACTTTAATCACTCAAAACAAGTATGGTTAGTGATTTTTTTTTCTTTCACTCTGAAATTATTAAGCATTCTTTTTCATTTTTTATTTTCAGGGGGAATTGGATTGGAGAAGCACCATATAAAGTAGGAGTCCCATGTTCAGCTTGTCCTCCAAGCTATGGAGGTTCTTGTATCGACAACCTTTGTTTCCCTGGAGTAACATCAAACTACTTATATTGGTTTAAATAAGTTAAGGTTAACATTATTTTAAAGAAAACCCACAGATGAGTAACAAGAACCTTGTGTATTGAATTTTGCACATACTATATATAGAGAGATATTGTAATAATACTCTGATATTTTCTTTTTGTATGCTTTTGTATAATTAGCTTTCAAAGTACAGTATAATTTGGTTTTAACACTTTGGGATTTAAAACTCACATTATCCCTTTTAGATTAACATATTGTTAAAGGAGAGCAAATTCATTTTTGATCTTAGTAAGTGTAGCTTCCTGAAGATTGGATTATATTGAAAGCACATCAGAAGATAGAATATTAATTCCTTTTAAAAATAATATCTCTAGAAAGAGAAGGGTCATTGTTTAATACTGTGCTTTAAAAACAATGTGACATGTAAAGCAACAAATTGTCCTCACACTCCCAATGGTTCCTCCTGTTTACACCTGTGCTTTCACCTGCAATGTCAATGGGACACTGAGCAGAGGAAAACATATGTGCAAGAGAAACTGCAGGATATTACCTACCTCATGCACAGCATCAATTCATTCATGGTATTTCAAGAGTTCAGCGCATGGCTGCTGCTATCACATGTCTGTGTGCAGACAGGAATATTAAAGAGAACGAGGAATTACACTGACTAAGATCAAGTGGCTGTTAGCTCACATGCCTAAAGTCTTATCTAGGTGGAAAGCTACACCACTTGGAAATTACTGGTATAAGAACACACCTTGACTCAACCTTCCTGTGTTTCTGAACACAGTCATAGTTCTGTAATGGTGCTTTGCAGGAGTATATTTATTCTTTTTCAGGAGGAAATATGTTGCTACAAAGCAATATATATCAATACATGACATCCATAGTGTTTTTTACACTGTAAGTTTATCAGTATATGTGTTATCCCTCTGAATGAAATTCAGTTGTGAATCAGGAGAGATCAGACCTTAAAAATAGGTAGGAAGATTTCTAAATAAAAGACATTAAGGAGGTTTAAAATTCATATAGATTTGTCAGAAAAATTCCAAATTTCTAAAGCCATTGCCAGTGCCCATTAAAAATATATTGCACTGTTTTCTGAAAGTATCTGTGTGCATTGTTAAAAAACTAATCTGCCAAAAACTTTATGACAAAATCGGAATGCCTCATGGGTGTGTAATAGAGACATTAAAAACAAAATATTATACAGGTACTTTTCTTGAAAAACAAGTTATTAAAAGGAAGAGATCAAATGTCTGTTACTAGGTCATTGAAATAGCCTCGAATTTTGGCTTTATGTTACAGGGCAGAATGTACTCCACTTTAAATATAAATGTTTAGTCTGTTTGCACTGCTACATTTAGATCTCTGAAATTTATGAACTTTGCAAAGCAATACTGAGTAGAGCAAGTGGAACAGCAGAGGATAATTTCACTAGAGCTACATGTGTATGTATCTTCAAGTCACTAATTCGGTCTTTTTAGGGTATTTGAGACAGTCTGTCACCAGAACATGAAGTAACATACTGGTGATATAAAAAGAAAGGTGAGAATTTGAATTCTTCACATTAGTTATTCTTTTTTCCCAGCAAGATATCTGGAACAGGCTGTATAGTGTATGAACTGTAGCTATCTAGCTATCCGTATTCTGGTCCCTCAGAGAACGTCAGCAGCTGATCTATGGCTCTTCAGATATTTCTGGTTAGTGACACTTCTGTATCTGACAGGACAAGAACTACACAGGCATATTGCCTTTAGATGTGTCCATGTTGTAAAAGGATAACTCTTTGTAATATTCATTCTACTAATTTTTATCCTAACAGGTACAATATAAACATTTTTCCTTTTGTTTTCAAAGGAGTTTGGACTTGAACAGTACTCAATCAGTCAATTACTTTGGCAGAGTAAAAACCAGTCCTGTTTTGGGAGTGAAAGACAACCCCTTTGCATTATCTATGTACACACTGAAATAAACGAGCGAGACAAAACTACTTGGTGGGTCACTAGCCCCTCAGCCAGCACAGTTTTTGACAAAGATGCAGGTGAAAAAAGCTTGTTTGTTCTGCATAAGAAATCTTCTATAGAGGTAAAGACAGCACAGTTAAAGCAGCGCATCTAGCCATTTTCAGTATTTTTATTTTTAAAATACAAATAGGAAGCAGAGTATAAGAAAAAGTTCAGGTTAAACCATGGAGCCTACAACAGTAGGTCTAACAATAAATGACTATGCACTTTGAAACTTGCAACTTGTATGTTGTATGGTACACTTTCCAAACAGGACTAGACATTGTAAATTAATTTATAATTCTGTAATTCAGCTGAAATTATTATCACGGGTATATATGTTGTTGTATCTGTTACTTTTTAAGTTGCTACAAATACCTTGATTTTGTGGAATATTTTGTTTTCTGTGAATATAGAAAACTTTGCTTTTAACAAACAGGTATGCAGGTTTTTTTCACAACATCCCATAATGGTGCTAGGGATTAACTGTCGTAATCACACTGTAATTGACAGCAACAAAATATGATCTGGAAATAAGCTATTTCATATGAGCAGCTCCTGATAAAACCATCCACAAGCACTCAAACATCAGCTAAATATTTTTCATTTAACAGAGAAGATTACAGATCATCAGATGTTTGATTGACATATGAAATTTCCACTTTAAAGTAGAATGCCTTTCTGTATTACCTATTTGAATTGCCCCAATTTCTATTATCATTTTGCTCTTGGGCCGGGTAATGACAATGCCAGTAAAGCTCTATTTGGATTGCCAGTGCCAGTGCTTTCTGACTGACTACCTGACACAAAGTGCTGCTACAAAAAAAGCACTGAAATAGTGCAGAAGATTTCAGATGTCTTTGGCAGCTCTAATACATGCTGAGCTTGATGAGTTCAAGGCCATGCTGAGGCAAACCACCTCCAGTTGCTATTCTGATGGCCTTGAAGTACTAGTTTCTTCTCAGCAGAGGGGTGTGCCTTTAAGGACAGAGAAATTAGCTCAGACTTCTGTTCTAAATATAAAATTATAAAAGCATGCACAAGCTAAAATATGGCAAAAATTATTTTTGGTCAAAATACTGTGAGAGGCATAAGAGTAAAAAATGTTATAAAAATTGTTATAATTAATTATTGAGTGCAGCTGTTTATAATAATATCTGCTTGTGACTTTTTGCCTCATTTAAACATCTAAGATGATGGGTAGCAGTTGATACCTTTTGGTGCTAACCTCTGTATTCTGGTGCTGAAGTTGCAGATTATTTTTTGTGACAATATTACCATGTACACTCCAGTGTTTGTAAGATCTTTTTCAGCTAAACATATAACTTACCACTAGGTCAGATTTGCTTTCAGAGTTCCTTTTTATGATTGTTTCAGGCTCTAATAAGAGTTTTATGTGCATTAGAGAGGAAAATGTATTCCAATTCAAAACCAAAACAAACAGTACCCTCCCCTCATCACAACAGGCAAGTGCCTGTGGAACAAATCATGGGGAGAGTAAGACCTTTGACAGTCATGACTTCAGATTGATGCTGAGCAAGTTTTAGTAATTCCAGATCGTCTCTCTGAAAAATAAATGACTTCAGAAAATCTGGGCTTGACCTTGCACACTTATCTTTGTCATTATTCTTTGAGATCAGTTTGTTTCCCTCTGAATTTGAGGTGAGTTTGACCAAGTCTCAGTGAAAATTGGAGGAGTTTTAGTATAACTTCTGCAGGAATGAAAAACTGGATTCCATGAGAGCTTTGTGAACAGCAAAATAAGACTTCATATGCCATCCCCTATTAATAGTGGGAGATACCATGGGGCTTTCAAAGAGGAATCCTCCCAGAGTGAAAGCACTGTGATTGCAGGGAAAGAAATATATCTGTGTCTATATTCATATCTGTATCTGTAGGTAGGTGGATAGGTAGATATATGGATGCCCTCTTGTGGTTGAGAATGCCAGTACTTATTGCAGAGAAATCCAAGAAGTTTTTAGGATTTTTTGAAAACAAATGCAAATCTAAAGTTTTCAGCCTTGATTTTAGAGCCACATGACTTTGTCTGTTTCCTTTGAGAGAAGAGGTGCAGTGCACAACTCTTCCATTGCTTAGTTTTACATGATTTGTAAGTCCAGAACTCCATTGCAGTTTTATTAGCTAGTGGCTGCCTAACATGCAGAGTTTTATGAGTGTGAGGTAAAACAGAGTTACTGTAAAACAGAGTTATTCAGATGTCAGAAGAATTTTTAGAAGCGTTAAGTCAGATATAGTTCTTAAAAACCAGGGTGTGGGAAGCCTCATTACTCAGATACTAAATTGTGATGATCCCTAATAAAATTTTAAAGGCCCAAATTACTGTTGCAATCTGCCCATTATTGCTAAGTTTTCAAGACAAAACTCTTGCTTTCCTATTCTAGAATGAGATGATCTTTGAATCCAAGTGCACAAAATTTTTGTGGTGCTTTTTAAAACTGCAGAGTTGAAAATTTGTCTGCTCTAGTTCTCAGAGCATACTTAATTGATCTGGTAATCTCAAAGTGCACAAACCTTCTTGTTTAAATTTGCAAGAAGAATGTTGAAATTCTATCAATAGAAGCCTGAAATAGCAATAACCTTCTCAAACTGCTTTCTTTCAATAGAAAATAGTTGAAAAAATAGGAAAAAATAGCAATTACCCATGTGATTAATTCAACAGATGGGCAACAGCCTATCTGGTTAATTCAAGAAATGATAAACAAAATTGATTAGTATTGCAAATTTCAATTCTTTCTTTCTGCTTAGCCTTCATTTCCCAACTTTCCCTCAGAGTAGAGTTATTTTCTGTTAGAAAATAATTACAAGGCGATGCATTTTTAAATTCACACAAGTCAGTGGATCAGACAGAAAGTTTTAATTGTTATCCACATTCTGCAGAGTTCCCCTGAGTGTGATCTGTGAAAAATCCAGACTGAAATGGTTGCAATTCATTATCTCCTTCTGCCAAAAGATAAAATTCAGAGTGGAAGAAGATTTTGGTACGTTATCATTGGGTAATAAGATTGTAAATTCTTTAAAATGCCTCATACTGAAATTGCATGTATATTGTACTTACAGTTATTTTGGCCATCAGGAAAGAGAGGGAATATCTCTCAGGTTATATGTTTAGCTCACAACAGCAATTGTCATCCAAATCGCTGGCTGTTCATCATGCTGCTAACTCACTACAGCTTCAATAGACCATTGTGTAAGTCAGGAAGTATCTTAGATGTGACGTTTAAAGTGGTAAAATTCTTTCTTAAGAGTGAATGGTAATATTGGAATCAATAGCTCTTAGGAGTTAAAGAGCTTTGTTTCATGTAGGGCGCTCTAATGTAATTGAAATGGTGCTTAAAGGCAGGGTTCATTTAAGAAGCAAACCATCTACAGATACATTTTTCCATATGCAACAAGGAAAGATTTTTCTGAGGCTTAAAGATGTTGGGGATTGGAAATAAGGATATTTCTTTGCTTTTGTATCTGAACCCATGTAAAAAAAATGTTCAGTGTTTATAGAGTGGAATGCTCTTCCCTCCCTCTCATTACATATTTTCATTTTTCTTGTTTAGGTTTTTTGATAATTGTGTGTGGGTGATTGTATCTGGTTTTTTGGAGAAGAAAGCTTGTTTAGCATGAGTTGCAATGAACTTACCAATGTATCATTTCTTCTGTGTTGTCATATGATCCTATATATATATGTTATACCTGAGATATAAATTTGTATCCCTGTTTCAACTTCTAATGGTATGAAACTGTACATCATTTTGATCTATTTTGTAACATCTATGCATTTCAATAAATAAGTAAAATTATCAATATTTACAATTGATGTTCTTTTGAGACATCTTTTGTTGTTTCTTTTTTCCATTTGTACCCTGAAAAAGACAAGTTTTCAGGGAGACAGTAAAGGACAGATCTAAACTGAATTTTAATTCACTTTGAATATATTTATATATGTGCGTATGCTTTACACCAGAGCTCCATTATGCCCTTGAAATCTGTCTTGATGTATCCTCCCATATGGATAGGATCCTGTCTTTTGGTATTGAGAGAAGGAACTCTCCATCAGAATTACTGTTCAAGATATGTTTTCTTATGTGCCTCTGGCCAAGAAGAAAAATATGAACTGTGATTGAAGGAGATATCCACAGAAAATCACAGAGGAATGATGGTCAATTGGCCAAGTTTTTTTCCATGGAAGGAACCATGCTACAGTCAGAAAAAGAATTGTTCTTTGTTCCTGAATGATTATTCTTCCTCCCAAGATTTTACCAAAGCTGTAAAAGCTACGTTTGAAAGCAAAACTCAGAAATTTTTAAAATAAAAAGGAAGCTATGTCATGAGAACAGAGGGAGAACAGAGGGAGGAAGAAAAGGCATTTTTAAGATGCTTAGACTTAGCATCACAAAAGCTATTCAAACTCAGTGTGTAAATCCTTGGTAGTCTTTGGTTCATCCATTACAACCTGGACACAAAAGATCCACTTTTCCTTAAAATTCAGCATGACACTAAGTTATTTTACATATCATTTAGACATTCAGCTAGGAGGACTCAATCTTACAGATTGTAGGAAAGAAAAGAAGGAAGAGCGAAATCTTTCAGAACGCCACTATGCATTTTCCCTAGTATACTATTTTTTTGTGTAAGGTCATTTTGTGATTTTCATCACACCTGTTTCTGATGAAGTTTAAAGAAATTTGGGATTAATATTATGAACAACTGAATAAATATGGCACAAGCTGTTGGCAGTCTCTGGGCAACTGTAGTGGGATTATGTCAAATGTCAATATCTGAGCAACAATACCTAGTTTTGTTGCTAGTTTCTCCCTCATCTGAGCCCAGAATTGTTTGGACCATGACCAAAAGAATATGATTTTGCCTAATTTCTTATTTCTCAACAGACTTGTTTCTTTCTCTTTCTCTCTCTCTTGCTTCTCTCCCTTCTTTCTCATGATCTATGAATTAATCTGGAGTTATTGAAAACACAATGCTAAGACACATGAGTCATGCAGAGTATTTTTCATTTTCTCTGTGTTGTCCTTTTATCTGGATCAGACAATGAAACAGAACTGGTAACTGAAGATTTCCACTTAGTGCCATGTCTCAGTCTCCCAGTTTTTTAATAATGATTTCCATCTGGCTTTCACACCTTGATCTTTTTTCAAGAGGAGCCAAAACATGAAGAAGCTGATGTGTATGTAGCTCAAACACCAATATGGAGAATAGATGAAGATAAATTGTGGGAGTTTGAAAGCAGTTGTGGAATACACAGTTCAGATGTAATGAGGTGCTCTAAGCTATGATTACAGCGGAAAAATTACATCACTCTTGATGCCAGGAGGCATCAAGTCCACATTTCATTGTGGTGCCACGGTTTGGTGTACCTTTATGTCATTGCACAATGGTTATGACCAGGCTGAGAACCTCTCATGTAAGCTAGGAAATTGTGTTTTCTTTATTTTTTTGAAAAAGTGTCTACCATGCCAACAGAGTATGTGTCCACAGGGTAACAGCCACGTATATCTACAGATAGTCAATGTGGCATCACAGCAATTTACAACCTAGGAGAGAGGCAGACAACTTCCTTCTCGTGCAATCATGCAGTGCCTGAGAACCCAGTTAAAACAAGTTTTGCCTTAATCTCTAATTCTTCAAATCCCAGTGAAATTTGACATCAGAGATGTTAATTTATTATAATTTGGTGCTTTTTTCCTGTTAGGGTTTGTTTGGGTTTTTTTTGTATTAGTAACAATAACCTGAAAATTATTTCTTCATTCAGATGAATTTTTTCTGTGAATTTTTTCTGTGTCTGCCTTGTGTTTCACTGGGGGACCATTGTAGTAGTTGCATTCCCTACATATATGATAGGCCTTTACAGAAACATCATGAAAACATGCAATGGAAAACAACATAAAGAGTTCTTAACAGATAATAGCAATTGAGAGTGTGTTTTCTCAACTTGGCAGTCCTTATGGCTTTTTTTATTTTCTGTGGGATTTCATCCTGAGCTCTAACTCCATCATTTTGAATCCTCTTTTCATCTGAGGCAGGACAGGTTTATTTGATTTTGTCTGTGAAATCTAGCACTGGACTTGCTCCACTGCACTTTTTTGTCAAAATTTTGAAAATATGTCTGTAAGCCCAAAACTCTCTGAGGTTTTGGCCGATTTGCAGTCCATACATCTGCAGCTACAGCCTTGGAGTGCTGTTTTACAGCATTTTGTAGACATTGGCAACACTGAGGTGTTGGTATTTTCAGCCAACAAGGACCTTGAATAATGATGGGAGATTTTTTCACCCAGGTAACATCTGAAGTCTCCTCTTTAAGTGAATATATTGAAATTCACTTGCATTAGCAGCCATGGCAGTTTAGTCTATATTTGATCATACTGTTTTACTAGAACATAGAACAGAACACAGAGAGGCATGTGGTAATATACATGTAGAAGGTGAATAAATAATTTGCATTATTTAAGTAACATTCTGTGTTTCATAAACTTAATATCTCCACGTCTGTTTAAGAACTCTAGGACCCTTGGCTGGCTGGTTTAAGTTGGATTTTATTCTGGCCCCATTTTTTCTGCATCATTTTTTAAAGAGTCTATGTATTTCCTCCTTGTCTGCAGGATCAGCTGTGTTGATAAATTCTTCATACTTACTGTGATCTACGTGCAGATCTTGCATTTAAACTTCTCCCCATATTTGCTATTTTCATTACACAGAAGTGGTTTTTACTTTTTTAGCTTTACCCAAAATCTCCAGTTTTTCCCATAGCTGCATGATCTTGTAGTCATTCTCATCTCATTCTCCTCCCAGTAGAAAGTGTACAGTTTAGTGTACTGTATACCACCAACATTCTCTATTTTCCAATGAAAAACATATGTGCCAAACATAACTGTGATGGCAGTCTGAGAAAAAACAGTGTCTTCCTATGGGTGTGTTGAATGTGCACAGACATGTGGGTTTTTTTCCTATGGGCAATGCCAGAATCCCGCTGATATATCAGACATGGAAAAATGCTTGTCATTAGCCATCTCCTGAAGGATTTTTCCCCTCACAGGTAGTGGAAAATATTCCTCTTCTACATATCTGTTTGATTATTTTGAGTATGTCCAAAAGCAAAAATAAGCACACTGATTTTAAGTGAGCATATCTGTTTTATCCATTATTCTAACCCCAGTGTAGTCACCTGGAGCTGTATACCAAAATCTAATGCCTGGGAACAGCATAGATCAGTGAGCTGAGTGCAAGGAATGCTCCAAGAGGGGCTCGGGAACAGAAAATGTCTTTGGCAGTCCTAGAATACTTTTATTTCCTTGCTAAACATGTCTACATGGGCCCCACAGCTGGACTTCATGATGACATTGTGACATTTCCATCTCCAGAGTCTGTTTCACTGCCTTGCATAAGCTGTGTCATGAAACCATCACAGCCTTGTTGTTTGTATGACAAAGCTCCAGCTAAAGGTCCAAATGTAATTCCTATGGCCACTCAGGAGTCATTGGTGGGAAGCATCTGTTTTATTGCTGGAACAGCCTGACTGGAGAATGCACAGCAGTGAAAGACCCTCCCCTCTTTAAAAATGTCAAATTCCTTACCTGCTTAGCTTCTTTCTAAAGCATAAAGTTTCTTCATAAGACTAAAGGAGCGACATATTTCTAATGAAAAATAGAAAATACACTCTTTACTCAGCTTTTACTGAAATTTCTATAATTGCCATAATTTCATTTCATGTAATTAATCTACTCTTTTGTGGGAATAAACTCAACCTGAATTGTATCCACTATTACTATTACTTGCAGGTCCTCTGAGAAAAATGTGAGTAATGTTTCAGGAAAAAAGGAAGCTAATTTTTTAAAATTATCTTTTCTTCTATTTCTATCCATTTATTATATTTCCATGGCAAGAAAATGTTTTAACTATGGTTTGCAATCATTGATATATGCATAAGTTTTCAACTTTGGCTCTTTTCAGCTTTTTATTCCTCCATAAAAGGTATTTTAATTTCTTTTTATCTTTATGCCACTCTCTTCTTCAGGTGTTTTCCAGAGGTTTATGGTAGCCAGTACAGATTTTGAGGCAGATAATTGCCCACTCTCACAACTGGGTTAGCAATTTGCCCTCAAACATCATCTCTCTTTTGTGTCATCTTTACAACTTGTAACTCATGCTCTGTGGATGCTGACATTATTGAACCTTGCTGATATTATTGCATAAATTTCCCCCTGCTTCTTGCAAGAGATCATGTTATCTGATTTTTTTTCTCTTTTCCTTCTCCTAAGCTAGTATCCTAGTATCTATGGATGCTAATAACTTTTTCACAGAGGCCCGTGTAGTGATACCTCCTAAGGAGTTGTCCTCTGAAATAATGCCATTTAGGTGCATGTACTGCTATACAGATATATAGCTGTCAAACTCAAACATTAATCTTTTGAAGTCAAGAGTCACAGGATAGGCAGGGTTGGAAGGGACCACACTGGGCCAGGAAAGCAGAGCTCCATTTTGCATAACAGTGACATGGGAAGACACCATCACTCCCAGCACCTGCCCGTCCTCCTTCTTCTACCAGCTGTAAATGCTCAGCACAACAGGAAACAGTATAGAATATCCCTTTGGCCAGTTGTGGTCAGCTGTCCCAGCTGTGCTCCCTTCCAGCTCCTTGTGGGCCCCCAGCTGCTTTCTGGAGCAGTGGGATGAGAAGCAGAGAAAGCCTTGATGCTGGTCAATAATAAAAAACCCCCCTATATTATCAGCACTGTTTCCAGCACAAATTCAAAATATAGCCCCATACTATGCAGTAATTAACTCTATCCCATCCAAAACCAGCACACAAACCATATTAAGAAGTACTGCTTTCCCTCAGCAAGTAAAGAAACTTTAAAAATACCTAGGAGCTTTATCTTCGTCTCCAAAAGGTGCATGAGCATATAACAAAGAGGGCAGGTTCAGAAAAAGGAGAAAATTTGTCAGAAGGAGTAAAATCCCAGCTGAATGAAACTCTGCAAATGAAAAAGATAATTTTAACTCTGAATCTTTGAAAATTTCTACTTTAACAGATACTGGTTTTGTGCATTGAAGATGTCATACTGTGGAACTCACTTTAAATACTTTTATTTCTGACAGCTGCATTTACAGAAGAAATGGAACCAATAAAAGTCCTTAAACTGAAAAGGATGATATAATATCTGATTTGGGTAAAAAATTAACTTCTTTAAGAGCCCTTATTTTCTTAAGGTAAACAATGCTTTTTATTTATTGTAAACCCAGTGACATCAGAAATTAGTTTCTACTCTAAATTCCTACAATTTTATTGTATTTATTCAACAATTTTTCTCCAAATACATTTTAACTATGACTTTAAAATATTTTCGTCTGCTTTAACTAGTGTTATGGTATGTCCTTTTCAATCTTGAAACAGTCTTTGGAGTTTTTCAATCAGAAAATACTGGTTCTTAAAACTGCAGTACATGTTTCTACTCTATTTTCATATAAATTATGTGCTTTCAAGACAATATGTATTAAATTAGTTTTAACTAGTAGTTCAGAATGCTGTTTATATATATATATATTTTCAAAATTTCTCTCCACTATAATAATTAAAATCTCATACTTCCTCACAAAGAGTGAGAGGTACTGAAACAATAATCCATGCACCATGTGATACAACAGCTGGGTAAAAAAGGGCAAAATTCCGGAAAGTAACTTGTTTATTTAAAGAGCTACTTAGACAGAATATAAGTATCTACATTTAAGAAGGTGACTGATAATTCTTTCTTTCTACCAACGAAGTCCTAATACAGATGACATCGCATAGAAGTAGAGGATGTTCACCTCTTTTCAATGGTAAAAGGAAAACTGAATTTTTTCATCCCAATATTGAGCTTTCTTCCTAGGAAGAAACAGAGGGCTCATAAGAGCATGAAATTTATTCCTTTTGCTGTCTAGAAAGAAGAGAAGAGGCTGAAGTTTTGGCAGAAAGTGCTGCTTATATAAATGTTTAGGTTTTTTACATACTGTCTATTATTTTTTTAGATAACCCTTATGAAAAGTAGGTGTCTCAGAGTTACTTTCATTCTTGTCCAGAGGGGATTCAAGCCCTTTATCACACTTTGTGTAGACTCCCAAATAAAGCTGTCTATAAGTGCAGAAGAACATTGTCAAAAATCTTTGGCAAGGATCTACATCTGCACAGCCAGGTGTACAAGAGTCATGTAGGAGGCCCCAGGGAAAAAAAAAAAAAAAAGTGGTGGTTTGGATACCTAACTAGAAGAGTTACAAACCTCAGCCCCTGCTCTCAGGACTGTGGCTGCTGTAGACGGTGATTTTGACATGCAAAATGTCTAACACTGCGCAGTGCAAAATGTCTAACATTATACATTTATTTTTAAAGACAGAATGTAAAATGCATCATTTTAAGGAGCACAGATTGGAGTCCACCACCTGCTATGGAATAGTATACGTTTTACTTGAGAGTAGGGGTATCACTTCATCTCTAAACTTTGCCTAGGCTGGGCAAGTCCCCAGAGTCGCTAGGTAGAAGCCAACTCTGAAGTGTGTGTTATATTTCACGCAGAAAAAATATTTCATGCAGAAAAATTTGAAAAAAGAAGTAGACATAAATATGAATGATTTTTAAACATCATGAGTGTGCTCTCTTGGATGTTTTCTAAATTTAAAGTGAAGGAGAGCCTCATCTGATAATCATGGATCTTACCCTACAGGTAGGGTGGAAGAGGGAGGGATGTGAGCTCTGTAGTGCTAGGGTCACAGAAGGCCAGATTTTGCTACTTTTATTCCAGCTCTGTAGTTGAAAGGGTTACTGACTTTATGTAGTGGAATTAATGGCAAAGTAAGATAATACAATGGTTAAGTCATGGTAGAAAAACAAAGACTATGCTATTTATCTGTTCCTGTAAAAGTATATTTGGATCTGCATATATTCCTAAGCTTTCACATTCCTCATCCATGAAAAGTTTGGCAAACCTTAACATTACTAAAAAGAGTATGTATTAATCCATAGAATTTACTTCATAACTTTTTTTCCTCCCTGCACCTTAGCCAAGCTTCACCATGTGTGTGCATAAGAAACCCTTGACAAAAGCCAGCTGAGGGCTGAAATGTTGGGAATTTGCCCTCTTCACCCTTATGAATAAATCTTTCTTTAAAAGCAAGGAAATAATCATCTTGGCCTCGAATATCTCAGCATGCTGACTGTGCACAAACCAAGGCTGGAATAATTGCGCATTACTGTGATTTGTTTTTGTATTGCCTCCTTGTCATGTTTTAAAAAAAGAACACAAGTATCATAATTTCTTTTGCTGTGCACCAGGTGCTTGCCAGATAGCTAAGGAGGGCCAGCTGTTAGCTTTCAAGAGATGCCAGTGGAAGGACTGATAAACTTTTTTAACCAATGCATTCAGAAACCTGTAACATTCCAGCAGGTAGTACAGCATTTTCTTGACCTGAGAAGGAGTGCTAGCAAAGCACTGAATCCAGCTTTAGCTGTCTTTTTAGAAAGGAGAAGGAAGGAAAAGAAAGGCAGCAAAATGTGTGTTATGTGATGAGTTAATTCTCTGTGGACCACCAGTGAGTGTTCTGCAAGCAACACACTGAGAACTGTTTCTGCAAATGATGCCAAATGAAAGCATGGTCTGATAAACTCAAAGAAAATAGTTCTGTCTGTCTCTACCTACCCACAAGCTATACAATGAAAACACTGAGGCTTGTTCCACTGCTACTCTTGACATCTAGGTTTATGAAAGCTGCAGATACATGAAGAGAGTTTATATAGAAAAGAATGTGCCATCAGAAAATGTAAGTGCAAGTGCTACCAATGCTGTTCTTAAAAGAACTATTGCAACAGGATGATTTTGGTTTTCCTGCAGTTAAAACACAAATTTTCATTATTTGCCACTTGATTTATAGCACCAGCTGAGGTTTTTTTTTCTGTTTGTGCAGGTGCTTTAATAACCAGAGGTGTTCTTTCTTGTTCTATCCCATCCTTTAAATTAAATGGCTTAGAATTAAGCTCAGCTCCATAGATCTGATCTGGCACTATCCCAGGTAGCAAAGTTTGCCAATGACTCCAGTAGAAGTTGGTTCACCTCTGCCCAACAGTGTGTGTGGTGGGAGAAGCACTGCAGATTTCTCCCTTTCCTGCCATGTCAGGCCACCATGGCTGTGGTCTGTGAAAGATGGTAAGAAGACATAACATACATGGAGGAGGCCAAAATTCCACTAACAAAACACTAATGATATCTGAGGATGTCCAGAGCTAGGCTATGATATTGCTACTGCGTAGTCACAAAATACCTTTTCCACAGTCTCTAACACTCTGACTCTTCTTCCCTGCTCTTATTCCATTTATTTGTGCTTATAATAAGCAAACACTTAACCCATAGTCACTCCTTTTCATCCCTTCTTTATTGGAGGGGGTAAGGGAATAGGAATGGCTGATTTGGAGTTTAATTTCCTTCTGGTATTAAAACTGGCACTCTTGACATTGTGAAGAAGGTGAAAAATTTGCCAGTTTATCTCCAACAGCAAAACTAATCACTGGCCACCAGAATTAGCCATTAGGTAAAATCAAAGTTTTTGAAAACTGTATTGTACTAAAAGTCAGGGAGTCTATACCCTGAGGAAACTAATGTTTAGGGGTAATGGAGAAAGAAACAGTTGCTCTCTACTTGACTGTGAGACAGAGAGAAAGGCATTCTAAAAGAAGATATGGCATCCAAACCCAATTCTCTGCCTTGTGCTCCCACTCTTCCTTCTAGCCATAACCATGGAGTAGTAAATTTTCTTGGATTAAAAATCAATTTTGTATCAGTCATTTCACTTTGAATTAGGAGGTAAGCTGACTGTAGGTACAGTGAATGACACAATGGCAATATTAGCAGCTGAAATAGTTTGCGAAGAAGCACGTTCATTAAGAAAGGGTCAGAAGAAAAAAACTTGATGAGATACAGTTGGATAAATAACTTACAGAGATGAAGAGGTAGGAGATGACAGTTCCTAGCATCTGGCTGGTCTCATTCTTGACATGGTCCACTGAAAATGAAACAGACAAAGCTCTACCAAACAACCTTCAGATCAGATTTTTTTGTAACTGGTTTCCTGCTCCTTCATCAAGATAAAAATGTCTTTTTGAGTTGTGTATCTTTTGAGAAGAGAAACTAGCTCACTTAGTAGAAAGAATTTTACTGTTCATACTTTTAGATCAGTTCTGAGACTTCACATGGACATGCTCAGATATGTTTCAAAAACTCACCTGCCACTTCCTTCAGCAGGTAGCTTACCTTTAGATTTCAGAAGCTTAAGATCTGCATACATTTGAACTGTGTTCCTGGACTCTATATATTCTAAAAATGGAAAGTAAGATCCTACTGGGGTTTTTTTCTGTGATTTCTCTCACCTAGCCCCTGAACCAGAAGGTGATTTTAAAGGCAGAAGATATAAATCTGACTGGATATAGGGATTAAAAAAAATTGCTTGGAAGCTGTTTGTACATAAATAAAATTGCTGATAGATTTTGCATAAAAAAATGAATCTGTCAGATCAATAGGAGAAGTAAGGAGAAGTAAGAAGTAGGGATATGACTGCAGGATCTGATCAGCAAAGCAGGATGAGAATGAAGCAGGCACGTAGCAGGAAGCCAAGAGAAGGCAGAAATCAGAGAAAGTGAGAGAAGGAGGAATTGCACAAAAAGTAAGAGGCAGAATAAACATAAAGATGATAGAAACATGCACATTAGATTTAACTGGAGCAACAGTTAAAAGAAACCTCTAGCTTATATTATCTGCTGGCAAAGAGAAACCATTTTTGGTAAAATCATTTTTAATCCCTGTAACTTGTAATTCTATGGCCCTCTTTTGCATACCAAAATAAACTTTCTCCCACATTCTATATCACTCTGTCATTACGACTGTTATTTCAACTTTTCCTTTTGAAAAACATTCAGCCCTCTAATAGCCAGTCAGGGAGAGAAGATTTGTTTTATCCTTAAAAAAAAAAAAATATCATGGAAGCCAAACTGTACTGAAGAAAAGTGCAGCAGAGTAGTTCCAACACACAACACTTTTTCCAAATGCAGTGAAGGTACAAGACAAGGTGATCACATGAAGCACATGACAGTACTGAACAACAACAACAAAAAAGTTATGAAGTGTTTAGATTGGTCCTGCCTTCACTGGGAGAGAGTTATAACTTCTACTAGTTACACCTCTTCTAAGAGTGAGAAAACCTCCAAGGGTAAAAATGAAGACAAAGCAAGACTGCAATGTATACCCACCCCACCCTCCCCCTCCAAGGGCAAAGGACATGGCATGGCTTCTGCTTCCTTCAACATGCATGTTGGACAACATGTACTGCTGCTTAAATTTATCTTTAAGAAATCTCATGTTTTTTTACAGGCAGTTGGCTTGTTTCCTTCCCCTAAAACCAGCTTATGTTAAAGGGAATGTAGGGTAATTTTGGCATTCTCATTTCACATTTTTCTCATCTTACACCACTTTTATACCATGAAGCATTACTCTGTTCCTTTCAGCACAAAGGTCCCTGGTTTCCACACCTGTAGGAGAAGAAAATGAGCAGATCTAGATATTTTGTTTGCCTCTCTGCTTACTGATCTTTTTGCTGCAGAATTCAGTGTCAGCACATATTTCTGAAGCCTGAGGATATTCAGCATCTTGGCCAAGCCTCATACACCCATTTTTTCCACTACAGGAAGCAGATGTCATTCATTCCCACAGCTGGAACATTGCCTCAACTATTCATGTGTCCTGCCCCTGGTCTTGATTGATTCTGTCCTGCCTCACAAACATGGAGAATGTCTCTCTGTTCTTACCCATTATTGAAAAATGGAATACCTTCAAATAAGAAAAAAAAAAGTTAGTTTTGGTTTTTTTTTTTTTCTGGTCTGGGATATCTTTCTCGTCTCAGTACTCTTCATTACTATCTTCTTACATTTTATATTTCTCACCTATTTATCAGTACTGGAGTGGACTTTGTCAATGTCCTTGGTAGGACAAAGATTCTCTATGGTCAGCCTTCAGAAACTTGCAATGATAAATAGAAACAAGTTCCAGCTTTTATTCAACATTTTATATGAGTTATAGCAATTTGCAGTCAAAGAAGTTTTATTGAGGAGGTGATAGATTCATTATCTCAAACAATATTTCAATGAATCAATGAATCAATGACTCCTTATTTTATAAAGCAAAACATAGATCAAACTTGAACTTTCAGATGTTTAGCCTACTGAAGAAGATTTTCACGGAAAAATTTTCAGATTTTTTTTCAGGAAAATTCATAATCCTACAGTTTCACCATGTGATGTTCCTGTACTTTGTTTGAAGTAGGGGGGCAAAGCTGACAGCTTTGTCATCAATAGTAGTGACATCCAGACATGGTCTGCGACACGTGACCTTTCCTCCACTGTCTGCATTCAGGTATAGAAAAGGGAAACTAGAAAGACCCATTTATTATAGACAGAAGGAGATATATCTGCAACAGGAAGACTTAGTCCCTGTAAACCCCCGTAATCTGAATTGAGTCAATTAATTAAAAAAGACAGATTCAAATTTTGGGGGGAATTACAGGAATGAGGAGGAGAGAGCCATAATGTTAGAGAAATGGACATGGACACTTTTTAAAAAGGTGTAATTAAAATCTGTGTGGCATACATTGATAAATTTTTTTATATACATATGCTACTTATAAACAAAAGAGCTATTTATTAGACAGCTTAATTTTAAAAGGTTTTTCTGTCTATTTTTGTGTATTCTGGCCAGTTTCTCATGCTATATTACTAGCATGAGTCCATCTGTGAAAGTTTTAATGCTGCATCTTTAGTGAACAGTGTTTATCACAATCATATGAGTTGAAAATGTGAGGAAAATAACTCCAAAGTTTCTAAACTAAGGTTTCACCACATAATGAGCCTTCTTGTTCTCAACTTAATGAGGTGTATCTTGAAGATCATGTGGAAATCAGTATTACTAAACAAAGGTAATTTCACCACCCACACCTCTTCCTTAAAACAAAATGTTCTAGACAACTATGTGTAAATGGAGTACTACAAGCTGTCATCACATCAAGTCAGACAATATATGAATTATCTTTTCAGAAGCTGTATTAGCCAAGATCTATATTATATTTTTTTTGTTGTTGTTGCTGCATAATTGAGCAATATTTGTTTTGGACTAACAAAAAGTTGAGATTATGCAACACATTTTACTTTGTGCTGCTCCTGCAGTGTTAATGATTGAACATCTTCCAGCTATGTCATTGTAGTTTTGCAATTTTCAAATTTCACTAGTTTAAATTTCCTCTCATTATTTATTAACATATCTTATAATCAGGTATTGCAAAATCCTATAAAATGGCAGACTGTAAAAGCCTTAATACTTATTCTGTAAGAACAATACAATTTTTCTTGAAATAAAAGCAGAAATTCTGTTAACATGGTAGAAGAATAAAGAGTTATGAGAGTAGTTTTAGCAATTCCCTGTCAACATGTTACAGGAACAATTTGTCAGCCAGCCCTCTGTAAAAGCTCACATGATTCTTCTAAAAGATGCTGTCAAACAGCAATCTTTTGAAGTCAAAAATCACAGACTGAGTCAGTTTGAAAGGGACCACAGTGGGACATCTGGTCCAACCCCCCTGCTCAAGCAAGATCATCCTAGAGTGCATGGCACAGGATTGCTATCCAGATGGTTCTTGAGTATCTCCAGTGAGGCACTCTCTCCCACTTCTCTGGGCAATCTGTTCCAGTGCTCAGTCACCTGCACAATAAAGAAGCTCTTCCTCACATTCAGGTGAATCTTCCTGTGCATCAGTTTCTGTCTATTGTCTCTTGTCCTATTGTTTGTCACCACTGAGCAGAGCCTGACTCCAGTCTCTTGACACCCTCCCTTCAGATATTCATAAACATTGATGGGGTCCTCTCTCAGTCATCTCTTCCCAAGGCTGAACAGGCCCAACCCTTGCAACTTTTCCTTATAAGAGAGATGCTTCAGTCCCCTAGACATCTTTGTCGAGCTTAGCAGAACCCACTCCAGAAGCTCCATGTCTCTCTTGTCCTGAGGAGCCCAGAACTGGACACAGCACTCCAGATGCAGCCTCACTAGGACTTAGTAGAGGGGCAGGATCGCCTCCTTTGACCTGCTGGGAATGCCCTTCCTAATGCTCGTCAGGATACCATTGTCCTTCTTGGCCCCAAGGACACACTGCTGGCTCATGAACAGGTTATGGTCCACCAGGACTCTTGGTCCCTCTCTGCAGAGCTGGTTTCCAGCAGATCAGCCTCCAGCCTGTACTGGTGTGTGGGGTTATTCTTCACCAGGGGCAGGACCCTGCATTTGTCTCTGTTGAATTTGTGGCAGTACTTCTCTGCCCTTCTCTCCAGTCTCTCAAGGTCCTTCTACCCTGCCAAAGAGAAAACAGCCACACTGTTAGCATGCGGGAACTCTTGCTTTTCCTGTCTGCCCTGCAGCTGTAACACTGCTAGTTGGCAGGCTTTCACCTGCTAAGGGCCATGTATGAGTGAAAGACAAAGCTGTGCTATTCTCAAAAAGGACAGTGTGGCCTTCTTGAAGCAGCAGGTCCCTGGCTCCAACTCCCTTCTGCAGCATAGAAGCACATTGAGGTTGGCAATGAGGAAGTAGGAGGACTGCAACAGAGTGTTAATGGTTGCTGCTGCCTACTATTAGACCTATGTGCACCATGGGATGGAGTTTTCTGATTGTTTCTCTTCTCTCTTCTCACATAATTTGGGAATTGCTGCTGGAATACCTCACATCCTTGGACTCTTGACCTTGTACTCCCATTTACTGACCACCGACTGGAATAGCTGTGCTATATTGAGTATGGGCACTGCAGCATTTTTAACATCCTGCCGGAAGAACTTATGGCCTTGGTTTCAGACAGTTAAGGAGGCACATGGAGAGTGTGAAACAGCTTGTGCTGGTTGAGGAACTGAAATGTCCATTGAGAAAAGAATCATAGAATCACTAAGGTTGGAAAAGACCTCTAAGATCACTGTTGTCCCCAAACGACCATGTTACTGCTAAACAATGTCCCCCAGAAATGCTAACATAAGAGGTAAGAAGCCCATCCTAGAACAATAAGGAACAGAAGAGCTTACTCAGGGTCCAAATTCATTAAGAAGGCACAGTAAATGAAATTCTTACAGGTCACATTCCATCTGACTAATTATAGGACCTTTGTGAAAAAAATGAAAGCAAGGATAATTTTTTTATTTGATATCAGTGTTTTATGCTAAACTTTATACTGAGATTTCCTCTCAGGGTTGTTTGTTATGCGAGTGGCTTGTCAAAGCCACAAGGGACAGAATTAGGAAATCACTATAATACCATCATAGGGACATTGTGGCATCAGCTCAGCTCTGTGAAGAGGTCCTTGCATTTCAGCATATGTGGATTTGTAGGGAAAATGTGCTGAACCATAGCAGTTGCAGTAGGATTCTGAAACTGCATGTTTTTGGTGTAGCTCGTAAAGTGCTCCATTTCTTGAGGATCAAGCTGCAGGCAGAGAAAGCTTGGACTTGAGGCACTCAGAAGGAATAGTTTGAAAACCACAAGTAAGTTCAAAGCAAATCTCCTACTGAGAAACGCAAAGAAATGTTTATTTTCAACAGAAAATAACAGTTGGTTTCAAAACAATCTTGCATTTCCAACCGAGTTATTTGTAGGAAAAAAGTATGAAAATATTGGAATGAAGTGCCATCACAAGAATGTAGTGTGAAGTTAACAACTGCAAGGTTGTCATTATGAAAAATTCTAGGATTCAGTCTCTCTTGCCAAGACATACATAAATATATATGATGCTGTTAACGAGACACATATGTCTATCACCAGACAGTATAATTATGTCTGAGAATTATTATAAAAGCTAAATAGGTGTTAATTGAACATTTCCTTTTTTTTTTTTTTTCCTGGTCCCTCCCCTTGTTCCCGAGATCATTAGCTCCTTGGCGGTTGCCTTGTGCCCTCACCACAAGACTGGAGGGAACTCCAGGCAGTCAAGATATGGAAAAGGCCCAGCAGTTCCACCATGTAACTTCATTTATGGTGCTGAATAGAGAGACAGCTTCTTTTAATAGTACTCCAGCACCTCTGTTGGAGAACATGACATTAATCTTTAGCTGCTTCATTCTCTGGGGCTGGCAGAAAGACATCATAAACATGATGCTCATTAAACGGGAAAAAGACCTCCATCAACTGAAAAAACTCTAAACCTTTTTGTAGGGACAGGAAACCATCAGTGATATCAAAACTTCCACGGCATTGAACTACTGTATCTCATTATAGAGGCATTAGTGAAGAGTTTTATCGTCACATTTTTTTGGCTTACCAGGTAGAAAAGCAGAATTTAGCACAATTAATGATCTTTTAAGAATAGACAGTGGCCATTCCTGAGGAAGAAAGACTTCTGAGCTGAGTTTTATGTTAATTTCTTTCAGAAGAGACTGAATGTATTTGATAACAAATTCCTGGAACTTCTCAGGCATCATTCAAAACTTCCAAAGGAATGTTTTTGTTGTTATTTCCTCTGCTAACCCAGAAGCAAAGTATGGTCCAAACTATTTCAGTATGAAAACTTACTTTCTATGTAAAAATAATTCTGCCTTTGGTCCTCCTGTGTCCAATGTTTTACAGAACTATTTTGTTACAGTTTACACACATTAAGTATATTACCCAACATATATAAAATATTATTCCATATTTTTCAGTGGTTGATGTGGAGATTTTTGTTCAAAAACAAAATCCAAAGTAAATTCATACATTGACTATTTTTATAAAGGTTCAAATCAGCAAAAAGAGCCTTTTTAAACTCCATTAGCCAGAAAAAAATTATTGTTACTGGAATAAATAACTTGACTCTAAATATAAACTGGAGGCAAAGTTATAAATCCTCAAGATTTTTCTGGCTGATATTTAATCCATGTGGATAATGTGAACAGATCAGTCCTTTCCAAAACAGCAGATCAGGATATGGTTTTAGTAATAGAGATCTATGTCACTTCTCAGTATTCTTGTTTTGTGCATGATGACTGGATTCAAGGTCTAGTCCCTGCCCCTGCCTGAACGGTGATTAAAACCTCAGCTCTAGGATGCTGTGGTAATGCAAGAATTTAGTGCAAAGCTCTGCTGTAGTGACACACAGATAACCCTGGAATATACCATGGCCTGCCTGTTTATAGAGTGTGAAGAAACTTCTGGTGAAGGAGGGATGAAAAATGCTAAAATCACCCAGAACTTTAATGACTGGCTTGTTGAGTAAAACAGGAGTTACTCTTTCAGCTAGCTTGGGAATGTGTGGGAAAGGGGAACATGGGCAAGTGTTGATAAGTATGATCATCTACCAAATCGAAATGTATTTTGGGAGAAGTGGAGGAATGTGCATTTTATGAGCCCTGAAGGAGTTGAGCTATGAGAGAGGAACTTAAGTCTACTGATATCAGATTGCAGGCCAGATATGTACATACCCAGTAAAAGGGTTTCAGTACCATAGCAACGTTAGCAATGGAAATACAGGCTCCAAATGAGATAAGTTTGGGTAGTCCTAGGTTTGTGATTGCCAGAATTGATTTAAAATTAAGTTTTTCTTGAATTTAGATGCTTAAGTAGCCATTGAATGTCTAATGGTCAGATAACAATTTAACAGGTAGACAAAAGCATGGAGAAAAAAAGTAGAGTTGTTTTATTTTTTAACAGTATTTCTTCTCCTGATCCAGAATGACAGGATTAATAGAGTTTTGATTTTATACTCATTGAAGATCTGGCTATTAATTGTTGGTTTTATATGTTTTTCACTGAAATTACTTGAAATCTTTCTGAAGAAAATGTATCTAAAGAACACAGATGTCTCAGCACAGAGCTAATTGAACAAAATGAACAAACTCATTCCAGATAGTTTGGGATTAGAACATTTAATGTGAACATCAAGGGAGAATGTGAGTGCATTTTTAAATATTTTTAAATTTCCAGCCAGTCACATTTCTGCAATATCATGGCATAATTTGCTTTTAGTCTTTCAGAGTTTCCACCAAATATGATTTGTTTTTCACCTTCCTTCTCACTTCATATTTAATGTTGATGTTGAATATTTGTAAATATTTTCTTTGGGTAACTTTATTGTAATAGTTCCACAAGTGAGCTGAGAAGTATGACAAAGGCTCTTGATGAAGGCTACCCAGAAGAAGCATTTTGCTTTCTCCAGTTTTAATATTCTCTTATGGAAACCTGTCAGGGGAAGAGTTATTTGTTGGAGCTGATAATGTTGTATTTGTATGACACACTGAAAATTATGCCCTTTCTCCGTCTTTAGGTGTTTTTTTCTTCTTCTTCTGTCAGATAAGAGTCATGGGTTTAGCAGACTTGCTGCTTTGCCTTTTGAATCTTCAATTTTCTACAGTACACCCATTACTTTCCTGTTTATTTGGCTCTATCACAGCACTCCACCTCCAGTTAGAGAGACAGAAAACACTGAACCATTATGAATTAGGCAGGGTTGAGAAGAGACTCCAAAGGAGCCATTAGCCAAGAAGAATGATCATCTATTTCAAAAGGGACCAAACATGTCCCAAGGCTGCTGTCAAATATAGATCTGTGTGAGAAGCTTTTATTTTGCTTAACCTTCTGGTACCTGTTAATGATGTGATCACTGAAGTACACATGTGCTGCAATGAAAACATGATGCATCTCCTGGTGTGTTTGCTCATCAGACCTCCATTAGCTGATCTAGTAGAGTCGCTGTTTTAGCTCGCTGGGTGGAGGTCTGTGGTTTTGGAAGCCACATTTAAACCCCAGTGTTGTGTTTGTGGCTGGCTGATGATCCTGGGGTCAGTTTGTCTGTGGTCACACCCCATAGACAGCAACTCTCATACCACATCACCAGAAATTATGCCCTGTGGACACAGTCATGTCTTCTGAACCATCTGAATATTTTAAATGACTAACTTTTTGAAGATTGTATATATTAATTGCCTTGGAAAAGATGGGGTTTTTGAATTTTAAATTTTTTCACATTTTAAGAATTTTGTTTCTATATGTAGTAATTTTCTTGTTTGTTAATGAACACAAGAGAAATTATTTTACATTAGCACATCACAAATAAAATAATTTGAAAGCATAGAAAAAAACCCACAGTCCTCCCACTAACTTCAGTCAGTGTTGGATCAGTCTCTGAGTACAAGAATATGTCAAATTCAGATCAGGCACAGGCATAACAAACAGGCCAAATCTTGCTTTTTTTCCTTATATTATATATTGGAAAAATTAACTATGTTCTTAAATGTACATCATCAAATTCTCTACATAAATGATTCCTATATCTTTACCTAAAAGAGACATGGAATCAAGTCATAGAGCTTCTGCTTTTGGAGCAAAGCCAAAGAGCACACACAGCAGTGCTGCAGTTGGCAAATATGAACTGGACGAACTTTGCAGGCTTGAAGATGAAGTTGTAACCTGAAGTTAAAGCATCTGTAACTCACAGATCTGAATAAATATTTGTTTGTTGGAGTCCATTTCTGCTTTACTAGAGGAGGTAGAGGCTTTCTTATGTGTCTCTGGATGTCCTGCAACTTTCTGTAATTGCTGACTGCACATATAAAAATGTTGGTTAAAAATGACCTGGCATATGTGAGAACACTAACCAGCTTCTTTCATGGATGAGGAAATAAGACAGAATATGAAGGCCTTTTTTCCTTAGAGATTCTTCTAAAAATACTTTTCAATATGCAATTTTAACCACTGGATGCAAATATATGTGTTGGATCTCAAAGTACTTTAATAGAATTTGATTTTGCAAATCTGTTGGCTATCTGAGCTCCTGAAAAAGTAGAAAAAATGTGATGCACACCTATAAACTAGTTGCTTTATTTCCCAATCTACCAGGATTCTAAAGAGCACCTTCATTTAAACATATGTTCTGGAAGAGATATCAATAACAGCACTCGAAACTTTTTAATTTTATAATTCAGTGTTACTCCCTCCAGCTGTGATCTTTCAAGGTGCATATATTGCACATGGTATGGATCCATTAATAAAGTACCCACAGTAAAACAACCAAGCAGCAATACAAAAAGCCCAGGTACTTCAGTGTCAACATATTTTGGACTGTGTGCTTGCAGACTACTATACACAATATGAACACGTCTCAACTCCAAAAAGACAAATCTGAACAGCTTTAATGAGTTCACTAAGTGACTTCCACATATAAGATTTTTTGCAAACTCCACTGCTTTCTAGCAAACAACACAAATAGGCCTCTGACATTGTTTTAAAAATGAGAAGCTCAATTTTGCAGAAATTTTTTTCGATTTAAGGTAATAAGTTGTATTAGGGAATTGTGTTTGTAGCTCCTCTGTTTACAAGCTTGACTTTTAGTCAGGAGCCATCATTTTGGCAGCACTGACTCCCATACTGAAAAGAACCTTATTAGGATTTGCATACTTCAATATTTGAATGCAGGTGATTATCCCAGTTGTTTTTCTGCTGCCTATTGTGTTGATCACTTTCTGTCTGACCCAATGTAAATGAATCAAGGAGTAAGGCAAGGGAGTAAGGAAGGAAGTAAATATCTCTTCAGTATTAGGAGGCCCTGTGTCTCTCCATCTGGATGTGTCTAAATCCACTCTGACTACTAAATGCGCTTAACTGCTATCCCCCATTTCTTAGTGTTTAGATTGGTATTGTTCAGGCACCTGCCTATCCTGAGCACTTCCAGGTGCTCCATTTTATCATGCAGCCTGGAGCAGTTCAGGAAGCTGTAGTTTGAAAATGGAGGCAAATAATTATGCCATCACTCACAGAGTGTCCCCATATCTGAGTATGCCAGCTCTGAGTTGCTGGACTTGATTGCCCTGCTTGGAGCATGTTCAGTGTTGGATCATGTTCAATGCCTTCTGGAGACCTGAGAGAACACAGGCATCCTTATACAGATGTTACAGAGTGAGGCAGAAAGAGGAGGATTTATGGATCTTATGCTGTCTAAAAGATAAGGAAGTGGACTGCAAGTTTATTTTAACATCAAATCATGAAAAAAAATTAACCACTGTAATTATTATTTAAAATCCCCTTGCAATACAGGGCACCCTATTCTGTAAGACAATGAGCCCCAACCACAAAACTCTTAATCAGAGCAGCCTAAAACTCTGATTTTGCAGATATAGGCCTCGGTTTTCTTAATTTGGAGACAGGCAAATTATCACTGTGGTCATCAGGAGTTTTTTCCCAAACAAATCTGAAAATGCTTCACTATGATGGCAGGTATTTTGTGTGATGTTACACCACAGAGTTTCCACAGATTTCTGTATGTGGGCTAAATATGGCAGAATTAATGCTTCATTTGTGGTGCTCTGCAAGTAGGTTTTCCCTTTCTCTGTTGTCTTCCTTGCTCTTTCTCAATATGTTAAAAAATGCTGCACTTGTCAAACTTCAATCTTTATTTCNCTATCCCCCATTTCTTAGTGTTTAGATTGGTATTGTTCAGGCACCTGCCTATCCTGAGCACTTCCAGGTGCTCCATTTTATCATGCAGCCTGGAGCAGTTCAGGAAGCTGTAGTTTGAAAATGGAGGCAAATAATTATGCCATCACTCACAGAGTGTCCCCATATCTGAGTATGCCAGCTCTGAGTTGCTGGACTTGATTGCCCTGCTTGGAGCATGTTCAGTGTTGGATCATGTTCAATGCCTTCTGGAGACCTGAGAGAACACAGGCATCCTTATACAGATGTTACAGAGTGAGGCAGAAAGAGGAGGATTTATGGATCTTATGCTGTCTAAAAGATAAGGAAGTGGACTGCAAGTTTATTTTAACATCAAATCATGAAAAAAAATTAACCACTGTAATTATTATTTAAAACCCCCATGCAATACAGGGCACCCTATTCTGTAAGACAATGAGCCCCAACCACAAAACTCTTAATCAGAGCAGCCTAAAACTCTGATTTTGCAGATATAGGCCTCGGTTTTCTTAATTTGGAGACAGGCAAATTATCACTGTGGTCATCAGGAGTTTTTTCCCAAACAAATCTGAAAATGCTTCACTATGATGGCAGGTATTTTGTGTGATGTTACACCACAGAGTTTCCACAGATTTCTGTATGTGGGCTAAATATGGCAGAATTAATGCTTCATTTGTGGTGCTCTGCAAGTAGGTTTTCCCTTTCTCTGTTGTCTTCCTTGCTCTTTCTCAATATGTTAAAAAATGCTGCACTTGTCAAACTTCAATCTTTATTTCCTAGCATCCAGTCCCACCAGCCCCTTCTCCAATCCATTTTCTGCTTATTTATCCATCCATTCAACCATCTTAATCCATTGCAACCTCCCACCTCTTTGTTTTCTCTAGCCATCTCTGGCTGACAGGATTAGGAGGATCACAGAATTGTTTAGGCTGGAGAAGATCCTTCTTGCATCCGGTGCAACTGTCAACCCTACACTGCCAAGTTCACCACTAAACCATGCCCCTAATTGTCAATATGTACTGTCTGAGAATAATAATGACTTCATTATCAGCTGTTGTGGGTTGATGCTGGCCTGATGCCAAGCACCCACCAAAGCTGCTCACGCACTCCCCTCTGCAATGGGAAAGAGGAGAGAAAATATAACAAAGGGCTCATGGTTTGAGATAAGGACTGGGAGAGATCACTCATCAAATACCACCATGGGCAAAATAGGCTTGACTTAGACATATGAAATGAATTTATTACTAATAAAATTAGAGCAGGATAATGAGAATTAAGTTAAGCCCTTAAAAACACCTTACTCCCACCCCTCCCTCCTTTCAGTGCTACCTCCTACCCCAGTGACACAAGGAGGCAGGGCATGGGGGTTATGGTCATTTCATCACCCATGACTTCTCCTGCTGCTCAGGGAGAGGAGTCCTTCCCCTGCTCCACTGTGGGGTCCCTCCTATGGGAGACAGTTCTTCATGAACTTGTCCAGTGTAAGTCCATCTCATGAGCAACAGCTCCCTGTGACCTGCTGCAATGAGTCCAACCCATGGGCAACAGTCCATCCCCAAACTGCTGCAGCATGGGTCACTCTTTCATGGGATGTAGTCCTTCAGGGACAGGCTGCTCCAGTATAGGAGAAGAGCCCTTCTCTCCATGGGTTTCCTGCAGGGTCACAGCCTTCTCTCAGACATCCATCTGCTCCAGCATGAGGCTCCTCCACAGGCTGCAGGTGGATCTCTAATCCCCATGGATCTCCATGGGCTGCAGTGGCAGAGCTGCTTCACCGTGGTCTCGCCACGGGCTGCAGAGTTGTCCCAGCTCTGGTGACTGGAGCACCTCCTGTCCCTCCTTCTGCACTGACCTTGGTGTCTGCAGAGTTGTTCCTCTGACATGTTCTCACTCCACTCTCCTCTGGTCTCAATTAAAACTGTGCACCAACTTTTTGTTTTTATTTCATTGCCTTGGCCAGTGGCACATCCATCTTTGGAGCCTCCAAGGACTGGCTCTGCTGGACATGGAAGAAGCCTCTAGTAGCTTTTCACAGAAGCCACTTTGTAGCGCCCCCTACAAAAAATCCAGGCCATGCTAAACCAATACATCAGGCAACACAAAGATAAACAGAAAAGAAAAAATAATAACCAAAAATGTACAGTGACTCCATTTTGGGCTATAGTATACTGGGTAAGGAGACTGAAAGCAAAATACCCATTACAGATTGATGTTCTCTTTTATTTCTATGCAATCCCAGTGCAAATTTTTATGGAAAACAGCAGCATAATGTCTGCTGTTAGTTTGCTCTTTGCCTTTTGTGAGAGGGTTGTTCCAGTGGCTTTTGAACATTTATACCTGGTGAGGCAGGTACCAGACACATACAGAATTGCTGTATTGCCACACAGGCACTTCAGCCATAATATGCATAGAGCCCAAATGCATATCCATTTTTCAACCTTAAAATTGATCAAACCTTTCAACAATTAACCTTTTGTTACTAAAACAATTTTTCACTGAAAATGTTTTGCTCTTGCAGAAGAATTCTCCTTTAAGAGCAGAGGAGAGAAATGCCAGAACAGGCAGGGAAGGAATAAGGAAGAGTTTCACAGAAAATGAGCTGTATTACCATTGAGCTCAGTGTCATGGCCAGGTGTCCCATATTTGTATCACTAATCTAGTCCACTAGTCCAGAACGCAACTCTTATCCAGAAAAAGGTCTTCACTGCTGAAATTGCTACAGATTTGTTGAGGTGTACATTTTCGGTTTTCCAATAATTCTGTATTGTGGGGTTGCAGGATTTTGTTTAACATTTTTCATTGTAAGTTTAGTTTAGTTTTGTGTACCTAAGATGGGCCCCTTGCTGCCTCAGAGCTGTTCTTGTCAGAAGGTGATTTATGTTCTGTATAGTTTCTATTCTCCTTTAGCCCAGCCTCCTAATGTATCCTTTTTTTCCCTGCCCATCCTAAGTTCTGTCCCCTAAGTCCAGAAACTTCGAAGAGTTCTGCCCAGTAGTTGGCAGGACCCCTGAGACCCCTCCCCAGTGCACCTTTGATTTATTCTGAATTATGTAACCCAGTTGGTATCTGCTTCCCAGTTTTGTCCCATTGGTGTAAAGTTTGTATCCACCCCTCCAGCTAGCCCTAGACAAAACCCCCCGGAGCCCAAGGTACAGGGTCTCTCTTGAGGAACCGGACCTAGGGTGAGGGGTTC
Organism: Illadopsis cleaveri; assembly: GCA_013399915.1. Classification (NCBI taxonomy): domain Eukaryota; kingdom Metazoa; phylum Chordata; class Aves; order Passeriformes; family Timaliidae; genus Illadopsis; species Illadopsis cleaveri. Next base: position 768,780 of record VXBB01018234.1, on the reverse strand, counting down.
CCTTGTGCTCCCCAATAAACCTTTGTTCCCCACCTCCCGGAGTCCCCTCTTTCATTCGAACCACGGTCATGGCAGTGAGAGTCGGGGTTCTGCAGAGCCAAGAGCCCACACTGTGATCCTGTTGAGACGTGTCGGAGCTGACCGGGCTGACCAGCCGAACGCGGGCTGACCAGCCGGACACGCGCAGCAACACTGTATGTTTTTGTTATTTGTTTATAATGGTTTTTCCCTACGCCCCCCCATCCCCAATTCCCTGTGGTCTTTCCCAGAGATAGATCTTGTCAATCACACTGCCACCACACCCTAAGCCTGAAAAGTTCTAATAAAGCTTCAGGGTGACTCAGCAAGGTATCAAGTTCCCCACTCCCCTTTCTGTTCATAGATGGTCCTGCCAATTGTCCCCTGTTCTTGGTCACTCCCCCTCTCCCTTGAGATTGGTTCTAGGTATCTCCTCGCCCAGGAAATGCCCCTGGTACTTAATGAGCAACCTGAGCCCCAGAGCCTCACTCTTCACGTGGGTTTTGGGGTTGAATAAACCTGTCTGCTTCCCACATGAGAGTCCTCCTTCTTCCATGCCGTAACCACATTTCAGTCTGAGGTTCAAACCCACCAAACATCAAAGGTACAAGGCTGTACCCTCCATATGCAGACTGGTGAGACAGCTAGCTTGTAAGCTGCACCAGACACCAGCATACAGATTAACGTTGTATTTCATACTGTTTTTCCTCTTTCTTCTCCATTTGCCTTATTGCAATGTCATCAAAAGCCCATGGAATTGAAAAAGCAAATCCAGTGGCTGTAGAGAAAACACAGGATAATCCCTTTTGTTCCACCTAAGGAAGGGAAGTGGACATTTATAAGAGAGTTATATTCTATGTTTAAGTGAGCAGATATACTCTGCAGACATGCCCAAAATGGCAAGTAACAAGTAATAAACTCATAAAAAGAGAAGATGGCCAGGTGTATTCAAAAGTTGCAGATCATGAGCATCTGTGGATAAAAGGAGGGAAGGAAGTTTATACTCTACTCTCATTTCTCTGGACTGATCTGTTTCCTGCCAATCTTTTGTTGAAATAGTGTAGGATTTTTCTTCCAACACACTAAACTCAGATTTGTTTATAGCAAGGAGTCTCATTTTAACATTCTAATTAATGTCCTCATGGAAGGTGCTTATTATTATTGGCTCTACGATGTCTGTAATTCTGACAAATTAACAGATTGAGGGAGACTGTGTTGATGTTGCCTATAGCTGTTTGTGGCTTTCCCATTTGAAAGAGTATATTAAAGTTGGATCCAGATTACAAATGTTTAATCTGGCAAAGATATTTGATGGCCTCTAAAACAAATATTGTGTCATTAATATAGCAGTATCCGTAAATGGGACTGGCGACATATAATGCTGCGTCTGTGGATATTTTCAAACTCTGTTTAGGATCCTTAACTAACCCCGTCCTGCTTAGGTAGTTCCACCTCTTCAGTACCTAAATGCAACAAAATAAGTTAAGACTGTATTTTTAGTATTAACTCTAAATTCTCAGGAGTTTGTGGTTTTTATACCCTTAGTATTATCTGGACTTAGACTTCTTTTGTGGTTCAATAGAAAATACACAGTATTTCAGTTTTTCACTTCTGGTACACTTTTACAATGGCATTAAAAATAGTGAAACCTTTCAAGTTTATTCAAGTTGACATGATGAACCATAATTACATTGTTTAGCACAGTTTATTACATAAATACAAGCTTAAATTTTTTGAAGTGAATTTTGATCCAATGCCAAAACAGTCCTTTGAACTATTTAGGCTGATTTTTGACATGGTATTTAAAGATGTATCATCTCCATCCAAACCACTGAGCTATTATAATGTTGTTACAGGAAAGAGGTGTGAGCCAAAATGATATGAATATTGAAGCTAGGAAAAAATTACTGCGGAGTAACTGATGGTAAAAAAAACCCAAACAACCGTGGTCAATTTTATTAATTTTCTACTACCAAAGCAGAAAATTTGAATCTCTTTTGCAAACTGCACCCTTTATGGACTGTGTGGAACAGCTCTTCACTGCAGGGAGCACAAAATGGCAGGCCTGTATTTTGGGCTTTTACTGCTAGAAAGGCAGCAATGAAACCTACCATCAGTGGCAAACCTCCAACATCTTTGCTTAGAGTTTGCTTTGAAGCATTCCATATCACAAGACAGATGTTAAATTTAGTCCTTATGGGAACAACGGAGGTCAACCAGTGAAATTGGTTAGATAGAAATCTCTTGCAAAGAATTTCATCATCTGACAGGTAAAATCATTGCTTAGGAACCTTCCATTGGTATTTTTCATACTCTCTTCTCTTAGCTTCTTTCTCTGTCTCATACTGGTCTCCTCAAGATCTCTTTTGTGCATGCAAATCACCTTATAAAGTTGGCCAACCACCTGAAAAGGTGAGGACAAAATCTCAAAACCTCAGAGAAGTTTCATACTCTTGCAAGACGCTATAAAGAAACTCTCTTAGTAAATGGAATTATAAATACAAACTCTTTATTAAGGAAGCATTTGTTCAATGGAAGAGGAGGGGAAGATATGTGTTGTGAAATATCAATCATATTTATACAGGGATGTGTAACTTTTATGTCTCTCAGATGTTATGTGCATCCTTTTGTAAATAATTCACACCTTTTGTCCTTTCAAGTAGTTTTTAAATAGCAAATATTTCTTTGCAGGTACTTTTCTTTGTAGACCTTGCTAGACTGAAAGCACAATCATAAAGTAGGACATCGCCATTTTTTGTCGCTCACATTTTTCTAAAGTGCAAATAAATTATCAGTTTTAACTTGAAGCCTCATGGTGAAAAGACAGCAAGGCCCTTAGCAGCAATCAGTCAATGACCTGTGAAATTTTTTCTCTAAGGTTTTCTGAAAAATCCTACTGCTATGTAATGAAACTTGGAATATTACCTATGATGGAAAACAACTTTCCTCCTCTAAATTCCAAATACAACTCCTTCTCTTGATGGCTGCAAAGTCTACTTTTTTAATAGAGCTGATACAAAAATTTTGAGTAATTCAGTACAACATTCTGTATTTCTCAGAAGTGTGAACACAGAAAGATCTTCTGTATATACTTAGGTTCAATTGACCACTATCCTGGAGATATGGAAGAGATTATGCCATTTTAATGAAGAGATAAGCACTGGAATTTATCATCACCTTGTCAACAATGTCTGAAATCTAATTCAAAAAAAGGCATAGAGTTTTTTGATTGTTAAGAAAGTATTTGAAGGTTTAAGAAAGGAGGAACAGAAGCAGAAAATGTCACAAAAAATCAGAAAGCAAAGTCTGGATTATGATGCATATGAAAATTTCAGATTCCTATGAAAAATCAGATCAGAATTTAGAGGGAATTTAAAATTCTTCCTGCTCTTCAGTGGAAGCATTAGGCTGTAATGCATTAGCTGGTTATTTTCACTGCAGAAGGCATTTAAAATGAAAATCATGAACAAAGCATATGGCTTTTTTAGTCCTTCCCTGCCATCTATTGGGCACAAAGTGTATTGAGTGTTCTTAAAAATTAAAGCTAATGAACCAAGCAACTTCAAATTAGTGATTCTGTATCAATGTCATCCATCAAAGAAGACGAACTCTCCACAAAGTGGGACCACCGACGCCCCACCCCTACAAATTGTGATGACATTGTAGGAAATGCAAGGGAAAGGCTTACATCTGAAATTGTTATGTAAGTAAGTCAAGAAAATGGTCAGCTGAAGGAGCCCCAGGAGAACAGGAAAGTGGGGCATCCTTGAATAGTCTCTCTTCCTGTTAAGACAAGCAACACGGGGCTTTACCATTTACAAAGAGATCAGAGCTAGAAAAATAGAGTAAAAGCAGCGGGGTTTATTTATATGCTTATTTATTTAGGATTTTATTGCATTGCTTGGAGTAAAAGAAAGGTTTTCTAAAAACCAAACACAAACTTCCTGTTTTTACAAACTTCCCTCAGAGCAGACACAGTACATCTCATTTCTGTTTTCTTTCTGAAGTATAGAATTATGAAAATATGTATAGACATATTTATATTTGCCCCTCCATGAGGTTAGGTATCCTTGAGCATTGCAGAAGTCATAGTCATCCTTCTCTCAAGATAACAGTAATAAATTTCTAAGTTTCTTTTATTTTATTCTCTCTCGCAGTTTTAATTTTGTGAGTATTTTACCTAAATAACTTCTTATCTAGGCAAACTAGATTTAGATATTCACCAATGAATGTCAGCTGGGAACAATACTGACATGTGGTACATGACTCTCAAACTCATGGAGATTGAGTGCCTCCTAAATTTTGCTCAGCAAAGAGTTATATTTAATTTTAGCATTTACCTCAACTCTAGGTTTTCCTAGACTTGAGTTGTCTTTAAATTACTGGATGTAGGTGGGTGAAGTATGGAAATATACATATTGTCTATCCCTTGAGTTCTGCTGCATTTTGATGCCAGTTTCAAAAATTTAACCTGTTAATATTTTATGGGGTTCACATTGACTCTGCTTTCATTTTGTGAATTGTGCCTGAAGAAGTGAAGAAACTTTATTCCTGACAGAAAAGTTGAACAACAGAGCGTAAGTTTATCCCTATTACATCTTAACTATCTGTGTATAATCCCTACTCTATTACATTCATTAAAGAGGTTATCTGCTATAAAATTAATTTCCTGACCAATGACAACTCTATAAATGTTATGGAAGAATATACCCATTCACATCCCCGCCCCCCTCAAATGTAAAATAATATGAGCATTATCATAGTTTTTTGTTTGGTTGGTTTTTTGTGGGTTTTTTTTGTTAAAACATTTATTTGCAGTGAAATAATTATTAAGCCTTCCTTTTAAGATAGGTCAACCCAATTGGCATGAGTAAAAGACAGCAAAATAATGTGGTGAAATGAGTTAAAGGTTTCCCTTCTGGGAAAAGCAACACCCTATTCAGCATTCTAAGAAATTGANCCACAGAACTGTTTCGGTGCTGGGGCTAACCGAGCCGACGATACAGGCAGCCAGCCAGACCACCGTAGTAGCAAGAAATTTAGTAAGATTTTTGAACATTATTTTTAGTGAACCCAGTACATGCCTAAAGATTCCTGAGAAGAATTGAAGGAGTCAAATACTCCCCAGGTCAAGGAGGAAAACTTTGAGGTATTTCAAGGTACTTTCATCTGTTTTGGAAACAAACCAAAAGGCAAGAATTTTTTCTTCAGAATTTTAGATGTAAATTTTCAGCATTTTCCTGGCCTAAAAATTTTAAGCAATTTAATATTATTCTTTCACATATCTTTTCAAAAAGTCTTTTTCATTTTTGGACTTATAAAGGGAAAATAAATAGGGCTGAATAGGACCGGATGACAAGTAGATAGATAATCCATTTATATTGTATTTGCATAAGTATGGCCGTCAAAAAGATAACATAATTTAAGATTTCCTTTGTTTTGCGACCAAAACCCTCTTCTTATTCAATCATTTTTGTCCCTTTGCAAAGGGATGGAGAAACTCCATGTTATAGGTGAGGTTTGGTGACTGTCATCATACCTGTAAGTCATGTTCTCTTTTCATTTGCGTTCTTAGGAGTATGAAAGTTAATATGCAAATAGGGCTTAATGAGGGTCTTGCCTGTGAGACTTTTCCCTCCCCCCAGGCATCATTCCATTGTTAAGCCTTGCTCCAGCCTAGTGTAGGATAAGCAAGTGCCTTAGCTCATGTCCTCTGGAAGCTTGATCAAATCTCCACAGACTGAAGCCAGCTCCAAAGCAGGTCTGATAATCTACCACAGCCTGCCAGGAGGGCTTTTGGGACTGCTCACCCTGTTACAAGATGGAGAACACACCCCTGGCCTGGCATCTACAGTGACCATGGTACTTGCAAAGAAGGTGCATCAGTCATTCACTGGGCTAGAGCACTCATAGTGACCAAACTCATGGCTCTTGAAGCCTAGACAGAAACAAGAGGCATTGAGTTCTGTGCAGTGAATAATAAACTCATACATTCGGGCTGTCTTCCATGCAAAAAAAGTAAAAAGCTTCTTTCTAATGGTGTATTTGTGGGAAGCCAACACCTCATCTCCCCACATAAGCCTGGAGCCAACAGATTCACTCCCAGCAGAAACACACACCTTTAGAACGATCATATTCATAGATGCATCTATGCTGTTGAACAGAAAACATAATTCCAAAATAACTATTTTTTTTGGATCATACATTTTCAAAATACCCAAAGAAAACTTTTGAAAATGCTTTGCTCAGACAATATTCATATTTGGAAAATATATTTTAAAAAATGATTCTTTACATCCAGAAGAGAAACTAGCAGTCTTTGGTGGTAGAAATAGCCACTTCCTCCTCTCCCATTACAGCAAAACCCACAGATCCAAAGATTTCACTAACCAATGTGTAAACAGCCTCTAATTGTTTTTATGATACTTTGGCCCTCTTTAAATAGCTTATTCAAAAGGATTAAACCTAACAGCCTCACTGCTTGTGTTCTCCTGACAGTGAGGTTATTTCTATTTACATGTGCTGGAGGCTGGAACATGACCAGCACAGTTTCTCAAGGCAGGTTTCCTTTTGCTTCCTTCAGAATTTCTTCTGGATTGAGTAAATGGCTCAGAGGTTTTTTAAGATGTTTTATACTCTGTCTTTTAAGAAGGAAAGCACAGAACTGCCATGTATATGCTTAGTGTTTGTTGAATTAAAGTAAATTAAACCTCTACTTGACAATTTGACTGCATCTGGATGTTGTAGATCATGATGAATATCATATTGATGGAGTAGGTAAAGCTGGTAGCATTTTCCCCCTATGAAATAAAATCTAGTGTCCACATGAAGAGATGAGGGCTGCTGTGCATAAGGCCCCCTCTATAAGGAAAGATAACATTTCCCTCAACACATAATGTATTTTCTGTTGGTTTCGTCATATGCCTATTTTTAAACAGATTTTGGGATAAAAAAAATCAATTCTTGATGCATATCTGTAGTAATACACTCCCACACCCAAGCAGGTGTTTCTATATAAGGGAAAGAGTTTCAGCTTACCTTGGAACACGCAAGGAAGTTAAACTAGAATTTTCCATAGCCTACTCATTGTAATTGGCTCTGTGCCAGCAGAGGGGCACTGGTTGGGCTTTGGCAATGTTTCTCAAAACCTGTAGCTGTTTCTATTGGCAAACTGCCAATAGAACCATCCTGGGTCATTTAGTAGTTAAGGACGAGCACAGAGATTCTCTGGGCTTTTTGGGGTGTTGTAGCAAGGTGTCAGACTTCTTTGACACCTGTGCTCGTTTTTTTCTTTTACTTCTGCATTGTTTGCTATTTTGCTTTTATTAAAACTTACTGCTTTACAAAACACCCCTGAAGAGCTGTCTCGCTATTATTAAGCCATTCTCAGAAGTGCTGGACACCTTCAGAGACTTGATAAATCTTCACGTAGCTTATTCCATTCTGGCCACATGCAAGATTTTATCACATATCTACTCTACAACAGATGTAGATGATGTTAAATAGCTACCTCAGGTATGGATAACCTGGAGGTTGAAGCACATAAGTTACAAAACTATGTTAAGAGGTCAATAAAGTGAATGTGCAAACATTTCTCCATACAAGCACCTCCAGCTAGATGGCTTCATTTAAAGCTCCTCCCTCCTCAGATTTTATCCAGAAGTGACAGTCAACACCCTGATTTATATCTATCCTTTTAATTACTCTTGGGATTTTTCAGGATTCAGCTACATTCACACTTTAGTCATATCCTTTAATGGAGCAGGGAAGAATAGACAACTGCATTAACAGGGAAGTTAAAAAGAGCCTGCAAATAATTATTCTACAGGTCCATAACTTGTCTACCCTTTACAAATAGCAGTTTCTGTGGCTCATCAGAATGAAATCTAAGCACTTTTTAGTTTGACCCTAAAAGGGTAAACTGAGTTCTCAGGGGACCAAATTTTTCTTTATAGGGCAGACAACTTCCTTATAATTTGTCTACACTGCAATGTCTAAATTGGTGCTGTTAAAATATCTACATATTTTGCTTAAAATAGTACTCCCTTCATTATAACTTACATTAACCCAAGACAGAAACAAAGCAAAGAATAATTTAATGCAGTATAGCCGACCAATAAAATAAACAATGAGAAACTGCTAGTCACACAACAACTAGACAGGCAGGCTTGGCTATATTATCATCATCTGTTCAAGAAAGAACATACAAAAAATAGCATGAGAATGAGCATAGTTTACACCTATATCAGGACCCTGTTGTAAGTCTAAATAGACAGAGTAAGCAAGGAGAGCTACCAGCACAGAATATATAATTCCCTTCAAAATGGATTTTTCTTGTTTTTCAAAGTCTAGAACCTCTATTCCATCACATCTTTGAACCTACAGAAAGTTTTTAATTTATATATCTGACCTTCATATGTGCTCAATTTTACCATTAAAGAAATCCTCTGGAGCCTTTTCCTTTCTGAATAAGGAGTTATTTAGAGTAAATGCTGCGTTTATTTTCAGTGATTGCAGGTTTCTTACTCAGAAATGTAACAACATTTAATTGAGAAGAAAGTACTGAAGTTTCTCCAAGTGTAAGAGTGAGAATGAATTCCAATGACACTTGGTTTGGATGTTAGACGAGGATGGGGAGAGTTGTTTGGGTTTAAGCATGTGAAGAAATGGCACAGCCGGTTTGCAATGGAAAAAAAAAAAATGGTGGAAAAACACCAGGGAGTAGAATTGGGACATGGACCATAAAGATTTCCTAATACAGTGACTACTTCTTCATCTTGATGAATGGTACTTGTGTGCTGAGGATGAGGAGCAAGAGTGGTCAATACCAAGATTTGGATGGCTGACAGCAGCATGGGGCAGATCTGGCTCACTCACAGGAGCAGAGGCAGGTGCTCTGCTGTGGATCTCACTGCAGTGACATGCAATATATACACAGAAGTGAAAGAAGCTATTTGAGACTAGAAGATAAGGAACTGCAACATACTGTGCCTGAAAAAGCTTTGAAAAACAATCCAGAAATCAAGAATGGGAAATTCAGCATTGTACAGGAGTAAAAAAAACCACACAAAGCTCAAATTGCTGTTTATGTAAACCATGAAAGCAACTAATTGTTCATTAAACACATAAAGTTGAGATTTAATTTAGTTATTTTGTATGAAGGACCGTCACTGATTTTGAATATTTTCATATATAGTCCAGGTGTGCTATAAAGAATCATTTGAGAAAATTCTGGTAAATTTTCCACTGGATTTCATGCAAAGTCTGATATGGTTTTCTAAATGTCTATGCAAATAGAACAAATCAGTTCCTTTAAAAGGAAACTGTTTATCTTTATGCAGCACTAGTTACAGCTGTGATAATTACAGCAATGTTTTCCACGGAAGGAAGGAAGGAAGGAAGGAAGGAAGGAAGGAAGGAAGGAAGGAAGGAAATCATGTTTCTTTTTCAAAAACTTGTTAAAGAGAGGTATCCTAAATGTATTCTTCATTAAAAATATAGTCAATAGATTTTACTGCATCTGTCAGATGTTAAAATTGAAATGAGTCTTGATCCTATGCTCCTACTTTCTAGTGCTCACTGTCATAATGCTATTAAGCTATTGCCAGTCTGCCCAGGGAACCTTTAGTACCAATACAGAGTGAAATTTCATCACTTCCTCTGAAGTGGTATGAACTTCAAAGACTACTTCTGATCACTTTTACGCCAATTATTTAAAGCAATCTGCACAAAGTAAATATTTTTCTTAATCTAGTTAAATTTAATTTTAGAAGACAACTAGTCTGGTTTTGGTTTTGACTCAGAGGACCCGTGAGAATGAAAGAAAAAAACCCCTTAAATACACAGAATAAAAATCAATCTTATTCCAGTTGTCTCACAGAAAATAGATTTAGGTGTTTTTAAAAAAATGCATGTTTATCAGAAGTTCTTTTGGATTTAGCATTTCATCTAGCTTTCAAAGTTCTTAACAGTGATGCACTTGTTAGACATTTTATGTCAAATGCAAATCTTTCCTTGAGCAAAACATTTCCCAGCAGAGAGGAAAGGGATTTGAAGCACAAGATGCTGAGTTGTTTTTTGGTTTTTTTTGGTTTGTTGTTGTTGTTGTTGTTTGGTTGGGCTGTTGTTGTTGTTGTTAGTTGTTTGGTTGAGGGGGTTTTGTTGTTATTGTTGTTGTGGGGGTTTTTTTTTGTTTGTTTTTTTTGTTGTTGTTGTTTTTTTAATTGAGATGATGCTCAGAGTTTCCACAGAAACCCATGGCATTTGAGCTCTCAGCTCCTGGCAAAATGTGTCACTATTGTGTGAACTTAAGTTTCAGTTCTGCAATGTTTTGTTGCCTATGATACCCTGGAAACAGAGGTTGTATTACAAAAAAACAGTTTTACTCACAACAAGAATCTGTTTAATTTTGAACATTCCACTTTGTGGTGTTTAGTTTTCATAAAAAGACCTTCAAAGAATTGCAATAGTACTTGGTATTACAGTAGTCCTACTTGTCTGAGAGCTGTGTGCAATTCCCTATCTTTCTAGGCTATTTTTTCTTTTCTTGACAGAGAATTACGCAGTGTTGGAACTTCTATTTACTTACAGAAATCATAACTAAATAGGAATTTTTAGTAAGTCACTCAAAATCTGACAAGCACTTCTCAGATGTTGCTAAGATTGTAAGTTGTTGGATATCAGGTTTTCCTTGTGTTGTTATTTCTTAATAATCTGTGCTTTGCAATGTCTTTCTCCCTCTAGTTTTTTTTAAGTCCTTTCCTGTATCCTTTCCTGTTCAAGTTTTTTTTCCTGCTAGCCCTGGTTTGGTGTGACCACCTCCTGGTTTCTTTCCTTTTTGATTTCCATCATGGTGTCTTTCATTCTGTCTGGAGAGATGTATGCATCTTGACAGACCCTTCGCCAAAGCCAGATTTACACCTTCCAACAGGTTTTTGCTTATCTCTGAACCCCTGACTCCAATCACTTTCTGATCTCCTGGAACTGGCCAAAGTGTCTGGCCTGTAATCAAGGGTGGTTGATTCATTCAAGAGCTTTTGAAAAAAATTTCCTCAGTTTCTCCCAAGTCTCATAAAGTATCATCAATTCTATACCATTTAGGTGTTTTATTTTCTTGGGGGTAAAATATTGAATGGCAATATTGAATGGAAACCAAATATTATTTTTCTTAACATAATTTGGTTGTATATTTTAAATGCAGATTTCTGCCTGTTTCCTAAACTCAGAGGTTTGCACATAGATGTGAACCATGCTTATACTCCCAGGAGAACTGAACAGCCACAGAAATTGTGATGAAACTTGAAATAGGAAGAGAAATGATCTCCTGGTAAAGAAAAATATATTAAATATTCCCTTCCCACAAAAACGTTGCTCCATTAACTTTAGCAGACATTTCCCCCTGACCTTGGGGGTCAACATAGTGCTCAGCCAGTTATCAACATCAGGTTCTGGCAGTAGAAGGTCCTTTTGGGCATGTGTCCGTTTCTCTCTGCCTTTCCCCAGCAGTTCTGTTCACACTGTCTCACAAGGATGGGACTCATGGCTCCAGCAAGACCCAATTTGTCACATGTTCCCTTTGAGGGTATCCTCTGCCTGAAACCCCTCTCCAGAGAGAAGATGATCACCATTTTCCTTCTTTGCTAGTGTCTATGCCTTCAAGTGGCACAGAAATCCTCTATATGTTCGGCTAACACTGAAACATGGGTTTATTTTCTCTTAAAAATATTTATTTTTTTCACTTGTGCTCTGAAACTTGCAAACTAATTATTTGCCTAAGATTTCAGTTTTAATACATAAAGAAAAGAACATCTCTAGGCCCCATCGTTCTAAAGGGCAAAATGAATGAAGGAGTCTGATTTATGATATTTTATATTTTTTTGGTTATGTTGTTTGAGAATTTTGGGATTATTTTAATTATTTTCAAAACTAGCCAGAAATATCTAGCCTTACTCTATCTGAAGTAAAAGATTTCAGATAATAATATCAGTTCTAAATTTTAGAAAACAAAAAAACCCTCATAAATCAAACCCTCACACATGGTATTAGCTTAAAAATTGACTACAGATGGCTTTTGCTCCTAAATTTTCAGCTTTCAGAGCAAAGAAAATTGTATCTTTTGAGCTTCACAATAAAATGTGGCTACACTGAAAGTACTGTTTGTCTTTTTTTGCTACTGGTGCATTATTAACTGGAAGTTCTACAGAACTAGAGGTTTGTGACTACTTTTAGATCATATGTAAGGCAAAGGGAAGCCTTGAATTTGGTTAGAAGCAGGGCGTAGGAAACTCTGAGAACTAAATGTGACTGTGGGTTTGTTGAAATTATGAAATGGACCACATTATAAATGTCCTTGTAAAGTGATATCCCGCTTTAGAAAGACCCTAGATAAAAGACCCTAAATAAGCCTCTTTTCTTCTCTTCTGTAGAAGCACGTTAAAAATCTTGTGTGCTTGCTTCAGAACCTTCTCCACAAAAAATGGCAGGCTTAGTTGTAAGTAGGCCTCGAGAAACATCATCTGATATGTTTAATAGACATGTTTAGCAATGCTCTTTTCCTTATTTTACCCAGTAAAATGCAGTAACAGAGATCAGACCTTACAATGAAATATTATTTAAGTTTTATGAATTTTTAATTAGAAGTGATCAAAAGTAAAAATCAATAGTAAAGCAGATGTATTGAATAGGCCTCAATTTTAGCTGGTTAAAAAACTGTTCTGCAATACGGAAGGCTGTCAGGAGAGGGAGCAATCTACCCATGGACTTGCAGCATTTCACCATCCTTGCTTGAGTTTTAAAACCCATCCTATTTAACAGCTGAGGCAGGAATTGGATTTCTTTTTCTTTCAGAAATGTGGCACTTGACACAGTTTCCTTTGTGTCTAAGAGCATGAACACAGAAGGAAGAGAAGCAGGAAATCTTTATGCAGGTGAAGAAAATAACTTATGAAGTAATTTTCAATTATAATCTGAGGAAAAGTTTGCAGCAGTAGCAATCTTGAAGGGTGGGAGGCCTGGCAGGCAAAGCTGAAATTAGTAGAAGCAGAGGCTGGTTTTTTGTAGACAACTCTCTAACTGTTTTACAAGCCAGTTTATAAGGTCATGCTAAACATAACAAAAAGGCATCTTGCCTTGGCAAGTTTCTTGCACAAAATTCTTGTATGGAGTAGAAAAATAGCCCTCATATGAATAAAGGCAACATCATTCTAAAATTTAAGGGCACAAGGAAAGTAATAAGCATTTTATTTTGCATTTGAATATGTTTCATAATATACCTGGGCATTAAATACAAAAGCATTTTAAATTTAATCACATAGAGACTCTCTGTTGTTCAACAAACACCACCCATCACACAAAAGAAACATGTAATAACGGTAAGATGATCATAATTGTAAATCTTTTAAATATATTTCCTTATTTGATTTTTTTAATGTTGTAAGTTATATTTATATTTTTCTGTTACTGAATATTTGTCTCTTACATGAAGAACCTCTAAAACACACATGCAAGCACATTGCCTCAAGTGACCCCCCCCATCAGGTTAATAAGCACAATTTTTCCACTTGTATCAAGCAAAATTATTCCAACACTAGTCTGAAGGGTTTCATTAAGAACATTTATTGGCAGGCTAAGTTATTAGTACACTTTAAAATGGTGCTTTTTGCAGTATCGAGGCTATGACCATGTATTTATATCTTAACATTTATTTATTGATGGCTTCCCTAATGATGGATGAACTGCAATTCTTACTCATGTGAGTAGCAGTCTGAAACTTTTGCTGTAAAATGGCATAATTCATATGAGTAAATGCTGCCTTTTAGAACCCTAAATTCTTTAGTATGTTCCCAGTCTTGGCAAAGTTTACCCAGGAAAATAGTCATTACCCAGTGTAAGGAGTACTTTGAAAAGAGTGAGCGTTCAGAACTTTATCCTCAGTGGATCTTAATTAATCAGTGCAGATGAGATAACTCATACTTCCATAAAATAAGGCCTCTGAGGTGTTGAACTATCTGTCTTAATTGCTAGCAACTGAAGGAATTTGGTGCTGTGCAGAATTAGTGTCTCATTTGGAAAAATTTGCATATCAGGTGCATTGATACTGTTAACTAGGACTGAAAATTGATAGCTTGCTGCCCTGGAGAGCTTTCCCTGTGGGGAAAATAAAAAATATCAGCAATCAAAACCCAAACAAAGCCAAACCAAAACCAAATCAACAAACAAACAACAAAGCAGCAAGCCTCCCCTAAGATCCAAATCAGGACGGCCATAATTTTCTTCTCCCTCTTTCTATAGCCTTAGGCTGCCAGCTCAACAGCTAATTGATTTACGCCTTGCTAGCAGGGTCAAGACTGTGCTAAATGCTCCTCATGCACCCTTGCCTTCTGCCATCAGAGCAGCCCAAGGCAGGAGGAGTTGTAGCTTCTGCCAAGTAGAAATATAGCACTGGGTGCTCACCCTTCACAACCTCTCCCTGTGCTTTTTCCAGATGCAGCAACACCAGAAAGTGGAGGAGGCAAAATTAGAAAGCAGAAAGTGGAGTTCTAAGCCAGATGATGATGGGTGAATAAAAGGCCAAGAACACTGAGCAAAAAAAAGCTGGGTACAGAGCAAATAATGTCAGTTAATGAATTAGTTTGGAAAGGTGTTATTTGTGCTGTGAGATAGTAACTGAAATTTGGAAAAAGACACCACAAAAGGATAAGTAACCTTATCTCCCTCAGTGCACTTTGAGATGGCAAGTGTTAAAAAGAGAGGGTACTCTTATGCTTCCTATTCCCTCTTCTGTCAGAAACCCTGTTATCCTCAGGAAATATTCTACACACCAATCCATTTTTTTTTAACTTTAAAATATAATCATTGAGATGTGACCAGCAAGAGCTGATTCCGACTTGCAGCTCTTCATTGTCACTTGGTTGCCAGGTTCCTGATAATTTTTTCATACTATATTATTTATATACTTATATTAAATAGTTGATGTAATATTTCATATTTCAACTATATTAAAATTTCTTTCATAATGGATCCCTTCCAGCTGGATGTATTATATGATTCTGTAAATATACAGATATATTTTATTGCTTATTTATTAATATCAGCCATCATTTAGAAAAGGCGCATGGCTGGTTGGTCCAGGGACACCTCTTTAGGAAGAATGTCTTTGCCAACAACTTATCTTAAAAATCAAAAAGAACTTGTGATAGACTTGGAGCAATAAGGTGACCCAAAGGAATTTACAAAAGATAAAGAATGTGTAATCTGTCTTTGAACTCAGCAGGACAGGTTTGGGCAGACATAGAAAAGAGGCAAGGACTACACTCACAAACACCTTTGCTCTGATTACTGATACACACCGGCCTAGCTAGAGATGCCCCACTGAAGTTACTTCCTAAAATTAGGAAAGTGCCTAAATTCTCTGACAAGATAGCTCTTTGAATGTTAGTATTTGCTGTAAAATCTGTATAACCAAGCCAAATACAATGGCATTCAGACCTGAGATCAGGAAAGAGTTTAAAAAGAAGCTGCAATTGCACTCATTTAGGTAAGATGCCTTTTAGTCAGCCCAGTCTGAGTGAAAGTTTATTATCCTTTCCCCAACAAAATTCTGGCAGCTGGGACAAAGACTGACAGAGGAATCAGATCTATCTAGGGAATGGGCTGGGTGTTGTATTTTTTCAATATGAAAAACACAAAAGATATTTTTCTATACAAATAAAAATCAAATACTTTGAAATTATATACAGATTTTAGATTAATTAAAGGTACGTATAGATCACTGAATCATGTGATTGTATAATCTTTCAAATTGGAAGGGTCCCATAAGGATCATAGATGAGGAGGTCTATTTTCTGTTAGGGTTAAAAGAAAGAAGTAGACACATTTTTTTATTGGGTCTGTGTGGTTTTCTATGTTTTTTCACATTTTCTTCTTGGTCCTATGAGCTATATGACTCATTACTAACTGGGGAACAAAGACAAAGTACATTTTTCAAACACTCAAACTGTTCAAGCAGGTGATTTGTGTGCTCTCTGGGGTGTGTGTAAATATCTGTGCAGGTTGTATGTGCATGCATGTGATTGTGTAAAATCCTTGTCCTCCCTACCCTCACTGCTATTATCTATCCACAGTCAAGAACAATTTCGTTAGGATGGCGCTCAGCATTTACCAGAGTCTTGGAGATGTGGCAACCAGAACAGTAGAATGTCCTTTTGATAGATACACAGACACACAGATAAAGGAATTACTTATGACAACTTTGGATTGCAGAAAAAGCAATGGCAGTACCTTTGAAATCTGTGCAACTTGCTAATGGAACTACTTCTGTGCCTAATACATTTCTTTTATGGGCCATAGTTCAGCACTGTCCACATACACTTTTTCTAAAAGGATAGAGAAAGCTCTCTGCTTTGAAGGAAAGATGTCCAGGTATTATCCAGAGCTATAGTTTGAGGTATTTGCTACATTTATTCTTTCTCTTCAAATTGTGCTGCTGTCCTCATCCCCACAACAGCTTATTGAGAAATAACTAATCAGCGGAATTTGCAAAATATTTATACACACAGATCTGTTCTGACAGAACTTCACTGATACCAGGATTAGCTGTGATCTCTCACAGAAGGCAATGAGGGTGAACAATGGTTTTAGCCTTTGTTTAGATGACTTGGATCTTACCTAAAAGAGACTGAAAGAACCTCCAAGATGACAGACTACAAAAGCCAGATTAATGCAAGTTCATATAATTCCTTTCATAAATTGCAGAAAGTCTGACTAAAAACATTTAAGCTTTGCCCCAAGAACTTTTGCTAAAAATCTATTTTATTCTCTTGTGTTTGTGGTTAAAAATATTCTTTTAATTTGCAGCCTCAGTACTGTCATAGTTAATTTACGACTTTGTCTTGTTTCACCTCTGTCCTTTAGTTTAAACAGCTGTATCATCTTCCTGATGTTGAATGAAAAAACACCCTAAAGACATTTTTAGACAGACTAACTCAACCTTTGATTTTTAAAAAAAATACAGTTGCTGTCACTTATTATACAAAAGGAATTTATTCTTGTGATCTTCTGAACAGACCTCCTGTGCCTTTGTCCCATTCTGAATCCTGCTTCCCTAGACATGGACAACTACTGTTATGCATGGAGCCCTACCAATGATTCATATAAAGGCACTATTGTTTCACTTCTTCTGTGTGGGTGTATCCTTCCTTGCCTTTTTCACAGACACATCACATCATTCAGATCTGCTGTGATGGATCAGCATGCACAAGTTTTCCTCCTCTTCTGTCATTCTCAATGATTAGCTCCCAAATTTATAACAGAGATTCCTGGTATTAGTCTCTAAGTGCATGACCCTATCCTTTGCAGTCTTGAATTCCTTCTGCTCTGTAATACTTGGGTCCTCAAGGTCCTTCAACTTTTGTTCTAATCTCTTCCTTATCCAGCTCAAATACTGGTTTCTCATAAAGCACACTGCAACACAGCAGGCTGTCTTAAAGCTTGATTATACTTTGGTCGAAGTCCTATTTGTTTCCACGCTCTCATTTCCCATTTTCCATCCTGTCTTTGCTCTTATGCTCAGTATAATTTTTCTTACTGAGAAGGAAAGCAAAATATTAATCTAGTCTGAGACTATATTTTGATTATCTTTAAACTTTTCCTAGTCATCACAGCATGGCATAGTGATTCTTTATTCCTTGACCTCTTTTCCCACATAGATATAGGTCTAGGAAATCTGTTATCTGTTTTAACTTTGTTTGTTTGTTTGTTTGTTTTCTTTAAAGACACAGCTTAGTTTAGCTTTCAAAAATCCTTAATTTATCTCAGTATTTCTTGGCTTTCTAGGCAGAGGTCTCTTCACAGACCTCTCTGACATATGGTTAATCTTAACATGCGCCTTTCAGGCTTAATGATTCTTCTTCAATCTTTTGCTTGCCTGCAAGATCCTCACAGCCTTCACAGACAAACACAAGAGCTCTGGGGCTTCTCACCAATTTCCTTTGCTTCTCAGTCCAGCAGAGTCCCACAGGGGCACAAGTCATGGGCAGCACTCATGATGGTTATGTTTGGACAGACCTTCCTGAGAGTCGTGAGAGTCCCTTTCGTGCATGAAGGATGTTGAGATGCATTTGCAGGGTGCCTTCCCACTGCAGCCTGCACTAACAATAGGTATGAAACCTGCAGGTGTAAGATTGCAGGTGCAACTGAACCAGAGGAAGGGAAAATTACTGTAATAGAAGCTCTGGAAAATACCAGCTAGGGCAACCTGAGTGACTGCAGAGCTGGAAGTCAAAAGCCAGCTACAGAAATCACAAATGAGAAGCTCATTTCACATTACATGGGATAAGGCATTTGGGCAAGTATGCCACACAGGTTTATATTATTTCTATTGTCATCTAGTTTCATCTGATGTATGATTATTTTGAGTGCAATATTTATTGCTAGAGCTTGTCATTATATAAATATTTCAAGTTTTTATTGTTAATTTTTGGCTTCATTTTTTTCCGGCTGTGGAAAATATAACTCTCTCACTAAATGCATTGCTCTTGTCATTATTTTTAGGACACATATTCCTCAGCTGTCTCTCACTCTTAAGTACCTCCATTCATCTGATCTTCCTTCCTTCAGCTGTGAACTAAAGAGCGAGTACATGTAAGTGTCTTCCAAATGTATCGTACCTCTTTTAAAGAATGTTTTATTAAAAGTTCCCTTCTTGATACCAGAAGTCCCACTGTCCAAGTGCTCAGGTGGACAATATTTCCTGTTTCGTGAATATCTCCTACTTGTTCATGATTCCAATGCCTTTCCTTACTCAAGATCCCAAAACATCTCAGGATGGAAGGAACCTGATACAACCCTCCTGCTGCAAGCAGAGCCACCTAGAGACAATGGGCCAGGACCATGTCCAGAAGGCTTTTGCACATCTCTAAGATGGAAAGTTCCACAACCTCCCTTGACAACTTGTGCTACTCACTGTGAAAAGATGTTTTCTCTTGTTCAGAGAGAACCTCCTGTGTTCAATTTGTGTTCATTTTTTTTGGTCATGGGCACCACTGAAAAAAGCCTTGATCTGTCCTCTTTGCCCTCTCATTTCAGGTATTTATAGACATTAATAAAGGTTCTCCTGGAAACTTCTTCTCTGGGCTCAAAGTTCCAACTCTCTCTGCATTTTCTCATAGGACAGATGCTCCAGTCCCTTAATGTTCTCAATAACTCTTCACTGGATTCTCTCCAGTATGTCTGTGTTTCTCTCATATCAGGGATCCAGAACTGGACCCATCACTCCAGGTGTGGCCACACCAGGGCCAAGTAGATGGGCAGAATCACCTTCCTCCATCTACTGACAACACTCCTCCTAATGCAGCCCAGGACATTATTGGCCTTCTTGGCCACAAGGGCACACTGGCTCGTTTTATTGTCGTATCACGTACTTGTACATAAAACTGCAATTCTTTTGCATGCCTATAAATTATTTGGAATGCTTTCTCAATTTTCTTGATTGAATTCATTAATACTTCGTCACAACATTCCCACTCTTTTAAATTTAAAATTGTCTCCTCGGTGTCTGTTTAATAACTATATTGCTCTCCATTTTATCTTGTTTGTTTCCCTAATGGGAACTTTGTTTTTCTTGATATATGTCCCATTTTTTTAAATTGCAGTCAATCTTGGTTGAATGTCTTTTTTGAAACTTCAGTAGTTCTGCATTAATACTCTTCCCATGCTTTTTAAAATCATAGTTTTAAATTTAATAGAATAAGTAGCAGTCCAGCATCTTCCAAATTTCTTTTCAATGTCTGATTCAGACAATGTTTTAGGTATAGAACACCTTGTGAATTAATTTGACTATGCTAGAAGGAAGCAATATTACCTTTACTTAAATATTCTTTAACTGACTCTTTTCCTTTCCTACATATTTGGCTTTTGTCAGTGATGCCAAACTATGCCTGTAAACACATTCTTCTCCTTATTTTTAAATTTAACAATTAAAAAAAATTTAGATGTTCCTATGCCGTTTCATTGTAAAATAACTTATACACATTTAGGCAATCTCCTTCTAAAATATTGATTACTGTAAGTGCTTGTCTTTTCAGAGTTTATTCCTTCATATAAAAATCGGTTTTTATTTTCAGTTTTGGAGAAAAATTTTTAGGACATTATATTTGAGTGGCTGTAATCAGCAGCTCTGATTACTTGAAATCGTCCCTTCCACTATCACTGACCCCAAATCTATTTTTCCAATATTAACATATCACTGAATTGCCAAATTACCTATATATCTTAGTTTCTGTAACAATGCTCACAGTAACCCATATAATCTGCATTATTCCCATTTTTGCTCAGTATGGTCTAACTGTATTTTAGAAATTATGTGGTCAGGTCCGATTATATTGGAGAGAAATATCAATTATGTGAAAAATTATGAGAATCAATATGAAAAAAAAACCAAAACCAAACCCCCCCAAAAAAAACCCAAGGAAAGAATTCATAGATTATGCAGTTTGAATTCCCTCCTATAAGCTCATGAGCCACACCAGAATCTCAGGGACAATCTTGCCCAAGGCAAGACAAGTCCTAAAATGCTGTTGCTGTAAGAGATATATTAACTATCTCCATTCAGGCAGGATTTCCTTAAGAACACTTTCAGATAATACATGGTACTCTGTGGAGGACATATTGGAAAGATTGTCTGTAAAACTAGTGTCTTTTCTCAGGGAAAACAGTGAAAGTAACTCAGGTGCTAAATTTATACTTACGGGTTTTGCTACACATTATCAGGCTACTCCAGAGAGGGAAGGAGCTAATGAAGACCCTGACAATGAAAGGGATATATGTATACCTTTACACATAAAACTAGAATGGCTGTTTCTCTTTATCTATGTTATCTGATCAGTTATTGCCAGCAAGCATTTTGGCTGCTATGCAGTATCTGTGAAATTATCCATAAATTTCAAAAGTTCACAGTGGAAGTACATTATTATTGGTTTGCATTCATGTTGAGTGTCTGTTTAAAATGTTTGTTATCCATTTAATCAGGAAGCAAACCTCCCTCCTGATCTGTGAATTACTCATTGGTCAAATGCCAAATTACCATCAAGAGCCAGCAGCAAATAATCTACATGATTAGCTTTTAGCATTTCAGGGAGTGGGTTTTGATCTCAAACAATGAGTGCCATATGGCTCATTGCCTTGTTGTATGATTCCTGGAGTGCTTTTCAGAAATTAGCATTACATTATATTTTTATGATACAATTATTTTCTCTATTTTTTTTCCCTACATTTTAGGTATCTAAACTTTATTGCATACTCTACAGAACATAAAGAACAGGGAGATAGATTGGCTTCATTTCTGCCTCTTTGTAAAGAGCCAGCATGGGTGCTTCAGGAGGAACAAAAGAGCAAAGCACCTGTATATACTTCTTAATATAATTTCCCAGGTTTTGGCCATCTGTGTCTTATGGGGTTCCTCAGGCATGAGAGATGCATTTGTGTTTGATCTCTTTTGATATTGTTTTCCTCTGTGAAATTGTCAACTCTCTTTTTGAGTCCATAGCAGTACTTGTCTGGAGGTGTTAAATCTTTTTCTTGGGTTTGGTTT
>VXBB01018234.1:731535-743879 GCA_013399915.1 Illadopsis cleaveri | reverse complement strand
TCTTCTCAATGTTCAGTTTTTTGGTTTTGAGTGGATGTCAATGGGGTTGTCCTCTGATCCTGTAGGCCATAAAATGTCACGTCATCACAATATTTCACTGCGGAGATATCAGTGCTACCTCCTGTGGAACCAGGGTGAAAATGTGCTCTCACTTATATTTAACAGCTCCAGCATGTGAAAAGTCTGGTTTTTTTCAGCGTAGGCAGCTTTTTGTATACAGTTCCTTATTTCATGAATGCTAGTTTTGTGGTTGTGGCACTGTGGGGCTGTGGCTGCCGTGGTGATGCCTGTTTGTCCTCAGTGTCCTGTGTGTCTATTTCACCACTCACACAAGCAGCCTGGTGTTGCGGTGAGGATAGCAGCCAAAGGCTGGTGTGTAACATCCAGCACACAGAGGGCAATTCTGTGTAACTGCTCCTTGAGGTATTAACCTATAATTAGTCCAGAGCCAGTAAGCTACAGGAGAAGAGAAGCTTGAAACAGAGCATTGAGTCAGATGGAAAGGATAGTTCAAAGCTCCAATAACCTCTCTGAAAAAGTTCACCTTTCCCTTTGTGCAAGCACTGAAATAGTTTGTTTTCCAA
This sequence comes from Illadopsis cleaveri, assembly GCA_013399915.1. Lineage (NCBI taxonomy): Eukaryota > Metazoa > Chordata > Aves > Passeriformes > Timaliidae > Illadopsis > Illadopsis cleaveri. The sequence goes on along the minus strand of VXBB01018234.1, from coordinate 743,295 downwards.
ATCATTTCCTTTTGATACTCATCCACTTACTACTCAGCAACTTTTCACTGGTGTGAGCTACTTTTATACTTTACTCTACAGACTGTTTTTGTTTTGATTACAACTGTAAAGCTGCTGATGGTACTTGAACTCAATGTTTGTTTGGCAGAAGTGTGTGCATGCCTTCCACACAGAGCCCCTCAGGCTTGTGTTGCAGCCTCTCTGAAAGCAAGAGATTCTTACTTGTAAATTATCTTGTGTGTTCTCTTTCCTTTCAGACTGATGTCACACACAAAGCCATGGTGATCCTGGCAGCCATTGGAATAATAGCTTATTAGTAGCCATGTTACAGATTACAGCAAGCTAAGTTTTCCTATAACCTTAACCAGGCCACATGACTGTAACCAAGGTAATCTTTTACTTATACTTTTCTTCATTATGGCATAATGAGGAACTAGAAGTAAGCTGTCTTTGCCAATACCAAAAAGAAGAAGTGATGTTGCTTAAATTGCTCACTGCATACAGAAGCTATCAGAAAACCAAAGAAAGTAATACAAAATGAAGTGTTTTCATATTTTATTTGTTATATATTTTCTGAAGGAAATTGTAGATATTAAAATCTAATGTTATTTATAAGGGTAGGAGTGAAAGTGCTAGGAATTAGTCCACTGGCAAGGTAAAGAAGATGAGCAACTATGACAAAGAACAAAAAATGAGAGCCTTTTCTTCAAACCATTACTCAATGAAGGCAAATTTACAAGAAATGTAGCAGTCAGTACAAAATGTGGATAGAGGTTTACAAATAACAGAAGTTTGGAAGTATTACCAGAAAACTACTCCATGAGAACATGGCTAAAAGAAGAGATACAGTTAAAGTGTCTTTATCAATACTTTGTTGAATGAGATCTGGTGGTTTGCAGAGACATTGAGAAGTTATTTGCACTTAAGGTGCCTAAACTAGGAGTCTGAGCTCCTGTACAGTCAATGAAGGCTGCTTCAGAGGGCTGGCCAAAATGTGGAGGTTAACTTTGGTATTCAAAATCTCCTTCACAATGGACATATAGGAAAACCATCATACTTAGCTACCTACCTCAAGTGATCCTAGTAAAAAGTTGTAAATAATTTCTATCAGATGCTGTCACAATAATAGTCAGCACATTTGCTAATGAAGCCACATTCCAGGTATGACCATTTGACCTTGTGTTAGGAATAAGTGTTCTGAAATTGTCACTTCCATTCACATAATTAACAAATAGATTATTTGTGTTATTGCTGATAACTAGGTCTAAATAAGGTTATTGAAATAAATTGACTCTGCCGTGTAAGGAGAGTGAAAATGCTTGCCAATGAAAACATTAATAAGTAATGAAAGGATAGAATAAGATTTAATTAAAAAGGCATATAAAAGAAGGCAGAAGGCCAGAATAAAATAATAGAGAATCAGCAATAACTAATAAATACAAATGAGGTGTTGTATTCAGCAGTCCAGGAAGGAAAAGAGAAAGACAGGGACAAGAGTGTTTCGCTTATTTTCAACTACAAAGAATTACTAACTATAGTACAGCTTGGACATGAAATAAAATGTTTTTTGTTCTAGGTATGAAAAGATGATGCAAATCAGAGTTCTCCATTAAATTGCTTAAAAATTGGCTAATTGTAAGTCCAGATTCTATTTATAGTTTTCTGATAAGTACAATTAACTCCCAAATATCAAGTATCTGCTTGAAACTAGATCTGCAGAGATCTAGGATAGTCTTTTAAGTAAGGAGGCTTATTTCACTAACAAAATATTATTACAGATTTTCTTTTAATGGGGAAAAATGAGGCACATTAAGATAATTTTCCTCATCAGGAGATTTTGGCTTACAAATAATGTAATTTGCTTCATTGTGGTTGTTTTCAACTTCTTTTTCATCAGCTCATCAATTTACCTGTGCCACATGAACATTTTTTTAGTAGATTGCAAAGCCTACCAAAAAATTTCTTTTCTGTCAATCATGTTTTCAGAGCTTGATAAGATATCTAGGTGTTTTCTTCAAAGACAAATCAGATTTGAAATAGTTATAATTAAATTACATATCTGGAACTCAAAACAGTAGAAATATTATAACAAGTATATCAGTCTGTTGCTTTCTGTGTATGATCACTGAAGATACTTTCAAACAATGAAGAGAAAACGTGAAAAAACCAAGGTAAACTGTATTTTTCAGTTCCTTACAGAGAAGTTAAATGCTTGCTATAGTTCTTCACTCAGTGATATTCCACAGTATGTTTAATAACCATAAATTAATCAATTAGTTAATCACGCAATCAATCAATCAATCAAGGACATTGAAGTTAGGATCCATGTTATATTCTGTAGCCAAGTGACAGATTGAAGAGATGGGACTGTCACATGAAGGTGGGAGGCTTTCCTAAAATGCTTTTTGTTTGTTTGGTCTGTGAGCACCTTGTGGCTGACCAGTCTGTCTGTGTCCTGTTATGGGCAGGCTCCAGTGCTGGATCAGAGGGTGGTTTGACTAATATGTTCAGGGTCACAGCATAAGAAGCACCCCTCCGTGGTCTCCACTCTTAGTCAAGTACGGCACCCACTGCCAACGACCACCGTGAACGCTTGCCGTGCAGGGAATAAAACACTTTAATTATATACATACACACTGTTAACAGAAAAGTGGGACAGGGTAAGGTTTGAAAATTTGAAAAGGTTTGGAAAGGTTTGAGAAGGTGATGGTATCCGACTGCAAAAATGTATTTAAAGCAGTTTAAAGATGTTCTATTCACCAATAAAAGTTAGTTTGAGGTAATAATTTAGCAAGCATAGAATATGGTTCTTACCCAATAGACATCCCAATGGGGGAGAAGACAGGTTTAGCCCATCAACTGATCCCAGAAGTTACAATACAGTCTTCCCTAACTTCTCCCCATTCTTAACCTTTATACTATTTCTTTATGTTTAGGTGGACGTTGAGTGGCTCTAGTCATACATACCTTTGTTAATGATGGGTGTAAAATACTCTCGCTTCACTCTTAAAATTATAATCAATAAAATATAGAGCAAATGCTCAGTGACAGGTGGTTGTACTTTCAAGGCAGGTAAATTGGGATGTGTGTCAGGCTAACAATTAGGTTATAATGAACCGAGTTCATCCAAGGAGAGCCATTTCACCCAGTTGCTGGTTCAGTTCCATACCCTCCCTACATGCTATGCAGCTTCTACTTCCACTCTATTAACTATTTTGTAACAGTGATATTAAATTGACACTGTACTGCATTGCTACTTGAAGGGTAAAGATAAAAGCAGGCATTGAAAAAAAGAAAATACAGGCACTTGCCATTTAATAATCAAACTTTTTCTGAAAATGTGATCTGTGTAACAGGAACCAGCTGTCTTCTGTCATTGCTATATTTGGCATTTATAGCAGGAGACATGTTTTCCTGGGTCTCATCCAAAGGTGTAGCCTGACCTACCATGTCAGGCTGGTGGAGTATAAGGAAAAGACCAATGGAGAGAAGATGGAAAAATAAAGTCAAGGAAAGGGAAAACAATTGTTGAGGAATTGAAGTAAGAGAAACAAAAAAGCAAATGCCTGGTCTGTACCAAGAACGAAAAGAAAAAGACAGTGAGCATAAGAAAGGCAAAAGGGAAGAATTCACGCTTGTAAAACAAAACTGTGGAATGAAAGAGACTGAGAAAATTCATTCTAGCAGGCAAGAACTGACTGGAACAATATTGTGGTCAGCAAACAGTGGGAAATATTTTAAAAGGGCTAACTGGACAAAAATATGGAATGCGAACAAAGACGGTTGTAAGTGCACAAAGTGTAGGGTGTAGTATTGAATGCTGCACACACTAAACAATCAATATATTCCAGTAAAACTTAGTGGATTCCTTGTGTTCAGTAGTTGGTATGTAACTGTTTATGAGTCATTTATACAAGCCCTCTGGAAACTCTACAGAATGTATCAGTCCTGGTTAGACATATTTTAGGCTCTGTCAAGGATAGATGGTTGTCCACAAGATCTGAACTGGCAGCTGGCCTTCTTGAGGGTTCTCCAGGACAACTTGATACTTTCCACTTTCATAGGAGATGCAGTTGCAGGAGGCAGCTTGCCTTGGCTTGTGTTACCAATGGTACCGTGAGATTAGGGAAAATGCTGAACCACCAGAGGCCCAAAGCAGGGTTTGCAGAATATCTGCAGAAAGAATCAAGGCTTCCCAAAGAGATTTCAGAGTAACATCTCGTGCAGGAGAAAAGGTTGGGTGCAGGCATAGAGGTATCTCTATGAACTGACACAGGCACTGTACTGAGAGCAGCAGCCTGGAAGGGTATGAAAGTTGAATAAGCAGTTGGTTGTGGGAAATGTGAAATACAATAGATATATTTTCACTATGATTTTTTAATATCTCTTCTACACATGAAAATATATACGTTATAATTAAGACTACTTATTACAAGCTTTGTAATTAAGAGGACTTTGGGCTTCAGTTTCCTTACAGAAATCTCTATAGACATTACCAATTCCAAAATATCTTTCTGCACTTAATACTGTTTACTTTATGTGCCTTTGTACCTTAAACTCTCTTAAATGTTGGAAGAAACTGCTTTCTTAGCATTTTTTAGAGAGGCATGATATTTATTATACATCTGGAAATAATGCATTGTATAGCTCCCTCAGAACATTTTTTCTAATGTGTATTTTGGGAACCTTAGAAACTTCAGTTATTTTTATCATGATTTGTTAAGTATAGATGTTGAGTTTTGCTGACAGGTCATTTTTCAAAACCTTATCATATGTTCAATGAGTGGGTGGTCCTGATGTCAAGAAGTGATTGTGAAGGGAAACCTGGCTGAGGTGAGAAAACATGTAGAGTTAAAATCTGCCCAGAGGCAGGTGGGTCACCACATTAATGCTGTGTGGCTTTTTATTATGATAGTATTATTTTGAGTATGTGATATGCTATCATTCATACATAGTAATTCCATTGTAAATTCATGTGATATGAAATATTTAAGAGAAAAAGGCCACAATACATAAAAAATGTCATCCACAAGTTTTCACCAAAACCACAAGGATCAGTTTTCACAATCTTCCAAAAAAACTTTCAGCTTCTGAGAATTTTCTGAGAAGTATTAACCCCAGGCATAAGCATCTTTTAAGAAAACCTCCTTAATATGCACCCTGACAACTTTGCACATAAGTGGCAGTATTTCACCATTTTACTATTTTTCAAAGTGTTATGATGAGACTTAAAAAAGCACAAACCCAAACCAAACTGCTGTACGCCTCTTACAGAATATATTACAAACCTCCAAGTATTAAAACATCACTTTCCTAATAACAGACCAGAGACCAGAAATTTTGTGCTATTCTATTACGAGACTGACAAGCAATAGCAAAAGACACAAACACAGCAGTATTTTGATTTGCTAACTGCAAAGGACATAAAGACTATCAACAATATGTAAGGGATAGCACCTTTTTTCCTCCATTACTGAGTCAATCTGATTTGCACAGAGGAAATGAAGAAATCAAGCTTTCCCCTTTTTAGCCATGCACTCACAGGGGGAAGTTGCAGATCTGGTGGTAACAGCAGCAGACAGGGATATCTTTCCCAAGTAACCCAAATGTGCTGCTCAGTGACATTACCAGGTACACATCTCCATGGCACAGTCATACTGTGACAGCCACAGACGCTTCAGCATCCTCTTTGATGTGTGCCAAAATGATGATGTGAGGAAGCCTTTCAGATCCCTGTCTCTTCCAAGACCCCGACCATGAGTCCTACCGCAGTTTGAATATTTCACACCTCCTCTCTCAAACAGCACAAACTAATTAAAATAAAGCCACATCAATTTTCTTTCCCAAAGGAAACGGACTTCAAGTAAATGTTATGCTGCTTCCACTTGGCTGCACTGAATTTTATAGCATCCTTTGGAAGATCATTTGCAAAAGACCACATGGCTCACATTTCAAGTTTTTCCTCAAATAGTGGCGGTACTACTGCAAAGATGCCAAGATCCCAAAGCTCTTTTCATCAGGAAAGACCTGTCCCTTTTCCCCTTTTTTCAAGGCAAGAAGGAACTGTGGTGTGTAAATATTGCAGTCCATACCCTCTGTAACTGTCTTGTTTGCACATATGAATACCGCTTCTTTAAGAAAAACAGACACTGGCACCAGTGTAAGAATGTATGTTTTAATATTTGCACACATACAGCTATCGGTCTGTTCAGAGTGAAAAGGCTGAAGAACAGACACACACAACTGGCACAAAAGGGGAGCTGACCTTTCAGTATTTACCCTGGTGGTGTTTGCAGTGGCACCTACCTGGCTGACCTTGGCGACGCTGCTTTGGAGAGCGCCAATAGACTTTGCAAACCTGAAAGCTTCTTTGCAAAGCTTATACTATACTGGTTGCTTGAATTTCCTCTGCTGGGGCCCCACATTCTGTAAGCAACTAATGATGTTTTACAACATAAACAGGTCAGTATATTGATGTGTATATCCTGCACTCCTTTAAAGGTGCTATTCCTTCAAAGCAGCAACTCAAATCCTCACATACCCTCTTGTTGCTGTAGCTGTAGCAGTAGCTCTGTGGATTTGCCATCCACTGTGGATGCAACATTTTCCCCAGTCCTTGGCTGTGGTGTTCTGTTTTGACAGTGGGTTTGAGGAAAGAGGAAGTTTGGATTAGAGGATGCAGAACATCAGAATGTGGAAGACTGATGAAATGGGAGATTCCTAGGAAAAAGCAGTTCTCTAATAAATATCCCATTCATATTTTTCAGCCATCTGTACACCCAGGCCCACACTGCTGCTGAATGTAGGATTTTTTTTAATGCACAGACTTGTGATACAAGCAAGATATGTGGTAAATAAATGACATATCTATTGAGAAACATGCACAGTTATTCTGAGTGGTGAGGTAGGAAGATAAGGAATTGTAAAGACATTGCTCCTGAGGAGTTGTCAGATTTCCCAATATGAGCCAGGTAAGTAAATGCAGTAACAAAGTTGAAGTGGCATAAAATAAAGGGCTGGGTCCTGCTGTGAGAGAGTACAGAGTCTGGCTGCTTGTAGGTGGAAGGACACAGCTGACATGTGGAGAGAGGGGGAAGTGTGGGACTGGGACAGAAGGAAGTAGAGAGGAGAACTGGCTGATTTCCTTCTGTCAACGTTTGACACTTTTAGTTTAAAGAAGAAATGAAGGAAGAATGGTTCTTCCTACACCACCTGCACTGGAGGCACAGAGCTGAAAGCTGCTGCTGCTGCTGCTGCTGCTGAGGGTGGCAGCCCATCTACATTATGGTATCCTTGCAATAGTTTTAGTCTTCCATGTTCATATCTGTATCTTCTTGATACAACCAAATGTGCCACATGGATCAATTCCCAAAGCCATCATTGCTTCAAAAAAGACATTGCAGCAGAGACCTTTTCCTGATGCTGGAAAATAATTTACCCGGCATGAGGAATGAGTATTTAGAGGTGCTAACAGTCAAGGCTATGCACTGAATTGTAAATGACTGGCAAATAAGCTATTAATTAAAATAGAAATTGATTCCATCTTGTGGGATTTAAGGAGAAATAAGATTCTCACAAGGTCCCTTTTGAGTGTTCTTTTAGTACAGCTAAAGGCAGTATTTTAATTTTCAAATAATCCAACCCCATAATTAAAGTTACATTTTTGCCACAAATTTTAAAATATTAATGAAACTTGAATAAGTCTGGCTGAAGTGCTCCCGGGCAAAATATAGAAATATGCTAATGACCACCTTCTTCAAAGATCTACTTATGAAAGAGCCATATTCCTACTGACAAAGTTCATTGCTTTCATTGTCCTTCATAATTCTAATTAAAACTTCCTTTATGAATCAATTTTTAAACTATTCCTTCCTTTCATGGGCTTGTAGAAACTTGTATTTAATAACACTTATCTGGAAATTTACAGGGAATACAATAATAACAAAAATTAATAATTAAAATCTTTGTTAAAAACTTTGTGTTGATTTTTGTCATTTAGAATGAGTTGGTATTGAAAACTGAGGTGATATGTAAGATGACATAAATGAATTCTTAATAAGTTGACCATAACTGCCCACAGTCTCTCTGAGAGACTGATGGGAAAATATGATCTTTGTGAATTCTGCTGGTATAATACCATAAGCAATGGAAAACAAAATTTTCTCTATGATGCCACAGTGTCTAAAGATGACCAACATTTGAATGAACATCATGTAGCACAAACTTTGCTAGGGAATGTACACTAATACCAAAAGGAAAAGGTTTGGAAGATAAAGGAAAGTGCATGGAAATGCTACCTGGTAAATGATATACTTCTATAATTTATTAAGACCCTGTTTTTCACAGCAGGGTATGAGTGCTTTATATAGAAGGAAAAAAAAAAAAGATTACTAACAAGCCATAATAGTAGAATTAGCATGCTTATTCATGTCAACATAAAATCAGAATTAAATATTCTTACTGATTTTGCCCACATTGAAAAGACATGATTAAGACCAAGCAAGGCCTGAGACTTGTAAATCATACTGTTTTTCACTGCCTGATCTGATAATGAATATCTGTACTTACACAGAGGTGCTGGATGTATGAGAACTCTAGGAGAAGGTTGTTGCCAAAGAGACACTTACTAGGCTGGCATGGAGAGCGTGAGATGTTACAGGTGCTAATGCAGATGATTCTGTATTGGCACCTGAACATGTTTCTCACATGAAGAGGCTCTGCTGGTGTCACTGTCAGCCTAGTTTGTTGTTCCCTTACAGCTGTACGAAGTTTGACCTAAGTAAGCAGGCTCTTCTCCGCTTCCCATCCTCACCAGGGCACAAAGATTTTAAGAATCAGGATGATGTGGGAAGAAGAAGATGAATCCAAGATAGGGGCACAGACATGGCAGAGTCTCTCCCAGGGTAAAAATGTGTTCTTTAGAGGTTACTCCTGACAAGTCAAGACATCTGAAATCCTCTGATTATGCTGCAGAAAACTGTGGGTAAACAAGAGCAGCCTATGTAGAAGCAGTTCCATAGGTACTTCTCCATATGTATTTGGTTTAAAACCAAACAAATGACACTTAGGGGCATTTTCTAGTGGTGGACTTGGCAGTGCAACATCAACAGTTGGATCGATAAGCTTAAGAGTCTTCTCCAACCAATGATTCTATGATTCTATAAGTATGTACATAACAGGGACAAAACAGACCCAAGCATTTCTGTCAGCAGGAAACATTTATGCCTTGCACCATTTCTAGTTCTGGAGCAGGGGAGTGCTATTTCCTACACTTCTCATCACCTCACCCATGCATCTGTCCCAGCTTACTTACAAGAGCTCTGAACCTGCAGGATTGGGAACACTGATATTAGTTCAAGGAATCTCACAGTGCTGATTCATTCCAGTGCTGTGTAACTGCTGCTTTTGCCAGGGACAGGGTGATAGTGCTGCTGAAATCTGACAATTTCACAGGAAGCTAGTTTGTAACCATCTGCCTTACTGCTACCCTGAAGGACAAAGCACGCAAAAAAATAATAGGACATCAAGTCTCACACCAATGGATCTTCACCTTCCTTTCATATAGCAAAATGCATAATTCACATGCAGTCACACAGTAAAGGTCAAGCTGGAATTTGCTGGCAATATAATATTTGGAATCCTAAGGTGGCGGCTTCTAGATACCAACAGCATCTTCTTCATTGTCAGTGGGATCCTCTAGTTTGTTCAGTGGCCGAAGCAGCCCAGCACAGACGCCTGTATCATTTTTCCCACACAGTAAAGATCACCAGTCACTTCTCCTCCAACATTCCCAGCCATTTTCATTTAGTAGAGATGAGGCCCTGCAGACATCACCAGGGGTAACACATGCGAGGCTGATACTTGCAGACTGTGTGTGTGCCACAGCTGTGCACAGTTTGAGCTGTACAGGTCGTACTGGAAGTCTCCCCAAAGGGGCCACATCTCTTCCTGGCAAGTTGCTCTTGAAGAACTGTTCACTGGGTTGAGTGATAACTCTCTTCACATTTGATATATAATATAAGAAAAATAACAAAATTTGATATTAGGTTTTGTTCCAAACTTACCCTGACAAAACTCCTCTCTTGAAGTACAAGTTAGTTTTGGGCAAAGTGCTCCAGTCCAGTCTCTGCAGCAACACTGTTCACAAGGGCAACACTTAATTCAGTTAATTTTACGGGAGAAATAGCTGGAGACAGTAACCTCCAACAAAGTTCTCAGCTGTATTCCAAATCAATCAGTGGCAAAGGGATTTAGAACAAAGTGTTTCTGCGCTTAAGGCTTGAATTTATTGGAGCTGTCTGGGTATAGCAGTCTAGGCAGAAAAAACAATGTGCTCATGATTCCCCTACTCACCCAAAACAAAAAAAAGCATATAGCTGTGAGCTTGAGAGTGAGCATAAACATAAGACTACATCAATAAGAATGTATATGGTACCATAATCCTGCCCCAATTAGTACTTTATTTCAAATACATTAAATGTAAATATTGGTTTTCAGTGTGACTTCATTATACCAGAAGTGCCCTCATCACTGGGTTACAGAAGTGTTACTACACATCCTTCTGGCTCAAAGTATACTTGATTATTTTGTGAAATAGAAGTGACAGAGAGAACGTTGTTCTGACTCACACTGCAATGTACAGGTTGGGGAAATTAATCATGGGCAATCAGGCTCAAATTCTTTTAGAGAGGGGTGGAAATGGAAACCTACTCCTTCAGATGCTGACTGATTATCTCTTGTGATACTGTGTGAAGGAAAAGGCAGTATGTACTGTCTTTTGTTCTATGAACAGCCATATTGAAATAATGGTTCTATGTGCTAAAATTTAATGTCAGAGACTATTTCAAAAGAAACCAGTTGTTGTTTATTTCAAGAGCTTTTTTTTTTTTGGCAAACAAAATAATTTTTGATCTTGATGCACTTAAGAGGCAATTGGAGTAAATTAACCAGATTTATAATAAACTACAGTTCTGAAATCAGAACAATGTCCTGTAGCTTTCTTTTAAAATGTATCTTCAGAGTAATTTAAATCATGCCATTCTTCTTTCTAATGATATCCTGCCTTCCATGCACCCCAGCTCCCCAATGGCCTGCAGCTCTGACATTTCTCCATTGGTTAAAATCTTTATTGGATTTCATACCAGTTGAAGAATGTTAATTGATGATAACTTTTGTTCATTGTTGATCCCAGACAAAATCAAACTAAAAAAATAAACTGTTCTTAGTCTCAATTAAAACAGAGTAGAAGCTCCCCTTAGTAGAAATAATTGCTTCCAATCCCTGTAAATACACAAGAATGCCTTTTTCAAAGTAATACAATGATGTAACATAATAGTTCTGTCCTCATGCAATTACAGTATTACAATTTTAAAATGAAACTTTTTAAACCAGTAAGAAAAAAGTAAAAGCTTAATTCCATCTATTCATAACAAGTATAAAAAACTTATGCTCAACTAATTGTTCTAGGAATCATTGCATGACTTTATTTCATAGATTTCATGTACCTTTATATAGCAGTTTATATTTGACTATTTACTTTTACAGAATTTTATGATTACTTTTTCAGTTACTTTTGTAAAATAGCTGCTGAGGATGGTGCAGAAAAACATTTCTGCCAATCTTGCTTTTTATCTTAGCAGTGGATAGTACATGATACTAAATGAGGCTACTTTTCTTGAAGACAAGGAACTGTGATGTACTGCTCTTTTAAATATTTCTCTGAGAGACTGATGGGAAAATATGATCTTTGTGAATTCTGCT
>VXBB01018234.1:690196-725741 GCA_013399915.1 Illadopsis cleaveri | reverse complement strand
CTTTTTTTTCTTTTTTTTTTTTTTTTTGTACAGGTATGAACTGTGAGGTAAAAGTGCCTGTTTGTGATCTAGTGTCATGCTCTACTTATATTAATGTGCTTAATTTCTCATTGCTCTCCTAAATTTAAGTGGCAGTTCCTCAGTGTTAGGGACTAATTTCCAAAATTGCAGTACTCAATAAAGTTGATTGTAATTGTGGCCTAAAAAGTTACTATCTGAGATTTATGAAGTTTCAAGATAGCATGAATGTATTCTTTCCCATGCTTCTAGGTTGGATGGAATTTCTGAACAAAAGAAGGGTCTTACAACAAGAAAGTCTTCTATTTAAATTGGCATGTTTTACTGGAGGGCGGTATATTTCTGTGTTCAAATTAATAATGTAATGCATAATTTCTGTTTATTTTTTTTTCCTTAGGAAGCCTCTATATTTGGATTGTTATTAGTGGCATTTAAGTCCCATGTCTCTGAACTTTGTTTTTATGCCATAGTTCAAGGCTAATTCTATCTCTCCTTGCTAAGTAGATGAAATCAGGCCATTAGAGCTTTTAAGAAGTCTAGAGGTTTGACAAAAATGGGCAACTTTTCTTTTTTCTGCACCTTTCTCCTGTGTCTACATGGTATATTGTTGACTTACTTGTTCATGCACCAGAGAAACAGCATTAGTACAGTTTGAGTTGTTTATGCCAAATATTATACAGGTTTCTTGACACTTTCCATGACAAAGGCTTATATTAACACATTTCCAGATCAAAATATCTTTTCTAGACTGGAGTGATGTCTTTCAGATTGGAGATCTGATTGAACTGAGCATATATATGTCCTGGAAAAACCATGCCTGCTTAAACCATCCGTAGAATCATAGGATGGTTTGGGTTGGAGGGGACCATTAGAGGTTCTCTAGTCCACCCCCCATTAATGGCAGTTCAACTTAAGTTTACCTATATGAGTGTTAGTGTATTAGACTAAGAGCCATCAGAGAATTAGTTCATGGAATCACAGGACATGTTGCCACATATCATCCCCAAACAAAGGGATGATAATACCTGAAACCCCTTTACCCATTCAGTTACAATTGTCTGCACATATTCATAAACTTTGTTTTCTGTTGTGACTTTTTCAGACCTTGTTATAATAGAGGTTAACATTTTGTTCCCAGTCACTTAGGTTGATTTTCTTTTTTTAGCTGAAGAACAAGCTATTAAATCTTTTTAAAAGAAGAATTGGGAAGACTGTTAAAATACTGCAAGCCTTTTTTCTTGAGATTCTGTGAAAGTGTAGCTGATTTGTCGTTATGCTCCTTTTTTCCATTCCTAATGCCATACTACATTTGCCTGTCTTATATATCTTGGAAAGGAGAATTTGGATATACTCTCAGAAGTAAGGTTTTTGACAGCTTTATTCAAAGATTCTTCCAGCAGTGCACACACTTGGTCTTAGACTCTGTGTTAGGTCTCCATCTGGAACAAGTTTTTTTTGGATATGTTGTTTTTTCTGTGCTCTCCAATGATGCCTGAGCCAGAGAATATAAGTACCATGGAAAAGCAATTACCCAATTTTAACATCAACGATGTTTGTTACTCAGAACAGGGCAGCAGCTTTCAAGAGGGTGGGATTCAATTTTGGCATAATATCCAAGGGGCTGAGGGATTAGGATAGGCAGGGATTTGAGACCTCTGAAGGTAAAGGGTCTGTGTGAAGTGTGTGGTCAGAGGGATAGAGGCCGGTGGAGGTACAGGGACCCACGAGAAGGGTGTGGAGAGAGCCTGAGTGCTCAAGAAGCTGTTGAGAAATCATTGTGATGGAAAGAAAGAGCATTTGATGAATAGATGTGGTTAACCTGTGACTGTGATTTGGATCAGAAGTTCATGGAAGGAGGTTAAGAGCACAGAAATTTGCTGAGAGGCTATTTGAAAAGTCTAAGCCTGTTAGTAAGTGGGGAGGAAGATTGTATCTGGAAGAAGTAGGTGAGAGTCAGTATTGTGAATGGAGACAGGAGGGTTTAGAAGACAGTGGGAACCACATGCTGCTTGAACAGAGCAAGGAAAGGAGAGGACTTCTGATTGTACGTATATTTTTATGGTACTCTTAGAGATTTGCCTTTCAATGTCTTACCAAAGATAATTATTAGTGCTCCAGAAGAGGGAAACCATCCATCTAAATTCTTGTCCGATGTTTAGCGAGATAGATGAGTGTAGCTGAAATACTTTTATCTACTTTTGCTGTGGTTTATCAATATAGATGTGCTGGCAAACAGGTCTCCTGCTGTTGGCATAGTCATGTCCCTGTAAATTCCCCTTTGTATTAGTAAACCCTTTCCTTGTGAATAGAGCTAGTTCTGCTTGGGGAGTGAAGTTTTATGTCTCACTGAACCTGAATAGAGATGAAAAAGTTCCGGGTGCCTCCCTGATAAACCTGTGTCTCTGTAAATCTGTGGCATAGTTGAGAAGTTTAAGATATCCAAGAGTGCTTGGAGCAGTATGTAGGGGCTGCATACTCTCACTGCACTGTTAGGTTGCCTTAAATATCCCAGACAAACAGACAGCGCTGGCTGAAGTGCCTCTGTCCTGCTGATGCAACTCACCTGAGCTGATGGTGAGACTGATCCAAGTACTTAAAAGAATCAGGTTTTATTTTAAAAAATGTAATTTTAGGGTTTTTTTTTTTCATTCTGAGTCATGACACTGTCTCCCTGCATGGCAGAATCAGATGAGTGCCAGTGCTGATAACATTGGAATGCATAACTAAGGAATGGGTGGGATGGAGATACACACTGGGCAGGACCTGTTGGTTTTATTACTTACTGACAAAGTCCAGCCTTACCTTTGAGATAAGGCCTGCAGCATAAGATCTTGGTTCTATTAAAAAAAAAACAACAACAAAAAAACCCAAAAAAACCCCCCCAAAAAACTAGAAAGTTGCCTTACTGAGCTGTACACTTTCCCATATGCTTTGAAAAAGCAAACATTACTGGGCTGTCATAGTTCAGAGACCTAAAGTTACAGTGCAGCAAGATTCACAGTAGCTAGGTCTAATGAACAAAGTGTTTTAATGGTTGTCTGGCTGAACTTACTGGACGAAAAGTTCATCTTCCCAAGTACTATGGCTCTGGTGGTGAGCAGTCATGGATTCCTAAGATAAGAGGATAAGAATAAAGCATGTGAAAGGAGAAATTTTTGCAATAGTGCACCCCAGCTTCCAGCAAACAGCAGTTTAGGGACTTCCTCAATCTGCTGTTGTACTTTTTGCATTAGATGGAATACTCTCCTGTAGAATTTTCTTTGTGAATCTGACAGTTTCTGAGGCCACTGGCATTTTTTGAATCCATGGCATCAATTTGCAGAGCTCTATGAATTTAATTATGCAGTGGGTGAAAAAGTACATTTGTTCCTCTAAACTTAGTTTTCTATTTGATGCCTTATTTTCCTGTATTGTGAGAAATAACTATTTCCTCAGTGATCACAAGGTTTTCAGTTGAAGAATCCTAATCCCTGTACTTGAAAACTTTTCTATCTGAAAAGCTGTTCCATTTTGCCATGCTTCTCTTATTTTCCTTTTAATGCAAAGGGGACAAACCAAACTTTGGATAGTTATGGCTTACTGCAAATTGTTATAGTTGTATTTATTTTCTTTACTTTCTAATAATTTCTAACATTCTTTTACCTTTTGGCTTAGTGTCCTACAGCTGACATGTTTCACAGTGCCATTCACAATGACTTCAAGGTCTTTCTAATGTGCTAAGAGGTCATTTACTACACTGCTGTGTATATGTAGTTGGCTGTTAACCTCCAGCAATGTCCTTATTACATTGTATTCATTCACACTGAATGCTATAAATCATTTTGTCTTCCAATCACTTAGCATTGATGAGTCTCCTGTCTTTATCTTTTATTTTTCCTATTCTGTTTTTACTTATCTTAAATAGTGAATACTATATTACATTGTCTTTTCTTGGGCTATTGTGGAGAAGGTATGCTGCAGAGACCATAGACACATCTTTCAGGGAATCTGAAAAATTATTTTGTGTTCTTAAATCCCTTTTCTGTCATTTATCACTTCTTTCTTTACTTTATGATAGCCTAATTTTGTTTGTTTGCTAATTTTTAAGTAACTTAGGGTTCTTTAGAAAGTTTAACTGCACTTAACCCTTTCCCACCTGTTGACACCTTCAAGTTGTAATATATGTGGGAGAAATTATCTGTATATTTTAAATTTTTCAACTTACCCTATAAAATCATCCCTATAGAAGACAGTTATTAGTCTGTGGTTTCTCAGGATCCTCTAGAAGCTTTTAAAATACTATTAACCAGGTGCTGTTTTGTTGTTGATGTGGTAACAAGAGACTGTGTACTGTACAGTAACTAGAAGTTTAATGAGAAAGTTCTTCCAGGTTCTTGAAGGATATAGTTTGGTCCTGGCAATTTGATGCTGTCAGTATTTTCAATTTCGGCTGTTCTATCTTAAGGCTTATTTGGATCCTCCATCTCATCTTCTGTCTCTTTTTCTGTATGGCAGAATTCTGGTGTGAGGAGATGCATAAGCTCCTCTGTAGGGAACAGTATTGCAAAAATTTATTAAACTCCTCTGCAGCGGCCTTGTATGACCTTATGACTGCATGTTAGATCATTCTTTCCTAGACCTCCTCCTTCAAAGCTGAGAGAGTTTTTGGGTTGTTGACATTATGACTTAAATAGAAAAAATCTTTTTTTGAGGTTATGATGAACACTGTGTTATGAAAATGCATGGCAAATGCGTGTTGTATATATATATTTTTTTTTTTAATCTGGATTACTTCCTTTTAAAGAAAAGTGTAAGGAACATTTTCTTTTTGGTGCGCACATGAATTTAACAGCACTGGAAAGAGAGGAGAGAGGAATGAGGTTTCCCTGCTCTCCTTTTGAAGCACCTGAACAGAGGTTGGAGCATTGTGTGAAATGTCATGCTTTCAGCATGTTTTCCCCAGGCTGTTGCCAACACACTATGTATGCACTTGGGGTACACCCCAAGGATGGAAAAGACACTTGAGTGAGTCCTGGAAACTGCAGCCAAGAGCTGCTGGCACCATTCAGCCTGACCAGAGCAGGGGGCTGTGGCTCTGCTGCTCTGCTGCTGCTCAGGTGTCGTTGCCTGGTCCTCTGCTGTGCTGGAGCTGCCTGTGCCTGCTCAGCCTCTCTTGCCAGAGACCTGTCCTTTAGGGAAAAAATGGGAACCATCAGGCTTTGTCATACACTTGTCAATGGTTTGTTATGGATTCATGCAAAATAGTCCCCTTATTCTCTTATTCGGTTAGAAAGGGTTTGCTGAATATTAAAACATTCTTACTGGATTTTAAAGGCATAATAAAGCTTGAAAAACTTCCTGAACTCCTAATTTTGGTTTTGGTGGGGTTTGTTTGTTTGTTTGTTTTGTTGTGTTTGTTTTTTTAAGCATTTGTTGTGTATCATGAACTGAAATTGCAAAAACCTTTTTCCCAATAATTTCATTGATGACATTGCACCTTAGTAAATCTGAATATATTAATGAAAACTGATTTTCTTCGTGATTATTGCAGTCAAGACTTTAAAAATAGTCATTATTATTTGGATAGTGGAAGTTGTTCATTTCTCTATATTCCAAACAGTTGTAGTTTGCAGAATGTAATGATTCACCAAGAAGAATATTCACAAAAGTCATTTTGGTCAATGAATTTATAATGCACTCTATTTTAAACCATTCTTTTAGTATTCATTCCTTGATTTCATACATATTTTCCCAAACAAAGAAGTCAAACCATTCATGTGAGATCCTCATTCCATGCATGTGCCTTTTCAGTACCTTAAGAGTATTCAGGTTTCAGCTTGATAGATAGCAGAGCATTTCAACCTGGTATTTCTTGGCCTGGAGCCATGCACTGCATTTTGTAATTACTGTAATTGGAGACGCCAGTGTCTTCTAGGGCAAGGAAGTCTTTGCTTATTTTGTTATCTCTAGTCCTTTGGCAGGATCCTGCCAATAAATACCAGGGAAATCATTGCAAAGCCCTTAACTTGCTTCTATAAAGTTTTACCTTGTAAAACTTGTAAGGAAAACACAGTGTTCTAGAAGTGCTTTTAAAACAGTTGAGATTAGAATATTTATTTGGTATAGCTGGGTGGTTCTTCAGAAAAATTCTGGATGTGTATCTGGCAGCAGTATTGAACCCATATTTTGTTCACAAAACAAAAAAGAGGGGGAGAGAAAGAAAAGAAATATTGTTTTCTTAATTTGGTATACTGTTGGTATAATACCTCTGATGGTCTTAGTTTGGAAACCTTGGTAGTGATGTGTTGACAGTGCTGATACCATATAAATCCTTTCAAAACCATGACTAATTCATAACTTCTATGAAAGGCCTTATATTTTGGGAGGCTTGAAGATTTGCCTCTCCATTTCAGTAGTTTCAGGAAGACTTCAGAAGAAAAAAATTAAGAAATGTTACTTATTTAGATTTTTTTTTAAATTTTCTTGTAGGCAATCTTCTGTTATAGTTAAATAGA
The DNA here is from genome assembly GCA_013399915.1 of Illadopsis cleaveri. Lineage (NCBI taxonomy): Eukaryota > Metazoa > Chordata > Aves > Passeriformes > Timaliidae > Illadopsis > Illadopsis cleaveri. The sequence goes on along the minus strand of VXBB01018234.1, from coordinate 719,229 downwards.
AACCACTGGACTTTGCATTATATGAACCCACTAGTGAATAGAGCTCTTGCATGATAGTAAAAGGTTATTCATGGCATCATAGTGACTGAATAGGGATCAAAATAAATTTTATTGCTATTTTGTGATGCATTTAGGTTCTATGATCAATTTAAGTCAGGGAGTAGCAGCTCTTCTCTCTCTGCATCTCTGTAAATTCCCAGCTGAGGCTTTTTTATTTTTGTAGTATTCCTAGGGGAACTAAAGCAGCATTAGGAAAGATAAAGGAAGATCTTGTAATGGGCATGCATGTTTTGGTGAACTTTTCTGTTCTGAAGTGCCCTGTTAAATTTCCTAGACCTTTCTGACAAAACATTTTGATATCTCTGTTTAGTGTATGTTACCCATCTTGCCAAAACTCTTCAGGGATGCTTGATTAAAAACAATTCCTGTTCCTTTTGAGCAGAGGGCTTTGGTTTGTGGAATTCCCTAAGTGGCTGAAGAGCACTTTGGGTGCCAAGAACAGAGCAGCTCTATTCACAGTGAACCTGCCTGCTTTCCCTCTGGTTTTCCACTTTTCTGCTTCACTTCAAAGATTGGTGGAAGTGCTTCGGCTTCTTTGCCTGTGCTCAAAGGCTACTGACTCTGCATCAAAGAACACAGTGACGTTGACTTATCCTCTTATTCTCCCTGGCAGTTTTAGCAAAGGATTGTGCAATGTGAAGTGGCCAAGAAAAAAGGTGGTATGACTTCTATTGATGTAATGCCAACAACAACTAAGCAACTCCAAGTAAAGAAACTGAAAGTGGAAAGCAGCAAAAAGGCTCACTGTCTCAAAGTTTAAGGGAGCCTTCCCAAAATAAAATAATTAACAACACGGGACAGACACTGTTCATCTTTTATTTTTGCTGTCAGAGAGCTTTGGTCCCCAAATTAAAGAAGATCATTAAATAGTAATCAGTAGTAGCAGAATCTAAGCTTAAATACAAAATATGAGCAGAACCCAGAAAGGATCAATGAGATTATAAAAGTAACTTCCTGTTGCCTGTCATCTTCATGATATTTGCCTCGGAATCTTCCTTAACTATTTTTTTTCTTTTTAATTGAAAAAAAAATACTTATTTCTTAACATTGAAATTTTCATTGAAATGCTAGATATGAAGTTATCCTGTTCTATGTCAATATAATCAGCCTTAGATTTGGCATGGCTATCATAGAAAAAAGTGTGATTCATTCAAAAGACTATCCTCTGGTAATATAAAGATGGACAAATTTCACTTTATTATGAAAGAAGATAACACTTTCTTAAAATGAGGCTGTTAAATCCAGAATTTGGCTGCCTGATACACGTCACAGTAGATTTGTCCTGAATTCCCTGTTGGATCTTCAAGTGGTCAGGGATTCCTTTAATACATTTTCCAATGGTTTTTTGAGATTCTGTTTGAAAATATTTCTGACAGTAGTGCCAGGTCACATATGATCAATGAATGCTTTCTGGCAGTAAGTTCAATTCACTTATGTCAAAACACAGTGGTCACCTTTTAAAAGCATTGAGTTTGACACATATTTGAGATACCATGGCTAATTCCTGTTCAAAGTCCAGGAAATTCTGTAACATCTCTAAAACTGCTGTATGAAAGCAATCAGTTACAGTGAGTTGGACCTGGTAATCACTACTAGGATTTGAGGTAAGGACTTGTGCTCTGGTCAGTTTGTGATTGGCTATAAATATTCATGAATTCTATTTGTAATGAATGTGTGCAATTCATAATTTGACAATGGACAAACTAGAGAAATCAAGATCAGCTTTCATGTTGTTGCCACTCTTCCACTTCTGTTAGAATGTAGAAGTGAAAAGGTGATTTTTAGTCATGTTCTAATAGGCAGTCTTAAGGCACTGCTTTTAAAAAGTAGCAAAGTAAACACACTGTTTCAGGACACCTTGGAAAGCTGAATATTCCAGCAAGGTTTTTAACATGCTTAGAGTACACAGAGAATTAAATGTGATTAGTCATGTCTGCTGGTTCCTATTCCTGGTTTTACTTCTTCAGCACAAAAAGCTTAAACACATGAAGCTGTAATAAGGAGATACTTCTAAATATTGGTGCAATTTTTCAGTGTTTGGGAACAATATTTTTGGCTTTATACCACTTTCCTGTTTCCAGGCAAAAGCCACAGTTTTCCTGCTTTTTACTCTTTTCCAAAAGAGCAGCTGAAACCTCAAGGTCTATTCAGGGATCTCTGCCCGGTTTAAAGCTTGATAAACTCCAGCCTGCCACATGGTAGCATGTAAGTTCCTTACCATTTCGCTTCTAGCCAGGTAGTAGTTTTCCAGCAGAAAATGCCTGTCTTAACTTTCTTGGTAGAGGAAAGTTTGGCAGTTTTAGCTATTCTTTGTGGTTAAAGAATATGTCAGTACTTGTTGGTATTGTTGGGTTTTTATTTTCAAGGGAATTTTTCCTGTTATTGCAGTGCTCCTGAGTTTTTGTGGTCACTGCTGCATAAGGGACTTCAGGCTGTGGGGAGGTCACATTTTTTTCTGACTCAAATGACTGGAGGTAAGCATCTCAGTTGAGTGCAAGCTGTTTGCTTTTCAGATGTGCTAATTATCATCAGTTTTCATAGACTTCCTTCAGCATCCTTGTGCTGATGAGATTGCTTCACTGAAGGATGACTGAAAGACAAGCTGATGAAAACTGCCCATGGCTGTTCATGAAGAAGAGATCATGTCAAACCAATCCATTTTACTTTTTAAATGATGCAGTAATTAAGGAAGTAATAGGTGCCATATTTTTACTCTGAAAAGTTCTTGACACACTCTACCCTGATGTTTTTGTGAGAGAAAATTGACAGAACCTCCTTTTAAACCGACAGAAGATTGAAGGTGTTCAATGCTGTTGGGGCCCCATTCTGTTTTGGTTAAACACTTCTGACTTGTGTGAGCAAAGAGTAGACCTGAAAACTTCAATGTGTGTGTATATATATATATAAAAATAATATGGGCACAGGATGGGGTTGTTTTAAAGAACATGATCAAAATTAGAACTTGAGAAGTATTGGCTGGGGATCAACATGGTGAAACTTAACTGCAAGGTGCGGAATGAGGAGGAAATCAAACAGGTGAAATACAAGGGATAAAATGTAGAGGTAAAACTGCAATATAAAGATTCAGGAGTGGCACCAATCTGTAAAAGGAGTCGTCCATGGGTGAAACTGATGAGAATTTGTCTGAAATGCAAATATCCATTTTTTGGTAATTTGTAAAGAATGGTCTACCCGTTCTAGAGAGAATGAAAGAGATTAATCAAGATTGATTGTGAAGACAGAATAAGTGATTTATGAGATAATTGAGGGAATGAAGCAGCTGATTTTGGTTAATAAATAAATAAATAGAGGAAATAAATAAAGGGAGTTATAAGAAAGAGATTTATTTTTTTTTCAATGTGACAATAAACCATCAGCCAGCATTGCAGGGCAGGAACTTTAGGTTGCACACCTAGGAGATCCTCTTTACTCTTACAATCATAAAAATCCAGAAGAAAATAAAAGTAAATATTATTCTGAAAACACTGTTAGTATTTTAAATTATAAAAATGTGGCTAATACACATATATTTGGCTCAGTGGAAAAGGCTAGATTACAGTCAGGGTCAGTCTCTTGAAGTAATTTTCAACTGTATCTTTCTGTTTTTCTGTGTTGGTGCCATGCAGGTGATTTCTGGTTTTCAACTATATTTCTGCCATATTTGCTCATGGCATTTCTCATTCTATGTTTCATCTTTACTTTTTTTTCCTTCTCACTGTCATTAGTCTTAATACAGTGGATTCTTTTAAAAAGTAAATAAATACCCATACTGTACTGTGGTATTTACTTTCCCACTCTTTCCCTATATTTAGAATGTATACAGCAATGAGGTATTTATACTATGCCATGGTAAATGTTTACTTTCAGTGGTGCCCACTGTACTTACTTTTCCATCTTTACTGAGCTTAAATTTTAGCTCTTTTTAATTTACATATAGTCCCATTCCATATGATTTTTTCTGCCTTCCAACATATGTGAAAATATCTCCAGTTAAAATGTTACCACTGTTGAGGGTTTTTTAAAATTATTTTTACTGGAAAATGTTTTTGGGCTACTGGCCTTTGCAGTACTGTTGCAATACCGTTTGGTGCAATAGGTGGACTCATGCTGGTGTGGCTTGGATGAGAATGTACATTTTTAATTTAATGCACAAAACAAATAGTGGGATTCATCTCACAGAGTTTTTGATGTCTGTGGTGTAGATGTCTGCATTTGAGCCAGTCTCCTTTAATTAGTAGAGAAAAATGAGAATCTCCAACACATACCTTATCTCAGTTAAAGGTGGGTGGCTAAAATTATCTCCCTCTATAGATGCTTATTTGTCTATGTAACTGCAAAAGTTATTTAGATAATTAGCTCAGATATTGGTATCTGCTTTGAGGCTGTTTAAATTCAGGGGAAGTTAATCCCACTCCATGCAATTTGTTTGGCTGTTGATGAATTTTAATTTAAAATATGGTAGTCTCTGAAATGGCAGCTCCTCCAATAAGCAGAACAACGGTTTAAGTCTACACTCTACCTGAACCCTGTGTAGACAGAGGTTAAATTCCAAAATTTGTAGTCCAATCTGTAAAGATAAACTGGCATTAGTTGTAGGGTTTTCTAATGTCATTTGTTGTAAACCAGAAGCAGTCAGAAGATCCATATTGTCTGCAACATCCCTGCTGCAAAATGAGGTGCAATCTCAGAATCTTCTCTTCTGGGGTAGAAGAAGAGTCAGCAGCTGGAGGCTGCTGCCATTCAGTTCAACCAGCCCAGCTGGGTTTTGGCTTCAGCCTGGGAAGTGTCTGACAATATTTGTGAAACACTGATAACGCTATATCTGTGTGTCTTTGATGGTGCACTAGTTTTAACAGGATACTGATGAAAGACATGCCTGTGTTGACAAGTGTTGTGGTGCCATTCAAACAGATTTGTAGAGCAAAAGAATTGATGCTGAGAACCTGACATTCATGCTAATTGCATTTCAGGGTTTGTTTTTTTTTTCTGCCCTGTCTTTCTGTGTGGAATGAGTACCCATGAACAACTTCAAAGTGCACTCTAGCAGTGTTCTGCAAAACAAAAGGAATAGTTTCAAGGAGGTTCATACCTCTGAGCAGTTTCTGATATTCAGTTTGTGCCTGTCTCAATGTAGAAAGCCAACCCTGATGATGATACCTTATCCAAAAGATAGATCTCATGTGGTTTTCTGACAATGTGAGCAATACTTTTTCTTGATAAACAAGTTGAATTACCTTGCATGTAGTACCAAATGAATCCCAGTCAAAGTGCTTTTTTGACCTGGGAATCAGCTGCCTCATTGCACCTTCATCTTCTTGTGCTCCCTTCAATACCCAGTATTTAACCAAGGAAATCTGATAGAGCAAAGTCATTGAAAGCTGGTCACGTCAGGGCATGGATGAGGGAACTAGTGGATAAGAAATTAGGTGCTGTGCACACCTTTATTTCAAATAATTATAGTCTCGCTTTTTATGAAAAGAAATTTCCTATGTTTTTAAGTAATGGTGTTTGAAGATTTAATTAATCCTTTGGCAAACACAAGGATCCTTGCCTGTAGCTATGCAGAGATTTCTTTTCAACTTTACCGTTTCTTTCAAAGAGTTAAGTGGTTTTAAAGGTATCTTTAGTTTAAATCTGTAAAATACTGGCTGTTTCTGAGTATTGTGGAAGAACTTCTTGAATTAAGCTTAAACCTTTATTCAGGTCAGCTCAATATATATTTCAGTAGCCAGATTTTAATATCATTAATGATGCTGTGGTTAAAATTTGAGAAATGCTTCTGGTAGCATGTAAAATAAATAGGTTGCCATGGCTCTTCATATTCTTCCATTTTTATTCTGGCTTCTTTTAAAATTCCAAGCATCTTGGCATTTTGAAGATCACTAATTAGTTTTGTATTTGTTCAAAGTTCTTCATTGTGTTATTTGATCTGAAAGAACATGAAAACTTAGATCTTTATCTTTCTTTGTATATGGGGATACTTTCATTGTTTGAAGCCCAAAGCTTGCCATCATGTAAATGAAATAAGGGAATGCAATTAAAAGCACAAGAATAAAATTCCTATTCCAATAAAACGGTATATTTTAAATACTTAGGCAGATTATTTTACGTTTGTTTCATCTAGCCTGCCTTGTGAGAAATGCATTATATTTAGAACTAATCTGACAGGATTAGTAAGAAAAAACTTTAAAATAAACAATCTTTTATCCTTAGAATTAAGATACACAGTTATTCTTCATATAACTTCAATTAGAATAATTAGTTTAGGAGAGAAATTTGGATCTCCTATTTTAATCAGTGAAAGAGAAGAACAAAATTCAAGGTGCTTTCAAAAATGTAAAGTGACTCTGTCCTGTTCTTGATCTCATCTCTGAAGCAATTATTAGACATGTTGATAATTCAGTAGAAAATCTGAATTCTTCAAATTTTGCCTATATGTAACTTTAGAATTGGCCATCAAAATACTTTTAAGCTAATTTTCTCTAGAGTAAGCTGTGTTGTGGTGTTGCAATCTTACAGATTTCTTGTACAAGTTTTTAATTTGTTTTCAGAAATTTCATATGTATTCATGTTACTAGCACTTGCACACACCTACCAGTGTGTAATTTTTTGCATTACTGGAATAGTCAGATAAAAATTTAAGATAGTTTTCCAAGTGGTTGCATCAGGGAATAGGATACCATTTATAGAATCACAGAATTGGTAGGGTTGTAAGGGACCACGGTGAGTTATCTGGTTGAACCTCCCTGCTCAAGCAGGGTCATCCTACAGCACATGACACAGGATAGCATCCAGATGATTCTTGAATATCTCTGGTGAGGGAGACTATGCAATGTCTCTAGGCAATCTGTTCCAATGCTCAGTCACCCACATAGTAAAGTTCTTCCTCGTTTTCAGGTGGAACTTCCTGTGCATCCATTTCTTCCCATTGCCTCTTACCTGGCACTACTAGAAGAACCTGGCTCCAGTCTCTTTGCACCCCTGTACCTGGGGATTTTCTTCCCCAGGTGCAGGACCCTGCATTTGCCTTTGATGAATTTCAGAGGTTCTTCTCTGCCCATCTGTCCAACCTGTCCAGGTCCTTTTGAAGGGCTGCACAGCTCTCTGGGGTATGGGCAACTCCTCCCAGCTTTGTGTCATTCATGTCAACCTCCTGAGGAGACATCTGCCCCTTCATCCAAGTAATTGATAAAAAAGTTAAACGATATTAGGTCTGTTATTAAACCCTGGGGGACACTACTAGTGACAGGCTTCCAGATAGACCCTGTGGCACTGATTACAACCTTCTGGGATTTCCTGTTCAGCCAGGTCTCAACCCACTTCACTGTTCACTCATCCTGTCAACAATTCCTGAGTTTGCCTGTGAGGATATTGTGCAAGACAGTGCAAAGAACCTTGCTGAAGTCATGGTAGATGATATCCACTGATATCCAGGTAGTTGATTCATCATAGAAGGAAATTGGGTTGGTCAAGCATGATTTACCTTTAGTGAACCCTTGCTTACTATTCCTGATCACCTTCACATTGGTAGAGATGGTGCTCCATTGCCTTTCGAGGGATTGAGGTGAGGCTGGCTCTGTGGTAATTTCCTGGGTCCTCATTCTTGTGCTTTTTGAAGACTGGGGTGACATTTGCTTTTTTCCAGTCCTCAGGCACCACTCTGATCTCCACAAGCTTTCAGACATGATTGTGCGCAGCCTTGCTATTGTGTCTGCCAGGTCTCTCAGGACTTGTGGATACATCCTTTTAGGGCCTGTAGACTTCTTGATGTCAAGTTTGGCTAGATGTTCTCTGACCCAATCCTCCTTGACAGGGGGAAAGTCTTCCTTCCATCATTCCATTACTCTGGTCTCCCAGATCAGAGATTCCTGAGGGCTGATCTTGTCAGTGAAGCTCAATACAAAGGTGTTCTGTAGCTGCCTTTTTGTGTCCTGCTCCATTTAGTAAGAGGCTCACACTATGCTTTGTTTTACTTTTGTTATTGATGTATTTGAACAACTCCTCATTTTGTCCTTGTTGTCCCTGACCAGATTCTTGAAGGGCCTTGGCCTTCCTTCTCTCATTTTTATTACTCTGGCAACCTCTCTATATTCTTTCCAAGTGGCCTGACCCTGCTTCCATCTCCTGCATATTGCCTGGCTATCGTTGAGTAATGACAGGAGTTCTTTATTCATTCACGCAGGTCTTTTGTCCCCTTTGCCTGATTCCTTCTTGCTCATCAGGATGCCTCATCCTTGAGCCTGGAGAAAATGATCCTTAAACATCAAGTTTCCCTCTTTTTAATAAAGGTCATTTTAGTGATCCTGGAGATTGGGAAATCTCTACATTGATTTGAATTTGTGTTTTATGGCTTCTGTCTTGGTAGGTCTTGGAGACACAAGTAATTGTGACTTCTAGCACTTTTATCTCTTTTTTGTCTACTGACTGTAGGAGATTACTAATGTTTTATTCACATTTTTTCTTTGAAATCTCTGGTAATCAAGAAAGTGACTCTAATCTCTGGGAAATTCTTTGGAATTGGGACATTTGGATATTCTTCCAGAATGTTTTATAAAACTTATGTTTCTTAGTTGAGTTTTTGTTGTTTGTTTTTTGTTTGTTTATTTATTTTTAATTTAAACTTGTATTGAAGACATTTCAGGAAGTGGAGGCTTTGATGAGTTAAATGAGCCCATTGAACAGTAAAAATGGCAGTTAAGGAGGGTTTTTTTCCCCCTATAGTGCAATTTACACTTGACTGATTCTTTTACACCTGAATATGTAACACTTTTGATACTTATTCCATCACATCTTAAAATGTACCTAAAGGATTAAAATGAGAGAGAAATTAAGCTGTATCTTGGTAACCATAAATGAAGCTGCTTCAAGGATAGTGCATTATGGTTGAAGCCTAGAAAGTGGAAAATATGCTTATCTCTGGCTAGGTAAGGTAAAGGGAGTAAAGACAATATTTTATATTGTGGACGAAGGCAGAGAAACAGTTAAAGAAGACAGAACTTTCTTTGAAGACCGTAACCAATTTCAGCAGTATTTGGAGCATGGGTCTTCATCTGTCAAGAGGATTAATGATGAATTTAAGTTTTTCATCCAAAAGCTGTTCTTTCAGAGTTCTGGATGGCTCTGTCATTCATAGCTTTCATCACTCTTTAAAGAAAATTTTGTTAAAGGTAACTACTTCTCAAGCTTGAAGAGCTGATTCAAGCACCTACTATTGATTGCCTAACTAAACTTGAAGAAAAAAAAGGATCATTATTTCAGTTAAAATAGCTGCATAAAATATTTTTAAACTTGTGTAGTAAGAAAAATATAAGAATTGTACAATTCCTTTAACCATTGCTGTTATTTTAAGAGTGGAAGATGTGGGGGGATGCTTTACAAGAGAGTATCTTCTGGCTTTCTGAAGGTCATAAGAGCTACAAGAAATTGTGGCTAGCCTTGGAGGTAGGAAGTTCTAAAACTGAGCAAATGCTGAAATTTTGCTCTATCGTTAAGTCTAATTTATTCTAAATTTGTATTTCAGAGTTCAGCTGGCAAAACAATTCTTAACTTTGGGAAATACATTAACTTTTTGACTTGTTCATCCTAAAAGCTAAATCTACATAAAATAACATTTTGACGTGGCTTAATGTCATACAATATATGCAACAAAGACAAATTGCAGTGGCTTTTATTGTGGTCTTGTGATTTTGTGGTAGAAGAGGAAGCAACTCTACTACAGCCTGTAAGAACAAAGTATATATGTGGAGGAGGTGTGTTAATCTTCATGTGTTTTTTACAATGGGTACAATAGGGAGAAGAACATTTTATGGTGGTGTGACAACTAAAGGGAAGAGGAAGAGAATTATACAAACCATCGTATAAAACTTCATGATTTAAGATTAGAATATTTTCTTCTGGAGATTAAAAAAGTTTTTGTTTATGACCCAGAAATAATTGCCCAGGACAGTGAATGGAAAATTTGTACAGTTTTCTAAAGTCAGTGGTTTTTGTATCCATAGGTGGGTTAAAAGATTTATTCTGTCATTATTATACTATTTGAGTATACCTGTCTAAATAAATGTTGCATTTTGGGAGTCAAAATATACCCTGGAAATTGTTTACTTGCTGATAATAATAATGGACAAAATGCAATCCAACACATTACAGACTTGTGAAGAAGAGAAGCAAGAACAGATATTCTAGGATTAAATTGAATGATAATAAAGGCTTTACATAATAATAGTCTTGCATAACCAAGGACATACTTGTTTTTAATGAGTTTTCTGATCAATAATTTGAAAACTGCATGTCAAAATCTGTAGAAAAATAAATTTTAGCACGCAAAATTTGTCTGTTATATGTGTGTAATCTTTGGCTGTGTTAAGGAGTTTTCTACCTTTCATCTCTGCCAAAAATTAGTAGACATGATCTCCAGTGTCTGCATGGGAACTTGAATCTGGAAATACTGAATTACTGTTATTTAGGGTGCATAGTCCAGATTAATGAAATTTAGTTTGAATGTATGATTAAATACTTCAGGTTCTATCAAGATGTGTTTCTTTCCTGAGTGTTGGTATTAGGGAGTCAAGTATCTGGAAACTATTTCTGCCACTATTAGGAAATTCCAAAATAAAAGCAAAATTATGGATACTTTGCACTAGAGTGATGGACCACTTTGAGCAAACCCCAGCTTAGTACAGTAAAAACTATGCATTCACAGTATGATATGGCTTTTTTCAGGAAGAGTATACTTTTGAAAGAAAGAAATACGGATTTGCCTTTCAGCTGCAATCTTATTCTTTCATCTCGCTTAAAGAATAAAAATTAAGGATGAACAACGATTCTTAATCTTTTTTTTTTACTTCTTCTAAGCATGCCTCTTTACTATCATGAATGTCCCTTTTTTTGCCAACCTATCCATAAAATCAGTGAATGACAAGCTTACTCTAGTTTTCATAATTTGTGTTTGAATTGTGTATTATTTCAGCAAAAGGTTATAGAAAAGGAAGAGGAAATGTCATTCATTTCACATAACTGTTAGTTCAGAGGAAATAAAGCCTTGTTTGAAAGCAGGTTGGATAATACCCTTTTGGTTAAGAAAAATGCCCATTACTGATAAACAATCTCACATTGCAGAAAATGCACTTAATTTATTTAGCTCGGGAAGTTGAACTAAGCCTTTCAGTTTCACATTTGTGCTTTATTCACTGCAGCATGGCTGCACGTGGTTTCTAAAGGGACTGCTATGTAGGGATTAAAACTTTTTTTCTCTTGGTGAAAGCATTTTTCTTTCTTATGTAACACAAATGCAGCATACATTTTTCAATTCTTACTTTTCGGTCTTATGCCTCAGTACAAGAAGCTTCAAAAATTCGAAAAATAGACAATTTTTTAATTTTTTTTTTTAAGAATAAGAGACACACCAAATATTTCTAAGAAGACTTCCCTTTCTTTTGTTTTAAATTTCAGACATGGGACACAGAACTGGAGAGATCTGCTGAGTCATGGGCTGAAACCTGTCTCTGGGAGCATGGACCAGCAAGCCTTCTTCCATCAATTGGGCAGAATCTGGGGGCACACTGGGGAAGGTAGTTTAAGATCCTGTTTTATGCAATATATGAGATTTTAAAAAGTCTAACAAAATTTGCATGTTACTTAAAGGAAAAATGGTAGAAGCTACAGCTTTTGAATGATCTAATACACCACTGCTGGCTTTCCTAGGTACAGACCTCCAACATTTCATGTCCAAGCATGGTATGATGAAGTGAGAGATTTCACATATCCCCATCCTCATGAATGCAATCCATATTGTCCATATAGATGCTCTGGTCCTGTTTGTACACATTACACACAGGTATGTAGGTGTGCTTGATTTTTAATCACCTATGGAAAAGAGTGGCGGGGACTCTTAGTTAGGTTGCTGTCTGGCACTTAGAGCACACTAAACTTGCAGTACATAGTACAGCACAAAAGCCCAAAAAGGGCTTGTTTAGACTCCATAGTTACAAGCACTGGGTATCAATGGCAAAGGAAGGTTGTCATACAAATCTTCAGATTTCATCCTCGTAAATATCAGCAGGATTGAGGATAAGGTTCACAAACTGCAGTGTTAAACTGAGTGTTACTGCTCAGTGCACTTGGCATAATCTGGATAGCCCTTCCCATAATATGTTGAAGAAGCAGCTCTTTAGGTTGTACTGGGAACTCCAGCACACAGGACCGTAACTTCTAACTCACATTTATCAATTGATTGTGATTCCAAGAATCAGTTCTTCAGATCATGTTTTGTAAATGTTTTGCTACATTTTGCTGCATTTGCTAAATGATTTCAGATACATGCTTAGAGCATGTGTATGAAATGAGAGCCATATCTTTTCCATCAAAGTATAACTTTTCTCTCTAATAAGGGTATAAATAAATGGCCTTTTGACAGTTGTAATTAGGCCACTTTAAGCCATTTATAACAGAGGGGGATATTTCACTTTGATAATTTGAATTTTGTATATTGGAGATAGTTTTGATTTGAAGTTGATCATCTTTGGTTTTCATGTTTTCCTCTTTTGTTTTCCATAGGTTGTTTGGGCTACAAGTAGCAGAATTGGTTGTGCAATTAATTTGTGTCATAACATGAACATCTGGGGGCAGATTTGGCCAAAGGCAGTTTATCTTGTATGCAATTATTCTCCTAAGTAAGTAGATTGACACCCAAAAATATCTTGAGGGGGCAAGGCACTTTTTAATAGTCTAGGAAATAATCTGCAAGAAAATCAATCTGGATTTTCTGGTTTTTGTACTGTTACAAAATAGAGCATAGTTCCCAAACAGACTTTGGCTGTACAAATACTCTTGTGAGTTTTCTGGTGCTTCAGTTTTCTGGCCTGGGTTTTAGTACATATACAGCATCAGAGACCTTTATTATAGTGTGATATTTTTCTGAAAAATAAATGTATCTCCCCACTGTGACTTAAAGGAGGAATGTGTAACAGGAAGCCCATGGTTAAGATCAAATTTTATAGGATATTCCATCTAGGAGAGAGTGGAGCCTGTTCTCATGAAGTGGAGGAGTTTGGTCCTATGCTGCTGTGCCAGTCTGAAAAGATCTTATAACAATCTGTGTCAATCCTTAATTTTTTTTTCTTCATGGACTTTTCAACTAGATCCTGTGTATTCGGTGTAGAATAATAGAATAATTTGGACTGTAAAAGACCATTAAGACCATTGACTCCAGCCAGTAACCTGACTCTAGCAAGTCCACCACCAAACCATGCCCTTGAGTGCGACATGTACATACCTTTTAAATACCTCCAGGGTTGGTGACTCCACCACTTCCCTGGGCAGCTGTTCCAGTGCTTGACAACCCTTTCAGTGAAAAATGCTTCCTAATCTCCAATCTAAACCTCTCCTAGTGTAACTTCAGGCCATTTTCTCTCATCCTGTTTCTTGTAAATTGGGAATATCAGAACAATGTTATGGTCTATGCGCCTGCTGGTTTTCATAATTTATTTCTTGATATATGAAGTGCTGTTCAATAATATTATGTTAATATGTTCATTGATTAAGGCATTTTTTGCTGTTTTTTTCTGTAAAGGGGTAACTGGTGGGGTCATGCTCCTTATAAACCTGGCCGCCCCTGTTCTGCATGTCCCCCTAGTTTTGGAGGAGGTTGTAGAGAAAACCTTTGTTACAGAGGTATGTACTGTTTCACCGTTGCAACTATAAATGGGAATAGAAATGTAACTTTTCTTTTGTTTTCTTTCCTCATTGTGCTGCAACATAGTGGAATAAAATATATTATGTGTGTGCCCAAAGACCAGTTGTTGAATGGGAATATGTACTTGCTATACGTGAGGCTGAGTCTCACCAGAGGGAATGGAGAGCACTGAACTCCTGCTGATAAGTGCTGATTCACGGGCTTTAGTACACAAAGATGGAGACTCATTGTGTGCTCTTTATATGCCTTTCTGTAATTACACTGGAAGTCTATGCAGTCGTTTGTTTATAGGGAAACATTTTCTCAGTGGCCTAGTCTGGTGCATGTGAAAAAGCAAGAGCAAAGCTAAAAGACATTAGTAATTAAAGAAAATGTCAACTAGGATCATTATTAACTTACAATTTTTGGAATAGCAGTTATAGCATTGAATCACAGCATATTATGAAGCTGCTACTTTTTTTTTCTCTACTCTGTGAACAACTCATTTAGCAATTTTGTTAATAACTTCTGAGATCTCATATGGACCATATGAAAGCTGCATGTGTATGCCCAAATAGCTTTCTTATGGTTCTAAGTAAGAAATATGGATACAGTTATGAATGTTTCAGAATTATTTTCACTATGTATGAAGAGAAGGGCCTCATTTTCTGATGTATGTTACTATGAAAAAAGTTTTCATTGCATGCTGTCTATGAACTTGGTAAAACTTTGCCCATGTTTAGCAGAGATTGTCCAGTTGGTTTTCTGATGGCATTAAGATATTAAAACAGGAGCGTTAAGAGCAGTTTCATACTTCAATTGTGCTACACATGCTGGGGGAAAAAAAAAAAGTATATCTTTTCTCACTATCACAAACATACTTGAGGTGTTTTATTAATCTTGAGTTCTCCATCTTATGAAGCAATGGAGAGCTTCCCTTGCTTTCTTCCTTTTGTCCACTATTTTATGAGAACAAAGCATGGTATGAAACTTACGAAACATGGTAAGGGATTTACATTCCACACTGATTTTTTTTTCTGAGAGATTATATTTTTTTTTTCCCCATTTTCTGAAACAGAGGATTCAGGAAGACCTTATTCCCCCCATGAACCAGAAGAGGAAACCAATGAGATTGAACGTCAACAATCCAAAGCCCAGGATGCAACTGTGCAAACTCGGCCAAGAACACATCAACCTTCAGCCTCCACAGGCACTGATGACAGTGAGAAAAATGAAGTGATAAGCACGCAGCAAATGTGTAAGGAGTTTACCTGATTTGCAAGTGGTCAGCACAATTGAATTATCTAGTATCAAATTCATTGCAGTGAATTTGCTTTTTTGTTTGTTTTAGCTCAGATTGTTTCATGTGAAGTAAGGCTAAGAGATCAGTGCAAAGGAACAACTTGCAATAGGTATGGTAAATTTTACAGTTGTCGTTTTGAGATTTTTCTGAAAGGCTATATTTGTACATGAGCTGGAATATTTCTCCTTTTTGTAATCCCAGGATTTAAAACCGAATTGTATTTAATTTTCTTAGGTATGAATGTCCTGCTGGCTGTTTGGATAGCAAAGCCAAAGTTATTGGAAGTGTACATTATGAAATGGTAAATACTTTTAAATTAGATTTTGTACCAGTGGAATGTTTAATGAAATGTCTTTTCTGTTGGCATACTAGTTAAAATTGTATTAAGAATGGATTTTGAGGATGTCAGCATTCACCAGAAGTAAAAGCTTACACCAAATGTTTAAGAAACCATCAGGTGACCTAAATTTGCATCTGCTATTCTGTGTATACTGTATAAATGTACTTCACACTTACACATACACAGAAGTAGAATTTTTGTATCCACATATTTACATGCAAATATGTGAAGATGCAACTAAAGGAGTAGTACAGCAGTTTGTGGGTATGCTTGTATAATTCTTTTCTGTAAGATGGACCTGGTTGTCTATAACCTTAATACTAGCTGATAGTATATAATTTACTCTGTAAAATGGGAAAACACTATGACAGCTACTCTGAACAAGTATACTGTAAATGAGAATAGTTTATCTCTGAGTAAGGCAAAGTCATGGTTTACTTGCTTGAAATAACACCTACATGGACCAAGTCAAACCTAAAAGGCTCTCTACCAAGTTTTTAATGACACTTAATTAAAACCTGTTTTTTTTCCTGACATGGATCTACTTTTCCTTCTCTGTTTTTCAGCAATCCAGTATTTGTAAAGCTGCCATACATTATGGCATCCTAGACAATGAAGGTGGTTGGGTTGATGTCACTAGGCAAGGGAGGAAAAATTACTTTATCAAGTCTTACAGAAATGGTGTTCAGTCAATTGGGTAAGTTTAATTTTCTTAAAATTAAAATGTATGAAAAAGTTTTCATCTGTTTATTTTTATATCATACAAAATATATCACATTTTAAATAACATTTTGCTATGCTTTTTGTAATAAAGAATATGAAAATGCTATGAAAAGGCATGTGTATATAGAGATATTTTATCCATTCTGAAACTCTGGCCAGTGTTTAATGGTGGACAGAGAGGAGACACAATAATAATGTGGAAGGAGGTCAAATCATTTACAGAGTGACTTGGGCAGTAAGTTAGTGTTTGTAGTTAAATAATGTTGAGAGTGTTCAGTTAATTGGTAAGAGTATATATTTATTGTCAAAAACTAGCACAACTGGCAGATTATTTTATGTGTTTTGGACATGGACAGAACACTCCATGACAGTTAACAAAGCAATAATGTTACAAGTTGGTGTTTGTAAATTGTAGTGTGCATATGGAACAAGAAGAAAATACACCTCTTCCTGTATGGTTCGGTAATTTCGCCACAGTTTACATATGTCATTTTGCTCAAATATCTTGCACTATTTCTACATTGGCCAGTGATAGAATAATATTCCATACTGTGGAAACTTAATTTGGAGGTGCACTGGGCTGCTAAGGTGCCTTTCCTAAGACTGGTATGTGAAAACAGCTCCAAATACCTGTAGGCATGCTAAAGGAAAACCCAGAAAAGCAATGCATAGAAATGGAGAATGCATGGCTGTTTCATATATAGTTATCCAGTGATAGAAAACCATCAATATTAGTATATTTGAATCTAAGATATTATTGGTATTTGCAAATTACACTTCACTATATCATAATGTATTCTTCAGAGCTTTACATTGCTGTCCTTATTTCTGTCTAAAGTTAGTATACGTGTATTAGTGGTATGTGTGTAGCTCCTAGGGGTAATATTGAGCTGAAAGAAAACAAAATTTTTCTGAGTGATATATTTGGCTAACATGTAAACCCAAGAGTCAAGGAGATAGGTAATCATCAGAGGCTGTGCTCTCACTCTGTGCTGTGCGAACAAATGATACAGGCTATGACACCTGTCATCATTTCTCTTTTCAACAGGTATGTCTAATCCAGCACAGAGAGGAGCATTGACATGGTAGACTAAATTCAGTGGCCTATAATTTGGTCTACCTGGCTAGCACTTTAGGCATTGATACCTATCAGTTACTTTGGATGACCTCACTCTGGTTTCATTTACCTACTTAAAAATGAAGATACAGACAAACATTTCTCTGTTTTACTTGCTTTGATACAGAGAGAGAAATAGATCTTGATTGTATCAATGCTAACATTGGAGGAGGAGCCAGCTTGCTTACAAAAGTAGGAGTAGATAAGCTGTAAAAAACTCTTTAAACTGGAACCAATTGATTTCCTATCAGTTGAAATCTCTGTTTCTGTGCTGTATGAGACAAAACTGTATGATTTTCAAGCCTAAAGAGGGTATTTAGCACCTATCTTCTGAGAATTGGAACTCAGGGCAAGTGATTTTGGCTATGGGATAAATAAAGATTATTTGCCAAAGTTTCAAACCTTCAGAAGGCCCATCAATAAGACAGGGGATGCCTTGCAGCTATCTGACTCTCACCAGTGTCTGTAGATGGAGCCTTGCATGAACTGCTATTTCATCTCTTCAAGAACAGATGAAATAAAGTTGATCTCACCTCTACTGCATACTGCAAAAAGAATAGAGAATACAGAAAAGCGTCAGTGCAGCACACAGCAAATGTCCTAATCTTCAGCTCCTTTGATTTCTTATCAGGATTGCTAATACCAATGTTGGGTTTTCTTAGGATAAGGTAATGTTCTGAATATCTCAGCAAGCTAGTCAACAGTAGAATACATATTCCTATATCAGTGTTCGACAATGCTTGGGCAACAAAAGTATCAGCTACCTCAGTGAAAGAAAATTGGAATCCAATAAATGAGCAATATGAAACTGATGGGTCATACAAGTAAATAAACCAGTGCAGGAAAACAGTGGAACCCACAGGAGCAATTTGCTCCAAAGGTAGATAGGGAATAATTTCCTTGGTTTGTTGATTTTTCCTTTTTTAATAAGTAACTTCATGGGTGCCAAAGGCATCATGAGCTTCTTTGTTACTGATGAAAAATATCACAATCAGAGGCATATCCCAGGAGTTAGAAGTGGAGGAAAATAGTAGATGAGGGGAATGAAATAGAAAAGTTCCTCAATTTGTAATGAAACAACATAATCTATGTACCTGACTTTTTATAACAACAGGAAGCAGATACATCTGAGTGCCGTATGATTACTGGGAAAAAGAACTCTTACATGTTACACTGGGTTTTTAATGATCCTGATGATAACAGGAGACGCAAAATCCTAAAGTAAAAATCAATGAAACATTTCAGAAAGGCTGTGAGGAGAAACTTTTCTCAGTGTTGGAGCTGTTTATATGAGTGAATCTTTAGCAAAAGGTGAATGAGCTCTTCTGGTAGATAAAAGCTTGTGAGCCAACCACATGCTACATTATGAGGGAACAATATATTGCTTAATTGGTTCCTATCACACATTCTCTTAGCAAATTAAACTCCTGAAAGAGTTTAACATAGATTCCAGTTTTTGAAACAGATTCACTGGGAGTACAAAGTAAATGTGTCATTGCAATAAATACTTTCCCAACTGCGGAGAAGGGAGTGCAGTGAGTAAAAATTGATTGGGGACAATATCTTGGGTTTGCTTCCATATTTTCTAATAACAATTATTCCAGCTAAAAGAAATCACTGAAATACGTTATTTACTGTTAATTTCTAATATTTCTTCTTCAGAAAATACCAATCTGCTAACTCCTTCACTGTCTCTAAAGTAACAGGTTAGTATTTATTTCTTACAAGCTCAGTACTACTCTGTATTTTCTAAATAGCACACATTTACTTGTTTGTGTTTTATTTCCTTCAGTTCAGGCTATCACGTGTGAAACCACAGTGGAACAACTATGCCCATTTCAAAAACCAGCCTCACACTGTCCGAGGTAAAATTCATAAAATGTTATTATTGAAAGTGCTGCTTTATTTTCTGCCATTTACTAATCACTTTAAGTTATCTTAAATTTTTGAGAAAGGTGACAGCAGTAGCTATAAAAATGAAGTCAATAATGTTCAAGTGATATTTTAGTCTTTGGTCTCAGTAGAAGGCAAGGTAGGTAAAGATGATATGCAGAATTTTTCATTTAGGAAAATCTCTTTTTCTTTTACTCATTAAGATCCTGTTGCTAATCTTACACTTGTGAAATCCTTACACTAAAGACTGTAAATAAAAGTGAATTTTTATTTTTCATTGTCCATTATTATATGAATGCACATTGGGCAAAGTACACTTTTATTTCTGTAAAACAGATACAATAGAAGGATAAAATGCAGATAATTATCATGGAAGTTACCAATTTGCTTGGGAGTTCTGGAGAAACTGGATTAAAAAAAAAATTTGAAATATATCTGGTTAAGGTAAGGTCTGGTCTGCAGGTTGGCTTTAAATATCTGTGCCATTTCTTTGAAGCCTGTGTTTTAACTCTTCGAAAGGTGCCTGTACCGCAATATTTTGACAAAGGAATTCGGTAACAGTTCTTAAAACCATAGATGAGTCAAAGGTAAATACACCGTAGCATGATTTACCACAAATTAAGCTGGAGAGATCCACAGGATTACTTTCATAGCAATCCTACAGCCAACACAGGAAATAAGTACAAAGCCAAAACTGCTAGGAAAACATCCCTCCATGTAGCACTTGGGTCCATGGACTTTCTTGGTGTTTGGCTATTACTCCTGTTTTCTAGCTGGAAGATGTGGAGAAGTAAGCTAAGGAGTGGAACACAGGAATGGTTGGGTACAATCTCCATCTTTTATCTTTCTCTTTTTTTCTTAATTGTGAAAAAATTAAAGCTAGCTTCATTAAAGAAAAATAGATTCTGTCTTTTGGAAAATGAAAAAATAAATACAAGGTTAAAAATTACTTAATTCTGATGTGTCAACTTAAGGAACTTTGCAATGGCAGTGATTCATTCAAGATTCTGTGCATGCTCTTAATTCTGAAAATGTAGTCTTGGGAAGCAGTAATCAGCCATGGTATTGATTACACAACCCCATTTTTCCCTCTTACTCCCAGCTCATAAATGAGCAGGTCTTCAACAGGTTTCTTCAACTTCTTGCTTCCTTCTAAAAAAAAAATCTTACTGACTCTTAACCACCATGTTTTAGTTATCTATCTGTCAAGACTCTAGTATGCCCAAGTGATTTGACTTCCCAAATGTTGATTGGAGCCTGGATAACATTTTAGAGAAGAACACCTGCCCAGGACTGCCCATTTTTAGGGTGCCTTCATTTTTCAAATGAATAGCTCAGAGTAGACCTAGAGTCAGCTGACAGTTCTTGCTTATAGCTTATCACAGTTAAAAAATAATGTGCTGACACCTTCTGTACTACTCTTAGCTTCCCACATGGTTTTCCTGCATTTTGAAGACACAGGACACATGAATCATGAAGAAATTTTTCTTCAAATGTTAACAAAATGCAGTTAATAAAGACAGTGTTTGTTTTAGTCGGTTTCTGACCTCCCAGAATCAGATAGGAGTCTCAGTACTTTGCAAGATTTTTCATTCTAGCCATGTATGCCAATGTTCAGCTTCATTAAAGGTTGCTAAATTGGCTTATGTCACCAGGTCGTCAGTGTCAAAGCAGGTCCTCAATCAGATCTGCCTTTTCTGAGAAGGTATCTGACTGTACATTTTGTATAGGGCACTTAGAATCAGACAAATTATAGAATAATGAACAGGCTATCTTCTCACTGACTTTTCTACTTGCCTCACATATGTGGAACAAGAACATCATCTGCTTATCTAAAGGAAAGAAGACCAGACTTGTTAAAATACGATTTTAAGCACTTCATTATGAACCTCAACACATCAGCAATGCTTTCACCTACATGGTTAAAGACCCAAAAACTGACAGCTTTTAAACAGCAATATGGACTCATATGTACAGACAGTCAACTTGATTTATACTTAGTAATGCTGTCATTGAACATGATATATTAATCCTCTGATACTCTTCCTAACTGTATGTGGTTTGTTTTTGATCTTTCAGGGTGTATTGTCCTCACAACTGTATGCAGGCAAATCCACACTATGCTCGTGTAATTGGCACACGGATTTATTCTGATGTAAGTATAGGGATTTACAGTATGTTGTAAAATGAGACATAAAATTAGATGAAAAAAATTATAATGTAACTATGAGAAAATATTTATATACAGTTTTCCTCCATGTAATGATTTTTTACACAATCTTTTAGAAGTTCTTTCTCAGAGGGTTCCATTTAAGTTAGTGGTAACCAGATGCTGAAGATATGGAAAGTTATTTAAAAACTCATTGTAGGCTTCAGCAGTCTCTGGATCCATAATTTAAATTTTTTATCAAAATTCCCACTGTTCAACATTTGTTCAACATCAGCAGTGTATGCACATTTAAACCCTTGCACCTTAGATCCTGCTGCAACCATAACTTCTGTCAGACTATACAAAAAAATATTACTCTTAAAATAAATGTCTACTGTCTACTTATTTTGAATATTTCTTATCTGTGTGGATAGCTAAATACTTGCAACAGAGTTTTGATATATTTGTGTAAAGTATCTCACACTGTCATATTATTTTAACAGACTTTTTTTTTGTCATTCTGTTTGCTAGTCAACTTTTTTACTGTTTTTTCTACAGCATGTTTAGTCCTGAGGTGGGTAGAAAGCCTGAAAAGAGATTTCTAATTTATGCTCCTCCTTTGTCGTGTCTCTATGGAGAAGCCAGGAAGTAGTGAAGCTGTGAAAATAATATATGAATATTTACTCCTCAGCATTTTGAAACTAACTGATGTCCATTAGATTACCTGAGTGTCTTGTCCTGAAAACAGTCTTGTCCATAATAGTGTCATGAGTGTGAATAGTATTTCCAGTTTAGAAAGATAATTGATTTATGAACTGGATCCTTAATGTGTATAAAAGGGGCAGTGAAAATAGATTCAATGCAAGTCCAGTTTGTGGAACATGATTTTCTTTCAGCTCTGTGGTTGCAATTAAGGGCTACAGACAAAGTTTCCCAGTGAGTTAGAAGAGACTGTTGTAGGAGAAAGAAGACATGCTTGTGTTTAGCCTTGACAGGAGGAAATCTCAGAATATGTATTTTCTTTGGCTGGAGAAGTCATCCCAGGTGACTTTAATTAGTGTTATAGAGGTATACTTTAAAATTATTTTAGGTGTACTATCCCATTATTCATCTCCATTATACAGAAATGTGTGCAGCCATACTGCTTTTAGGAAAAAATGGACAAAAGTACAAGTGAAAAAACAGAGATGGGAGTCTTCATACCAGCTTCAGATGCTGTCAGGGTAGATATTTGCACTGAAGGTGCTGTTCTAGATTGTTTTTAGTAGTTTTTAGTACAGAGAGTATAGTGGTAAATGAGATAAATAGGTATCTGCAGTGCAGAGAGCAGAATTCATTTGAATTTTTCAGTGTGTCTACCTTACTTCTTCCAGGGGCTAGAGACCAACAAATATGTTTTATCTGAAGAGTTCCTTTGAGTTGTATAATTTTATACCTTTTGAGGACTTTGGTCATACTAATTTTTGTTTCAGTAACCATATGTGGAAATATTCCCTGAAACTTTTGCAAAAGTATTCATAATTCTCTGTAATGGTAAAATATAGAGAATATGATGTAGAAAGCTTTTAAACAGCTCCATATTCCTATGATGTTATGTTAAAGACACTTGTGGTTTAAATGCCTTTGTAGAGTAATGCTATGCTGTGGTAGAAACTGGTATTTGTTGAGTATCTGAAGAAGGAAAATAATTGACTTTGTATTCAGATGCTATGACCTGTTAAAAATAGTAACAAATGTTCATAACATAGTAATAAAGCACAGCCATATAATGCTGTATGAAGTGTTCATACTAACTTAAAAATACTGCCTTATATATCCTTTGGAATTTCTTCATCCTTATTAAAGAAACAACCCCAGATCTTTGAAGTTTTCCAGAAACTGACACATGGATACTGATGTAAAGCACAAATAATATGCTGAAATTTGTGACAGACATAGTGAAATCCTATTTTGCTTAAATCAACAGGAGGCTTGCTTTAGTGCTTCAAGTAAGTGTGATCTGGATGACATAATATTGAGCATAGGAAATACTGTGGCATCACTACTGGAATCTGATTCCATTTAGATGCATGTCTAATAGTCTCATTCCAAGACAATGAGAAGTTCCTGAGAGATAAGGGCAGATAATACTTAGTTAAAAAAAATAAATCTGTATATATTTATTAAACTATATGCATCTATTCATAGCTATTCCTACAAACTAGTTCATAATTATGAAATTATGCTCATTTAATTGTTCATTTATTCAAAAACTGTGTGCATTTGTTCTCCAGTCTCATCTGGAATGTAGCATCAGAATATCAGTTTGTTTTTCATGTGAAAATAGCCTCTGAGCTGGCTTCTTGAACCCCAGTCTTCTGACCTCTCCTTTTTCACATATTCCACTCAAGTGCCTTGCCTTCACCTTTGACATGTTGTGCATTAGCCCAGCCATACTGATTGGTCCAGTTGTGCCAGCCCTAACAATGGCCCCATCCTTTGCTGGAGATAGTTTCCAAGAGGTAGTGAGCCTCCTCTGTTAAAATCTCCATCCTTTGACTTTTCCTTTCCTTTTTACTTGACTAGAAACTTCCAGATAACATTGGAACAGCCAGTATCTTAAGCCACCCTCAAATTATGAAGGTATATCCCTATCTCTAAAGAGTGTAGCATTTTGGTTACTATTATAGAGGTGAAAAAGCTGATCTTTCTTTTCCCCAATTGTACCTCTAGCCTTTTTTTATATCTCCAGTGGGAACTGAAAACAAAGTTACTGCTGTGTTATTGTACTAGGAATGAATAGAATGAACAGTATTTTTCTAGTTCTTCAGTGTAGTTAATTGCTTGTAAATATCATCTTATATTTCTTCTGACTGTAATCCTGTATTGCAGAGGCCATTTTTCCCCCTGGGTATTTGAAATTGCACATGATCAGTCTACTCTTTAGTTACTCCACAGTATGGATAAATAAGAGGTGCTGTAATCTTAACAATAAGGCATCTATTTGTGTTCAGGGTATAAAAAAAGTTCTGCAAGCTTGAGAGGAGAGAAAGTACAGAGGGGTATAAATGGTATCCTTTCTGGCATGTTCAAAAACTGCACCCAGCAGTATGGAAAGAAAAACTCTAAAGCATCTTTGCAAGAGATTATTTGCATAAATTGTTTCATATCTTTGCTGCTTTAAATATTGTAACATTAAAAGACAAACTATATATGAGTGAACCTGGCAAGTCCTGGGCTAAGAATGAAAGTAGGAAAATCATTGCTATTTTAAATTCCTGATTTTGCATAGCATTGAGATGGAAAATGGCTATGATGACATATATAAATTATTCCAATTATAACTGGAAGAAATGCAGTTTTTGTTTAAGTCATGGCCTTTTGGTCCCACCAAAAACCTTGTCTCTAAGTGTAGATAAACTGAAGCTGAAACTGTACTTTGCTATGCTGTGTTTTAAAGATTGGGACTTACCTTGTGGAATATCTAAGAAGTTTCATTCTTTTGACAGTTATTAAAATGCTGAAAGAGTAATAGAGTACTGCAAGTTTAAATCAATTATTTAAATTACTATTATCAAGACTGTCACTGAGAAATCCTTCTGAGGATATCGTTTATTCCTCATGGGTTCATGAGGGGAATTCGTGACCACAAAACAAAGGTTTCAAGCAGCTATAAGTGCTGTTAACTTCACAGAGAACTTTCATTTTAGACCTCTGTCTTCTGTCTGTTCTTACATTATTCCCTTCATCTAATTAGCTTTTAGTATTTACCCATGCCTGGATAGAAAACTGTGATGCTCCCTTAATGGATCATTTCACTGATGTTTGAGGTTTTGGCTGATAGATCTTTTCATTTTGAAAGGCTGAAGAATTCAGACATGTTCCTGATCTTTGAACTGAGATAACCTGAAATAAATGATTTTTGCATCATGGTGAAAGGGATATGAAATCTCTCTGAATTCCTATAAAATGGACTAATTCCTGATGAAGCTGATTGAGATATTGTAAGACTAATATAATTAGTCATGCAATAAATACATTATGTTTTCTAGACTTGGTTTTAAATACCTTTATTTGTCTTCTTCTTAAAAATGATGAAATGAAAGGATGAATGCAAAGCTAATCTTTTTTCTTCCCTCCTTCTCAGATCTCCAGTATCTGCCGGGCAGCCGTGCACGCTGGGGTGGTGCGCAACCAGGGCGGTTATGTTGATGTGATGCCAGTAGACAAAAGAAAGGTCTACGTTGCTTCCTTTCAAAATGGGATATACTCAGAAAGGTACAGAGCCCATTTGCAAAGGTTACGCTTTGCTCTTGACCTCGATAAGGTTCACAGTCTCGTGTCTGTTTGTACCTGGGGCAGTGCTGGAAGCCAAATGAATGAGCCACAAGGGGTGATTTACAGAGCTTGTGTAACAGCAGCTGCAGTGACTTTGGAGAAGCTGTGGCAGTGGAGCTGCCTGCCTCCTCTAAGCTCGTAAAACATTACCCTGAAAAGCTGCTTATGAAATAAACTAAACCTCTTATTGCAACTAACTCAATATTTGATAAGAAAATTGCCTTTACTTCCTTAGGGATTTTTTTAAAATTAACATTAATGATGCAGGTTCACTGGTTCCTGATGAACTGTTCATTAGTGATTTACATGGTATCAAACCAGTGATCCTGAATCACACTTAATACTCACAAACAGTAAAATTCACAATCATTTAAACATGTTTTTGATGTCCTTTTTTTAAAATAATTTGTTGTTAACAGTGTTTCTCTGAAAGACAATGGAGATGCTGTGAAAGTTCACAGTATATTTGTGCATTGTATGATGATAACACATCATCATATGTTGCAGATTAATTTTAATCCCTGAAAGGGTTCTCTAAGTTCTAAAGGAAGAAAGAGAAATTACTTTAAAAACGTTGTACCACTCTTTTTGTCCTGTAAAGCTAAGAATATTTCTTAGACTAAAAGTTATTGTTACCTAACAAGACTATAGTCTTTCCAAGAAATCCAAGTGGAAAAAAACCTCAAAAGGTCTCTGTAGAAAACTCAGAAATAGGAAAATATTGAGTATTTTGTCTTGTTTTTAATTGTGGATAGGAGAATGTCTTCTCTATTTCTCTCAGACCTCTCAACAAATCTGGAAGCTTGTGAAATACAGATTTTCTTTGTTCAAAGGATGACTTATTTTACATATTTTTTAACTTTTCTCTGTGATCATCCAATTCCCTTAGAGTGCTTCCTTACTGACACTTTTGCTCTCCATATAAGTCTTCTTGAGTAGAGAGGCAGACAGGAAGAATGTTGAAATTTGATCATTATTTATACTTTATATCTAATATACATTTTATATACTCTCTATAAATACAAGTTTTAAAATACGTATGAAGACACACATATTAGCATATAAATCATTTCAGTAAGGTTTGGGAGGTCAGCAGTTTGGAAAAGAATGCCATGCAAGTTTTCTGTGGAGCAGAAGATGATGAAATAAAATGCTGTTGCCGCCAACCTGCTCTGTTATGCCTTTCCTTGCTGCCACCTCCATTTCCCTTTCCTTCCCAGATAATCTTTGGACAGGGTTTGCTAAAGAAAAAACAATGGACCTTTAAATAAGACGTGCTGGTCCAACTTTTAAGTCAAAAATACTTTTTCTATCAACATTTCATTGGAATTAGGTGTTTTTGTTCCTTTTCTTTTGAAACCAGATACTTATCCATTCAGAAGGCATTCCCTTTGGTTTTGTTAGACTTTAGGTCTCTGTAGAAATCTATTCTTCATCGTATAAGCAACTAACAAACAAGTGATCTCCTGGGTCTGCAATTTCTCTCCAAGTACGGTGGCTAGAATACTAAGCATAAGATTTATGTTTACTCTGTTTCCAAAACACTTTTTGTATTTTGCTTCAATTCTTTAAACCAGAATCC
Source organism: Illadopsis cleaveri (assembly GCA_013399915.1). Classification (NCBI taxonomy): domain Eukaryota; kingdom Metazoa; phylum Chordata; class Aves; order Passeriformes; family Timaliidae; genus Illadopsis; species Illadopsis cleaveri. The sequence goes on along the minus strand of VXBB01018234.1, from coordinate 692,076 downwards.
CTCAACACAAAAGATTACTTGAATTTTTTATGTTGTATTTTGTTCCTATTGAACTGTTTGGAAAAAAAAATCTGAAATTTATGTCGTTTTTATTTGTAGCAGCTTTAAAGATATCCTAGGTAGATAAATTTATGAGCTGTCATAAGAAGCGCTGCAGGAATTAACAATTAAAAATTTTAAAATGTTGTTATTGGAGTGTTATGGTCTTAAAAATAACATAAGAAATGTTTTTATGTTTCAGTTTACAGAATCCTCCAGGAAGTAAGGCTTTCAGAGTATTTGCTGTTGTTTGAACCTAGCAAGTAAAACATAAAACAGGCAAGTGAAACCAGAGCCCTTGGAAAAGATTAATAGAGGCCATTTCTTGTGATTCCTAAAATTTGTATAAAGCTGTAACATTATTGTACAGAAGATGTATACTGCTTTCCACCAAAAAGTTTAAATTACATATAAGTCTTAATGAAAAAATTTGTAAAAATAAACATGGGAGAAAAATTAATTTGAAAATCTATAATGATATATAAAAATACTTTGAATCCTGTGTTAAATATTGCTATATTTTCTTAGCACTTACTCCTATACAGTTAATTCAAAGCTCATAAATGTTCTTTGTTTCTTCATCTGAATATGTTATTATATGGTGCTTCATATATGCCACTAACAGTAACCTTAAAACTATACCAGAGGGAGGCCTGAGTTTTTATTTTCAATGTACATAAAAGAAGTCATCTCAGTATCTTGATAAAATAAATCCTGCCTTAAAGTAAAATAAAAATATATATAACTTTTTGATGATTTTAAGTAGCATTAGCCATGAAAGCATAAATGAACAACTAGATTGTTCTCGATTTCACACTAATCATACATAACAAGTACAAATACCTATTTTGAAATAAAATGGGAAATATAAGACATAGGAAGAAGCCCTGGGTCATACTTGCATGTTTTCCTCTAAAAAAGTATTCTTGAGAGACTGGGCCATTCATCTCTATTATTTTTAAAATAGATTAATAAAATATTTATTGGATGCTGCTAAGCTCTTTAGTTCAAATGACCATAATTCATTATGGTCCAATCCTACACAGATATTCCACTGTCTTGGGATGGGTGTGTGAAACAGAAGTATATAACCTTTAAGGATCACATAAAATCTTTGTATTGAGGAGTGCAGTAACCTGAAATTAAGGAATAAGCCTGCAGTTCTGCCCAAACACATGGTTTTATTTTTGCCATGTGATTCCTTCAATTTACCTAAATTTGGGTTCAGAAAAAATGTAGAATTGCACACATACAAAAAAAATTGCAAGCTTATAGCCATGAGCTGTGCATGTTATCAATATACTAAACATTAATATGGGAGTAGATGTTCAAAAAAACCAAAGAAAATGGTAACAAAGGCTAACCTTGCTCCTTGTGACCTGGCAAAATACTCCTGCAGGCCAGGAAGTATAGTGGTATGAAGCGCAGTGACAATTATGTCATTTGTTGCTTCACAATTTTAAAGAATTCATTTATGGTGAACAGCTTGGTACATTAATTTTTACCATATTATGGTATATGAAGAACATGTAGTGGTGATACTATGTTTCTTTCTATGAAAAGTGTATTGGTGCTTTAAAACTGAAAAGCTGCTAAACTTTATTTTTGGTATATTTTGTTTCTGTTGTTGAATTTATTTCAGTCTAACTTGTAAACTTATTCATATTCTTCATATTTCAGAATACTATACTCTGCCTTCTCTTTTGCTACATGTACTACCTCAAGTAGTTAGGCAAGCTTTGTTAGTTTTTTTAACCTGTTCTGAATAAAATTAATTTACATTGTAAGAATACCTTTCACAGCTTTTTTTTGCTTTTTTTTTTTGTCCTGATTCAAGAGAA
>VXBB01018234.1:657053-690187 GCA_013399915.1 Illadopsis cleaveri | reverse complement strand
TGTCCTGATTCAAGAGAAAGAAATTAACAGCCACCTTAAATATATGTCTTTGTTTTTTTCTGACCTAAACATTGCAAGGAGCCGTAGTCTGAGGTTCTAAAACTGTAAAGGCAGTTTAGATCCAAAACTTCCACTCATTGCATCAGAAGTTTTATGGCTAAATCTCATTTTTTTCAAGTTTTGACCAAGGTCAAATCGATGGGGGAGACAAAGAGTCTTTTATGTATAACCCTATTTTTTTCTGTGAGTGGTGGCCATTTAAAGAAGCTTTTATATAGATTTTGCAACACTGGCATTAACCATTTTTCAGGATTGAAACCAAAGTGCAAATAGACTTTGACTGTGATGAATCTCCAACTCAGTCAAAGGCTTGAGATAGATTTGCGCCACCTTTCCTGGCAAGCACCAAGGCAGTAACACAGGAAGATCTTGCATACCTGCAGTTGGGATTATCAGAACATAAAATGCAGACCCTTGAAATTAAGGACACACGTAACTACTACTGAGGGAGGCATTCAAAGTGTAACATTTTGATTTGCAGCAGTAGTGTCCCTTTCCAAACACGCAGAATGTGCTTCCTTACAGCCTGCCCTTGCCATGCGGCAGCTCTCGGTGTCCCCTGCCTGGCCTGTGATCCCCAGCAGGCTCCTCAGAAGCCCTGGAAAGCCTGTGGGGTGCTCTGGGGTGTGGGTGCTGAGTCTGGTCCATGCCTCAGGCAGAGCAAAGCCTGCGGGGAGGAGAAGGGCAAGGCAGCCACACCTCAGGGCATAACCGCAGCTTCATTCCTTCGAGTAGGCAAGTGGATGGAGTCCTGCGTGGAAACACAGTTGCCACACCAAATTTCTGCCCTTTTCCTCCATTTTTTGTTTTGTTTTGTTTTGTTTTTCCCTCTGCTGCCTTTTTTTTTTGTTATTTGGTGTATCTTTGCTTTCTGTTTTCTGTCAAGTCCGGCCTACACTTCCTGGAAGCTCCTGTGCAATGGGGCAGGAGTGGGCCCTTGAGGCCATAACAATAAAATTAGTACTTGGTGGGAGGAGAGAGAGAGATACCTCCAACATTCCATGTGTGAATAATTGCTGTGAGCAGCTCTACTGATACCTTGGGAAAACTGACCTGAAAAAGAGACTGGACAGAGCTAAAGTAAATATTTCTTGAAAGGCCTCCAGGATGCACCTTGGGCAGGACAGGAGCCTCACCAGAGCTACACCCAAGGTGGACTAAGAATGGTCACAAAATGGCTAACTGGTCATGAGATCTTACATTTTTATAAATTTTGGTCCATTTGCATATTGGGGTTTAATTGTCCAATTACAGCTTCAGGCTGTGAGGTCCTTCTTACTTTCTCTCTTCAGTCTGCCATTGTTTATGCTGTTGGGCTGAAAGTTGTACTCGTTATCCTTGGTCCTCAGCAGGAAAAGGATTTGTTTTGTCTACCTACTCTGTGAAGAGAGCTTATTAGCACTTAATATGAGGCTCAGAACTACACCTAAGCAGCACAGAATCTGAAAATATGAAAGCAAAAGCTTAAGGCATCACTACTAATCAACACAGTGACAACAAGAAAGTTACTCACCACCCTTTCTCCTCACATACTCTGTTGCCCAAATTTTTGGAGTTCTGTTGCTTTCCCACATGCAATGACTATCCTGTTCTTATCTAAATATTCCAGCTAACATTGGCTTTTTGAGAAATTTTCTTCTGTATTTACTGTAAGTAATAAGACATTAATAAGACATAAGACAGTAATGAGAAGACATTTCCAGANCATAACCGCAGCTTCATTCCTTCGAGTAGGCAAGTGGATGGAGTCCTGCGTGGAAACACAGTTGCCACACCAAATTTCTGCCCTTTTCCTCCATTTTTTGTTTTGTTTTGTTTGTTTTTTCCCTCTGCTGCCTTTTTTTTTGTTATTTGGTGTATCTTTGCTTTCTGTTTTCTGTCAAGTCCGGCCTACACTTCCTGGAAGCTCCTGTGCAATGGGGCAGGAGTGGGCCCTTGAGGCCATAACAATAAAATTAGTACTTGGTGGGAGGAGAGAGAGAGATACCTCCAACATTCCATGTGTGAATAATTGCTGTGAGCAGCTCTACTGATACCTTGGGAAAACTGACCTGAAAAAGAGACTGGACAGAGCTAAAGTAAATATTTCTTGAAAGGCCTCCAGGATGCACCTTGGGCAGGACAGGAGCCTCACCAGAGCTACACCCAAGGTGGACTAAGAATGGTCACAAAATGGCTAACTGGTCATGAGATCTTACATTTTTATAAATTTTGGTCCATTTGCATATTGGGGTTTAATTGTCCAATTACAGCTTCAGGCTGTGAGGTCCTTCTTACTTTCTCTCTTCAGTCTGCCATTGTTTATGCTGTTGGGCTGAAAGTTGTATTCGTTATCCTTGGTCCTCAGCAGGAAAAGGATTTGTTTTGTCTACCTACTCTGTGAAGAGAGCTTATTAGCACTTAATATGAGGCTCAGAACTACACCTAAGCAGCACAGAATCTGAAAATATGAAAGCAAAAGCTTAAGGCATCACTACTAATCAACACAGTGACAACAAGAAAGTTACTCACCACCCTTTCTCCTCACATACTCTGTTGCCCAAATTTTTGGAGTTCTGTTGCTTTCCCACATGCAATGACTATCCTGTTCTTATCTAAATATTCCAGCTAACATTGGCTTTTTGAGAAATTTTCTTCTGTATTTACTGTAAGTAATAAGACATTAATAAGACATAAGACAGTAATGAGAAGACATTTCCAGAAAGCTGTAGAGTGGGAGTTAACATTTCTTTCTGCAGCAGAAGCAACTGTAGGCCAGATGCTCACAACTAATTCACACAAAGCCCGAAAGAATATCTGACAGTACTGGAAAAATTTGGCTGATGAAAAAAACATACAGAAAGGTCAGTTTTTAAATTCTAAATAATGTTTGGTTAACTGAGCAACTTAAAAATTGTGTTCTGAACTTGAAATAAAAAAAAAAATGGATCATCAGTAAGAGAGTAAAGCTCAGTTAATGCTATTTGTAATAATTTAGCTTTCTTCTCAGGGAAGACCTAGAAGTAACCAACAAGAATTATTACAGCTTATACATAACAAAAGTGTATTAATACATTGATACTGTTAATGTATTAATACACTAATGCTGTTCTAATATCTGTCATTTAGAATTTTTAAAAGGGCTAAAATTTCAAGAAATGTAAGCCTGCTAAATACAGTAGGCCCCTAAAAGCATATGTGAAGCAGCAAAGGATACATATGAATCTTTTCCTGCAATCTTGTGGTATTTCCCATTAAGACTTGCTTCATGAGGAATCTTTTCCAAAGAAGTGCATGGGCATTATTTGGAGAGGAGTCAAGCGTTTGTCAAGCATAGGTCATTTGCCTGGTGAGGTGTTCAGTAAGGACCAGCTGATGCATCCCTCTGCTGTGCTGTGTCCTGTCCAGCCAAAGTAGCTGATTTCATAACTAAAGTGGTTGGACCCAAACAGATGATTCTTTCAACAGTTGCTCACCATTTTGGGAGCTATGGGAGGATACTTTGGCTTTAGGGAACTTGGAAATATAGTACTAGCTGGACATAAACTAAGGAAACATAAAAAACATTTCCTAAAATGTAGATGCTGAGGAATTTTTATTAAAAGGTTCACAGATTTTGTTGTGTCTTGATTTCTGCATAGAGGATAGTCTGACCTAAAAATTTTACATAAAGTGATTTTGAAACCAAGCCTGAAACAGAGGTTGGGATAACCTGAGTATAAATTTAGTTTTTTAACTGAAGAAATAGATTCAAGTTTTATGTAAATTTCAAGCATGTCAGCTGTCTGTGTATTCTCTGTGGATTTGAAAGAGGAAAATAACATCAGCTTTTTTTGCAGGTATTGATAGATGTGTTCAGGACAATGCATGACACTTTACTTCATATGGCAGAGATGTAACCAAGTTACTCACATTGACAGTGTCTTCTGTGTGGCAATTGCTTTTGAAGTATGTTTTGAATTTAGTTTAAAAGCCAGATAACCCAGATTCCTGTGAATGCACAGGGGAGGGTTTATTTCCTGCAATTTCTGTAGTTGTACAAAGGGCAAGATTTAGAAACATAAATATTTGGAAGTTATAAAGATTATTCATACAGTGCAATATTCTGTTCAGAAATGTATATAAATATTGTATGAAATACTGTACTGTCACACTTCTATGGCTTAAGGGTTTTTATAGCATCTGTGGAACTCTAGGGAATTATACAAGGAGTGAAAAGCCTGAGGATTTTTGTTTCATTCAGTGTATAATATGCATCTTAGAGAGTTTTAGATATACAAATGACAGCACACTTTAACACTCAGAAAATTGCATATGATTTTATAAAAACATGCATTGTGAATATGGGAAAAGAAGCCATGCTGTCAGTCTTAGCTTTTTAGCCTGTCTTTGCTGTAGGAAATAAATGATGGAAATAGTATTTTATATAGGGTCATTATTTATATTATTGATATTATTGTTAGTAAAGCAGAAGTCCTTGACATGACAAGTGAAAATACAATAAAATGTGATTCCTGCTCTATGTTGGCATAGGATGATAATGTGACACCTGAAATTTGCCATCAGCTGTTCAATGATCTGTGCTGTCTTGTTCGTCTTAGCCTGTTTGCTGGCTAACAGATGCCTACATCATTAAACTATCATAGCATTTTGTAAAAAGTGCTAATAATGAGTATTAAATATTCAGAAGTTAGCAAAGCATGCAGTCAGACCAGCTTGGTGTGATAAGGCACAGGAAAATATAACAGACAGAAGGAGGAAAGTGAAGAACTTGCATACAAAATGGCCATGATGCTCCTATGTGTTGCTATCTGCATTGATTACTGCAGTAATCACCCCAGTTATTCAATTCAATATCTGCCTCCAGTGCTCTATCCAATATTGGTTTTGTCTTTGCTAACAATGGGGTTAGTCTCTGAGGGTTGGCAGCAAAGCTCTTGGTTAAAAACTGAGATACGTTGGCAAAACAACACTATGTCTTAGTAGGCACATGAAAGACTTCAGTTGCCAGCATCAGTAACTCTTGGGCTTTTAAATCTCCAAATTTAAACTAAAGCATAAGCATTTATAACAGTATTAGTAATAATCTTGAAATTTATTTAATATAAAGTGTGGTTATGCAGTTTAAAATACTTTATTTGATGTGTTTGCAGTTACTTCTGAATGAATGCTTTTCTATTACAATATCCATATCGAGAGTATGATCTTAGAATAAGTACAAGAACTTGCATTTAGATTGGCTTACATATCTACAAGCTGAGAAACTCATAAGACTTTGTAGTAACACTGTTTTTTTTTTTAGGATCATCAAGAAATTAAAAGTGCTAGGAGAAAGTAGGGCTTCCAAACAACCTACACAGTTTGAAAAACAAGTACTTCAGTGGCTTAATTATTCACTTAGGCTTGTTTATATGCAATGTAAATAGCAAGCTGGCTCTGACTTCTTATAAATTGCTGCTACTGTACATCCCAAAGATAAATTGGAAACAGTTGCTAAATAAATCTCCCTGTAGTCAGCACAATCTTCATTCTGCATTTATCTGTTGAAATCCATCTGTTTCTTGTTGGTGGTTGTTTGCCTACTGAAGAGCATGTCCTCTGAATAAGTATTTCTTTCATTGTATCAGAACAACTCCAAGACCTTTGAGGCTGTGGGCTGCACTGAACACAGAAACAGAGCAATCATTTTATGCAAAAGGACTTAGTCTCAGATTTTGGATTTAGCTCAGTTCAGTACACAAAGAAGTGCATTGTATGAATTCATTTAGTGCTTACTGTACAGGAGGTGATAGTCCTATTCCAGCACAGCTATAAAACTGAGCCAAGGAATAATTTTGTGAAATACTCTGAGCCCTTCTCTCTTATCCAGTAAGAGCTGAGGGGTAAAGTAGGTTGGTTTGCCTTTTAAAATAACAGGAATAGTTAGACAAATGGGTTTGGTGGCTTATTAATAAAGACATGACCTTCTGCCAGTGATTGAGGGTTTATGCATATTATACCAAACATGTTCAGTGATGTGCAAATGGTGCAGATTCTGTGATTTTTTTTTGCTTGGCACTAATATTAGAAAGATTTAAATTTGAACACTTCTCTGGCAGCTTTTAAAGCATTTTAAAGCAGTTTTCTAAAGTTACAAGACAATTAATTCCTAATTTGTTATTGTTTTATTATAATTTACATATTGCAATATGTAAAGTTTTGTCCTAGAAATAAGAAAGTCACATCTTAACTGAGATGTGCTGTTGCATCTACTACACAATAAAAGTTCTTTGATTTCTGCTAAGACTTCAATTCAATTCATAGTTTTCATTACAAGTCCTGGCAAAGTACAGTCCAGTCAAAATACCTACATGTACTTGAGGTCACATCAGTACAGCACCCAAACAGCAAGTCAGAACCACTCCTATAAAAATGTCATTCTATGACTCCTGAGAAGGCTGAGATTCCAACGCATCTTCTTATTTAGCATAAGTCAAAGGCATGGAGAAAGGTAAACAGGAAAGATGAGACAAATTTGCAGTAAAAACTAGAATAGCTGAGATATCAGAAAATATGAGAAATGCCTCTTAAGGAAAGGAGGGCACTTGGATGTATTAGGAGATGAACTTATGTGCTTGTATCACATGATCCATGAGGAGAACTGATGGATGCTACCATAAAACAAAGAGTAAATATTAATAAAGATTGATCTCAATACCTTAAAACTGTCTGTTTGCTGTCCCAAACCAAATAACCTTTAAGTAACATCTCAAACTCATTGGGTTTTTGTTTTTAAAATTAGGCAAATATGGAGGTCAGGGAGGCTGAGAAAGAATTTTTCTGGAATTTGACTGGTAGAGGGACAAGAACCTGGCTAGGTATTCTGATGCACAAAATTCTGATGCAAATTTTCAAGTTCACTCACAAGTACTCAAACTCTCAGAAAACAGTTTTCCTGTGAACATTATTCTTTCTGCAAAGAAAACACTTAAATGAGTATCCATTTGAGTTACATTTCCCTGTTTTTTAGGACTGGCACAAGAAATTGATTTGCAATTAGTTTTAACAAATGTGGGTCTGAAGTCATTTGGTGTAGCTATAAGATGAAATGAATATCCCTTGCATTTAAGAAATACTTCTTTATGCCTTGAAATTGCTTATAATACAGAGCTACAGCTCTCAGTATTCTCTGATGAAATAAAGACTGTTGTGGATCTTTCACCTTTAACAACTACTATAAGAGTCAGTAGGTGATGGATGCCAAAGATGGGGTGAAGAGTTGTTTGTTTTATAATTGTGCCACAATAGGTTTTCTGAATTGCTTAGATTCATTGGCAAGTACATCTTCATGTCTTCTAAACTGAACCATCTCTTAATTTCTAGAGTTAGATATTTAATTATTTAAATTTGTAGATGTAGAGGTGCCATGTTGCAGTGCATAATTAGGGTTTTTTAATTTTGTATGTTTCTTGTTTATTTGTTGTATTGGTATGCCCCCTTTCTCCCTACCCCCCATCCCACTCCCTGGTGGTTTCTCCCTGAAGCAAGTACCTTGCCAATCACCCTGATAGGCCTGGAAACAGATTTTCACCTATTCGCCCAGGTGCCCAAACACTCACCCTTACGTATTGTTTTGTTAAGCACCCCTGTCCCAAACCACCCCCTTACCCCTTCCCCCTTTCCTATTGGACCAACGTGTCCCCTTGCTCAGGGTCCACCCGAGATACTTAAGGAGGGAACTGAGGTCCAGAGGCTCTCTTCTGGCATGCACATCCCCATGGAATAAACATCTTCTCAACCCATGCTCAAGTCCACTCTTCTTCCAAGCCTCAGACCACGCAACCAGGCTGAGATCGGAACCCACCCAGACTTTTGTTGTGTGCTGGTCCAGAGCGACTGCTGGCTAGTGAGCAGCTCAAGGACTGGCCACAGTGCCACCTGTGATTTTATTTTAAATAATTCACAAGAACTTGAAACTGAACTTAAATTCCTGTAGTCTGTTCAACTCAAAACTTTGCTCTTTGCTTGTTCTTTCCAATCTTTAGTTCACCGTGTATCTCTGCCAGTTTGGTCAGTAATACCCTCCTGATGTATGTATTTCTAGGCAGCAGTGTATTAGGCATGAAAATCCAAAGAATATGCATTGTTAAAAAGTTATAAAAGTTCTAATAATATGTGGGTTATCCTCACAGTGCAAGGAAAGTAATCTGCTTGTGTGGAATGCAGTTTGTTTCTCCCAAAAGCCAGTGTAAAGGAAATAGCATCTTTCAACCTACTGACAAACTGATATGTGTTAGTGAAGGACTTGTTATTCAGTAAAATTTCTGGGGTTGACCCCGGAGTTACAAAAAGTATCTGCACAGTTGAAGTTGCTACCAAACTCTCATAACTCATTCCTAGTGACAGAAGTGACTGTGAAATAGAGGCAGTGTCTCTCCTCCCACCTAACCCAGCTGCTTTGTGTCTCAGCAAGAGCATAAATGCCTCTTTTCCTTCCAAGTCAAAGGTGGGAGTTTCAAAAGAAGAGAAAATCTTGAGAGGATGTCTGTGGTGATATTGCTCTGCACAGCAGGGCTAGAGGGATGGCAGACTCCTTGCAGGGCTCTGTCACTGGAAATGCTCATGTGAAATCACAGAGAGAGGAAGAGAAAGAGGGACGGGGGAAAGGAGTTCTGCCATAGCAGGAGCATGTACAAGGAGGCATGATAAGAAAGGCATCTTCAGTATTGTAGTAATAATGACAACAGACAGTTTTTGAGCACTAGGAAATTTAGCAAGAAGTGTTATGAAGCGATCAAGCTCTTTATTGCTAGATAAAATTGTGAGAATTCAATAAATGAGAGATTGGATTATCTTCTTAGTTAAACTGGTGTAAGTAATTTGGCAGAATAATCAGACCAATATCTGTGATGATCCTCAAAAACTGGAATAAGGGTAGCTTTTCTTTCCATAATAATAATAATAATAATCATACTTCAGCTGTTAAAAAATCACGACATCATCATAAAATTTTGGCTATGTTGGTGTTTCAAATGTTTTTAGTGGAAGAAGGGTCAGCATTACCTGTTCTGAATGATGTCTTAACTTGGTACTAGGTGCTTTAATATGAAAAGACCTTTATAAAAAGGTAGCTAAGCCACTTCACTGGGACATTCAAGGGGAAGCATGATCATGGAATCCCAGAACGGCTGAGGTGGGAAGGTACCTTTTGAGATCATCCAGTTCAGCCCCCCTGCTCAAGCAGGGCCACCTAGAGCTGGTTGCTCAGAACCATGTCGAGACAGTTTTTGAGTGTCCCCAAGGATGGGGATTCCACAGCTTCCCTGGGCACCCTGTGCCAGTGCTCAGTCATCCTCACAGTAAAAATTTGTTTCCTGATGTTCATAGGAGACCTCTTGGGTTTCAGTGTGTGTCCATTAACTCTGATTCAGTTGCAGGCACCACTGAAAATAGCCTGGCTCTCTCCTCTTTTCACCCTCCCTTTGGGTATTTATAGACATGGACAAGATCCTTCTGAGCTTTCTCTTCTCCAGGCTGAACAGTTCCAGGTGTCTCAGCCATTCCTCATTGGAGAGAAGCCCCAGTGCCTTAATCATCTGTGTAGCCTCTTGTTGGACTCTCTTTGGTATGTCCATGTCTCTCCTATGATGAGGAGCCCAGAACTGGACCCTGGGGCTTCTCCAGGGCTGAGTAGAGGGTCAGGATCACCTCCCTCCATCTGCTGGCAACATTCCTCCTAATGCAGCCTAGGAGAACATCACTGGCCTTTGCTATCAGGGCATGCTGCTGGCTCCTGTCCCACTTGGTGTCCACCAGTGCCCCTAGGTTCTCTTCTTCAAAGCTGCTTTCCAACAGTGTATACTAGTGCACAGAGTTGTTCCACTTTGGTTGTAGGACTATGAAGTATGACCTGGCACTTCAGCCACTCCTCCCAGTTTGTGTCATCAGCAAACTCGCTGAGAATGTGCTGTCCCCCTTCATCTAGATTGTTAATGAAGATGTTATGCAGGCTTGGACCAAGTAGAGATGCCTGGAGAACACTGGCCTCCAGTGAGACTTTGTCCTACTGATCATGACTCCCATGGTGCTGGTATTCATCCAGTTTTTAATCTACATCACTCTGCTCATCAAGGCCATAATTCATTAAGCTTCTCTGCAAGGGTCTTAAGGGAAACTGTTGATCCATTGACAGAAAGTATCCTCTCTTTATGCCTTGCCTCTAGTGCTTCTTACTAGTCTACCATTAATCTGCTCAACCAGTGGCTGCAGGATCAGGAAATTTAATGCAGGGATTAGTAGGGATTAGTTGATGCTTTTCATTCTTTGGGTGGAGGCAGTCTACAGACACTGGCAAACACTATTCTTAATGTTCTCTCTCTATATAAATATCTATATATATGCAGTCATATTTTTGTATCATTTTTCCATTAAAAAAGCTTTTCAGTCTCATCATATGACTCTTGAGCTGGATGTATGTCTGTGACCTACATCTGGTTCTGAACAGTGTCCCAAATTTCCACTGTCAGGAGCCCAAGATACCCACCTCAGAACATGTCCTTTACAAAATGGAGCAGTAGGCTGAAAGTGATGACCAGTTTTGCTATTTCAGGTGGCTGTTACTCAGTCTTGTAATCAGTGACAGACATATTCAAACTTAAAGCATTGTGTCAGTCTATTCATGCCTATTTGCATCAGCTAAAGGCACAACTCAGAAGAAAATGTAGAAGTGAGAAGTGTTGCAGTACCATGAGATAAGACAAAACTCTGTAAAAAGCAATTTTTTTTCCTATATTACATCCATAAACTAAGCAGAGAGATTTGAGTGTAATGAATGATGTGACATCAAAAAAATGTTATTTGTCTGATTTCACCAAAACAGCTCAATGGGGAACAGAGGAAATAAATCACTTTGGTTTAGAAATGTTTGAGAAAGTAGCATGAATTATAGAACATTTATGAAATTATTCCAGAGAGAAAAAAATACTGACAAAGAAGTGTACAGATTATTCGACATACTTTGCTTCTCTGTTGCATAAGAATGGCTGACTCTCACTTACTTTACACACCCTGAGTAGAAATGTTTATAATTCCATAGGAGGGCTTAGTCTTAGATCTTGCTCCTTTCTCTCCACTACACACATTTCCTCAACAGTCTTATATCTGTGTGGGTTTTTTGGGGGGTGCTTTGCTATGATCCACTTGGGTGTATCTCTTTGTATGCCTACTTTTTAGCACAGCAAGCTGTTTAATCTTGTTACCCTCTACTACTATTAATAAGTATAGTACACAATGACACAGGAAGATCTTCCAAGTAAGGTACAATTTACTTCAACCAAAGGAATGGAACAGGGGAATGGTCTCATTACAAGAGGCCTTTCTGCCCCAGATAAAGCTTGAGTTTCCCTGCCTTCTCTTATGTGGGCTGGTCTCAAACTTGACATGTCAAGTTTGGAGATGAAGTTACAGTTCTTTTGGCTTTCAGAAAATCTCTGTGCAAGACACAGCAGAGAGCTCCCTTGATCTCTTTCTTCCAGGGCATAATGAACATGATTTATTGGTTTAAAGGACACAGATTTAGTAAAAAAAAGGGTCAGCTAACTTTACTCTCATGTGGAAGAAGCAACTGCTTGTAATCGCCCATTGTCCCAGCTGTCTTTGAGCTGCATAGCTGAAACTCTTCTAGCCCTGAAGCTTTTGCTTCATTTTCCACTTTGGCAAACAATCTTTGTCAAGAAAAACAACACCAACATTTTTTCAGAGTGATTTTTAAAAGTTCAAGCCAAATTTTTAGTTGGTGTCAACCAGGCCAGCAATCTTGACTTCAAGGAATATTTGCTAATTTACATGAGCTGATGGTATAGTTTGGAATTCTAAAGCTACAGTTTTCAAAATCACACAGAAAATAAACATTGGCAAAGCTTTTTAAAAGGACATCTAAATTGGTTTCATAGTCTGTCACCTCCATAAATTTATACAAGAGAGTATGCATGATTTCCTGCTCCCAGGCTCATTTCCTGGTCAACACCACAAAATGGTAATGCAGGAAACAAACAAAACTCTCTTTAAATTGATGGTATTTTTTAAAAGTTACTGCTATTGAAATAAATGATTCATAAATAACTGGTTATACAATGGAGTATATCTTTCCAGTATGAAGGTTTCAGGAAATAAAGCAGGAGAAAATTGGATTTGCTGCATGGATGGGACAGAAACTCTAGCTTGCACCATGAAGTAATTTTATTGTCATTAATTTTCTTCAACTGAGAGAGAAGCTTTTTTGGCAAGCCCTGCACAGCCCCCAGCAGACAACCCATTTATGCAAGCTGAACTCAGAGCCAGAGTTTAAACTAAGCACAGTGAAAATAATAGGTAATGCAAAAAGCCAGGTGTGTAGAGCAGTCTCATGCAAACTATCAGGTGCTTGTTTTTATAGGTATGTCCTGGTGAGCCAGTTCTAGATGATATTTTGCCAGGCCCCAAAATGTTTCAAATCCCCTGGGAGTGCTCTGATTTTTTTTCTCTGCATCTAATGAATATTTAGGGGGACTGAACAAGAACCTCTTTAAATAAATTATTTTTGTGGATTTAATCTTTGCTATTATTTGGTGGAAAATAGATTACATCCTATGAATATGTATAGTATTGCAGAGCCCAAACTTCTCCTCCTTAGCATAGCTTCAGGAGCACCCAGAGGGAAAAATACACACACCTCTTGTTTTCCATTAATCAGGGCAAAAATCTAATGATGAAAAGGATCCTAATGAATCTGAATGAAGTAAAAATGATGTGTGTTTATTTAATAGGTACACATAGGGGTGCCTATATATATGGTGTCATATGTGTTTGTTGGTACATAACCTGTAAATTTACGGAAAAAAAAATCTGAAAAATCTGATTTCTGGAGTACAGGGTTTTAGAAATTACAAGTAGGTACATAAAATCAGAGTAAAACAATACTTAATGCACCTAGTCCTTTGAAAAATCTGTCCCTTGTAGAAGGCACTAGATAAGATTGGAGGTATTTTGAAAACCTAATCATTTTAGTACATGATTCTGGGGAAAAAATAGCTACTAAATCATGAACACATTTAAACTACATTATGAAACAATGTGATTAGTCATAATTTTTCTTGTTTGTTTCCATCAGCCTTTTAGCAAACCAGTGTATGTGTGTATATATATAGATGTATGTATGTAAATATGCAGAAAATATTAAGGAGTAGGAAAAGGAAGAGAAAAAAATGAATAAGAGAAAAAGAGAAAAAAAGGAAATATCTCTTTTACAGACTGGCAGATTTATTTCTATATTAAAATAAGTGTGACAATTTTTGCATTCTGTTGGAATGGATAAGCTGAGCCATTTTCTATCCAGATAGTAAGTAAAATGTGCTAACAGTTGGCCTGGCATTTACTTGTTTGAAATCAAACCATTTAAACACTGGAAAAATATTATACTATCATCCACCAAGATGGTTGTCAATTTTCAGTAATAACTTTTTACATGGAATACTATAACTCATATAAGCACAATTAACATCACATTTCACAGAATCACAGAAGACTGAGCTCAGAAGGGATCTCTGCAGGTGTTCTGGTCCCCTGCTCAAGCAGAGCCATCTAGAACCTGTTGCTCAGGACCATGACAGGTTTTGAATATTTTAAAGGTTGGAGGCTCCGCAACCTCTGAGGGCAACCTGTGGAACTGCTCCATCATTTAAGGCAGACATACGCTGGAAAACAATGAATGCAGCACACCACCACTTTCAAGGGGCAAAATCAAAAATTGTCTTGCTTGAAAAATAAGTAGGAGCTGATGATCAGTTTTGAAATAAAATTTACTTATTTCCTTTTCCTTTACTGACTATACTCCCATGCCAACATTTGCTATTTCTAAAATGTCATCACTTCCACAGTCTTTTGTCCACATATTTTTGTTTAACATCCTCTATGTTTGCAGGGTCCTGAAGGGGTAGTTTATATTGCAGATGATTATTTCTATCCCCGCAGGCAGTGTTTCTTTTCTATTTGAATGTATAAGTAATCCAATATAATTTTGATTTGTTGTTGCCAGGCTCAATAAAAATAAAATGAGAACTACAAAGTTCATATGCACAGCAAAACCAGATGTATAAATATGAAAGGTAAAAGTGAATAGGCAAATTTGAATGAAGGCAAATCATTTGTCAGTGGGGTAGGATAAGCCTCTAACAATGTTTGAGGGGGGGAAAGTATGTTAGACTTTATAATAATCTCTTTACACCCCTTAAGTTTTATACTGAAGAAATAACTACAGTTCCTGCATAGAGTACTACTTGCTATTGAAGAAGAAAAGTTATTGAAATGAAAATTTACATTTGACTGGAACTTGGCTGGGCAAAGTTTTATGGGCTACAACGAAACATTTATCTTGATATGTTTGAATTACTAGTATCTTAATATATTTCTCCCACCCTTATCTGAGAATGAGATTCCGGAATTTGGCATAATTAAAATTACCTTCAATAATTTCAAAAGCAATACCTTTAAAGACCCTTGGGCAGGGATAAGTATGTCCATCAGGTGTGTCATTTGAAGACATACCTTCCCTAATACTAGCAAAACTGCACCAGTTAGAAAAGGTGTCATACACTGGTGGTGGGTCAGAACGCTGCCACTGGTGTTCAGCACTCCCTCTTATCCAACCACCTGGAAATCATCAACTTCTGGACTTTCAGACTGTTGGCCACACGTGAGCCAGAAGATCCCTTGATCCAGAGGGCTGAGGACAGCGGAGGCTCCCTGGGGTGGCAGGACAGGGCCTGGAAACCCATCCAGGAGCAGGGAATTATCAGGCCGGGCATGGTGACACTGGGGCTGCGAAGTTTTGTGCACCATGCCGGATTTCATCCCCTTTGGTCAGACCACAGGTATAGTGATCTTGAGGCTGTCTAGAAAAGGGTCTCCGCTGTTCCCCAGAGGCTGTGCTTAAGATGGAGGACCACAAAAAGGCAACAAGCTCATGGGTAGCTGCAGCAGTTTCAAAACACATCAGTTCTAAATCTGAAATATTTTTTTTCCTGCCATAAGGAATTTCCTAATAAAGATTACTCAGTAAAAGTCCTTTGCTTTTGGAGATTGACTTTTCCCATTCTATCTGCTGCAACTTCTGCAGGATATCATTTTCCAACAGAGTCCTTTGAAGAATGCTTTTGTTCTGAAACAGAACCAAGTAGGTTATTAATGTTTACCTTCTACTATCTTCTTGTACTTCATGCAAGACTAGGAAAATTGTTCTATATATAAATCTACAATTCCTTCCTTTCTCTCTTCTTCATTCTGTCTGCACTCCAGCCTCCTATGACTTATGACATTAAAAAAAGGGAGGATATATATGACATATAATCAGGTTTTGCAGAATACATTATGCTATGAGAGTCGCAGTTACTTATTGGAATGTAAAAATGTTAAATATTCAGCCAGGCCCTTTCAATGAACCAGTTCCTTTCAACATCATGTCTAGCTAGCAGAAGGGATGGAGTTTTTTAAACGCTTGTTGAGTTATCACTGAATGTAAATTTTCTCAAAATTTTTTGATGTTCTGGTTAAAACCCCTCTAATACTGATGAAACTTCAGTAAATAAATAAAACAAACTATCTACAACTATCAAATTGCACTGAAGTTGCAATCTCACTGAAGTCACTGGGAGACAGATTAGACACTACTACTAGTTTTTCTTTTCCCCTCTTTGGTTCTTTAACCCATAAGGTTGGAGAGCGTGCATTGACCAGGCATTCAGTTGTGTTAAGCTGTATTGCTTTGCACTAGTGAGCAGGCCAGCTACTGAAAAATCATTGAAATTCCTGTCAGATCCATAGCCCTTTACAGATACGGGACTGTACACTAAGCATTTAACATGGCCTTTTGGAAAGAAGAGTCAATAATATTGCCATATACATTCATTTAGTTGTAGTAGAGTTGGCTGTCACCTATGAAACATTTAATTAAGAACCATTTTTCATAAGTCTCCTTGCAGCCCAGCAAGTAAGGATATTTATTGACTGCTGTGCTCAGTGCCTGTTTCAGAGATATTTTAGAGACGAATGCCAAACATGCAATACCTTCTAGTAAGACCCATTTGTGATACAAGTTTATTTAGAAGTCATGAACAGGTTTCTTGTTTAACAGACAAGGTCTTGAGAGTTAGTTAATAGTACAACATTTACTGCTTTTAGTTCAAATATTTTCGAGTGGTCTGAGTTGGCAGTCAGATTACTAAATTGGGCTTTTAAACATTAATGTGAATACTTGGGGTGGGGGAAGCTGTGGGGAGTTGCTTCTCTTAGAGATTTTACTTAGCACTAGTTAATGGAAAAGCACCAGCTGATCCTTGCTTTTGAGCAAGACATTGACCTCAGTTTAAACTCTTAAGGCAAGATAAAGAATCTTACATTTTCTAAAAGAAATGTTGAAAATAGCCTATTTGAATCCATACGTGGACAATTGAGTGATTCACTCAACATTCACTGCTGTTGAGCACTGGGGGTTCTTTGTGAATTTAAATTTTTATGGGAATACAAGTAAGAGTAAGCAAATCTAAATAAACATTTGTTTTTCTTTGATTTTTTTAAATTTACATTTGTTTTGTGTATGTTGTGTTTAATTCCAGTTGGCAGCTAAAGCACCACACAGCCACTTACTCACTCCCCTGAAATAAGGGACAGAATCAGAAAAGCAAAACTGAGACACCTTGAGGGTTGAGATAAAAGACATTTTAGTAAGGACAGCAAAAGCCACACAAGCAAGCAAACAAAAAGAAGGAATTAATTCACCACTTTGGGCTCTATCAGTTATGTGGATCACTTGGGACAGGAGAGGTGATGTGTTGCCCTAAAGTTATTGGGCAACAAAACCAGCTTTGGTCAGGCCACTGCTGATCTTGCACTGCTTCACATGAGGCACATTCTCCATTGGTGCCCACTATGTTCTGGCCACCCAAATAGTAAGCACAAGAATTTCATAAAAAACCAAAATTCCTGGCCAGGAGACACTAGTTATTGACCACAATAGATATCTTCCTTATCCATTCAAAAATGGCAAATATATACTCTTAATCTCTGAAAACTCTTTTCCACACAGTTATAGAGTTGATTAGAGAAGCATGCTGGTTCTTCAGAAACCGTGAATTGTTTAGACAGTATATTATGATAAATTGAGCTTTTATAAAAGGAATGCTCACAAAGGACACATTTATATTAGTGACGGAGTGCAGAGAAGGGTTATTTCCGGTGTGAATTTTCCTTATAGCGCCACTTGGAGTCTTTCTGTAGACTCTGAAGTGTAATACTGGAGCTCCGAAGATGCACACTTTGATGGAAACAAGGTTGAAGCCATCTACCAAAGTGCTATCTAGAATGCCTTGCTTCCAATGTGTACATAAAGTTTTTCATCAGTTTTCTCATTATTAATATGTGGTATGAAATAGAACTGGGAACTGACAGAAACTTCCCTGCAGGCAAAAATGTGTTATAGGCATTTGATCTTGAAAACATAACAGATCACAGGAAATCAAGCCTCTTGTCTGCACCGTTTGTAAAGGGAGACATCCAAAGAGTACCAGTGAGAAGTTTCTCCATTCAGTTCAATTGATCATAAACTACTGCTGCAAAGTTCCATCATATTGGACTGCTATACTACAATCAAGTGACAACTTGCAAAGATAAAGTCAATTTCGGCATTAAATTACCAACCAATAAGCAAGACAGAAGTAAGATCAAAGGAGAGTATGCTCAGATTGTATTTTTTTAGTGGGCAATTTTTTGTCACCTGGTAAAACAGGACTCAGTTTCTGAAAAATATTACAGAATCCAGGAAAATAAAGTTCAAGTACAAAGGCTTTAGGATTTGGAAAACTTCAGTTATGGTGAATGCCGCTATGTGTAAATCATTGAAGAATACAGAAGGTACATTGTACTCATCTTCCTCCTATACTGTTTGCTATGCTTTTAATCAGTTTTATAGAACATCATATTTGCATGTTTGTCTGCAAACCAAGAAACTTTGCCTTGGACAATGTAAGGCACTTACAAAGTGCACCAAAACAAAAAATGCTTTGGTAGCAAACTCTGCTTCTCTCTCTGGGGAGAATCACAGAACTGTAGAATCACTAAAGTTGGAAAAGACCTCCAAGGTCATCAAGTCCAACCCTTAATAAAAGAGCAAATTACATTAACCAGAAGTTACTGATAGCAGATACTAATTTTATCACGTAATGCTCAACTGGAAGATACTCAGATACAATGAGCAGGGTATATCATTATAGAACCTATTTGAAACGGAACAGAAACATAATTGATCAGGTAGCATTCACATTTCTTAGAGGCACAGTGTAGATGACTTAGAAAAATTGTTTATTTTGTGAATTTTGTGCAATTTTATCCAGAAGCCACCCTTGAACACTAACCATCATTGCTTATGACTCACACTTTGCCATGTAATTTTTAATAGCTTCTGTTCTTGTCAACAGCTTCATTTAGTAGCTGCCTCATTACATTCCAAATTAAAGGAGAAAGTAATTCAATTTAATGAAAGCTACTAGCACTTTGAAGTCAATATTGATGTAAAGCTGCAGGGGAACAGTAGCTAAATTTAATAAAAGCAGTAGTTTCTAAATAAGGCTCTGTGGCATCTATTCTTTTAAATTGTGTTATGCTTGTAAAATCAAAGATATTTTTCAAGTACACACCTGGATGCCAGCCCTGGCATAGAAAAATTCTGAACAAGGCACAGCAGTGCTGTTTTTTCTGGGTGAAGATTCTAGATAGGATTTAGTTCAGCTGTAAAATTCATATTTTATAATAATATCATTGCTAGTACAAAAGGCCAAGGTTGCCTGCAGGTGGAATTCACCCCTGTTTAGACACCAAGCATAAAGCCAACGTTGCTTGCAGTACTGGTCTTAATAAGCAAAACAATCACCTGTGGTCCTTTTATTGTCCTATGGACAAAGGTGAGCAGTGTTAGCAGAATTCCCTTCATTGCAGTTATTGAATATTTCGATTGGAGAGGACAATCAAACTGTGAAACTTTGACTTTGCCTCTTGCCCTTTTTATATTAACGAAATATATACTAAAACATCATTGAAATCTTATTCAGTCTATAAGAGAAATGAAAGGACTGTTACAGAAATGTCCCTCCGTGAATCTAGTTTGCCTCTTCACGTGCTGTGGCTAAGGTTAAAAGGCATAACAAATATTATTATTCAATACCTGACACTGGACAATTTTATAAAAGCAGTCTTTCACACTGTTGTATGTATTTCTTTGACTATAACTAAACAGATTCTAGGGTAGGAAAGAAAAGTTATAAGAAATCTATTTTTAAAACTTGTTTAAATGCCCTCTGTGAGACTTACATTTATTAATCTGCATATCTCTCAGTATAAATCCTTACCTAGTGATTACTTGCATGCCTGTTTTTATGCCTCTATATAAACAAAAAACAAAGGCTAAACCAGGTTTTTATTTCAAAACATTTCTTTTTTTTGTATGGGACACAAGAAAGAATCATTTAGTTTATGTTGTTTCATTTGCCTATTTCTGGAATTTTTATACTACCTGTTCCCTTGAAGAGTGCCTCTGCCTCTTATTTTGTATTGCTGGTAAGGACTGATAAGTTCCATTCTTAAACCACAGCAGTTATTTTCTTTTCTGTGTTCTCTAAAGATGATTTATTATATATTTTAAATGACTGTGTGGCAAAATCAATGTATATTTAGATTTGTGCATGAAATCCACCTTTATCTACAAAGGTGTGAGTGTCCAAAGCCACTTACCTTGCATTATCTGTTCTTAGGCTGGGCTTAAGTATTTCATTGGTCTTAGACTAATTTGGTACAGTGATGAATGTTGACATAACTCTAAATAATCAATTCCTTTTGTGTATCTACACCCTCATACATACTCTCTACAGAGAAGGTTAATGATATTGCCATAAACTTCATTCTGAAATAGCTTTCTGTGAGGAATATTTATATAGCAAACTGTTTACCAGTTTTAAACATGTAATTTAAAAATACTGCAATTAAAAAAAAAGAGTTTAAGGATCTGTTGTATGACTCAGATATTGTTCTTTTCATATTAGAACTGTCTCCACACACATATAATGGAGATATAGTGCAGAGAGTTATAGTCAAATATTAACTTTTTAAACAAGTTCTGTTTTATCTTTCAATTGTCTTAAAAGAGCTTTTTTTTATTATTATGAGCATGAAATAATTAAAAAAAACCAAACCAACACGTACAGCAAGCCGTACTTCTCATACAATGTGTGTAAACATGCTCAGTACCTCCAGTAAGAGAAATAATTACTATGTCAGTTACCCATATGGCAACCTATTCATCTTTACATAATTGGCTTGAGACTGGTATTCATTTGATTTAGCCTCACACGAGGCATAGAATTTCTATTGTCCAAAAAGATGTATTGGGCTGTATAATTTTATTTCTTTAGACACTCAGAGAGAGTATGTGGGGGAAAACCCCCACATTTAAACTGACAAAATCTAGATTAATTGAGGAATGATGTGCATGTATGTAAACAGCTGAAAAGGCAGCTGAACAACTGAAATGTGTGTTCTTAGAACATCTTTGCCAATGTTTGAATAAATATGAAACTTTGCAGGACCAGGTACACATAGGCAAAATGTTGAACCACATTTGAATTGCAAAAGATCTGAAAGCAAAAAGGGTTTAAGAGGTTTATATAAATGTTTGAAGTCTTCTTTACAATTATCAGTTACCAGTTTCCTCTGCCATAAAACAGGTATTTTCAATCAGTCATCAGAATCAGTCCCCAATATCAATGGATATCCCCATTCCTGGACGTGTTTAAGGCTGGGCTGGATGGGGTTTGAGAAACATGGCGTCCTCGCCCATGGAAGTGGGGGTTGGAACTGGATGATCTTTTAGGCCCCTCCCAATCCAAACCATTCTATGATTATATTTTCCTATGTTTTCTATTACACTTAGCCCATACCATAAACAGCCTTATTTAGAAGAACTGTTCAGGTATTTTTTCTCTTACTCTTTCTTCCTCATTTCAGCTAACAGAAGACATTATCTATGTACTGCTCATTGTCTATAGGAAACATGCTGCACAGAATCAATAATTTCAAAAATTTAAAAACCCATGTAATTTGCGATTTTTTTTTTTAAGATTTGATTCGGTTTTATGTTTGTGTATTGGATGGAAAGTCAAAACAGAAAAAAGAAGGGGAAAAAGAATGAAAAATAAAGGAAAAATAAAGGAATGAAAAAAGAAGAAAAAACAAAGGATCAGTGACTATGTGAAAAATTGCTTGGTGTTCCTAAATCTGAATTTCCTCAAGAATTCCTACATTTTACATTCTGTGTCATAATTTAAAAATATCTAGCAAGAATTCTTCACTGAAGTATTTTAATAATCATGCCTGAGACTATCAGTAAGGTTGCCTCAGGGTTTTTTTTTTGAGGGCAGGGAGGAAAAATTTGAGATTAATTGAAATCAAAAGGTTCTGCAAGTTAGATTATTAGCAAATTGTTCATGTTACAGTGTGACAAAGGTGGAAAGCAGAGCAGTTAGGACTAGAACCACATTTCCTGACTCCCAGTCTATTATGCTGTTCTCCAAATCTTGGCTAGTATTACATGCTACTATGAGGCTTGATATCTCTTGCCGGTCACATTTGAGTTTCATATTTCCCACCCAGCAATTGCAATGACCAAAAACTGTTATGGTAGTGAAGGGTTTAATTTCCATCCTTTTCCCATATTTAATCTATCTGAAAAATATATGAAATTGTTTCTAATTCTTTCTATATAGCTAATACTGTTTGAGAGTTTTGTTAGAAGTTTTGAATTTTTTTTCCAATTAAATTTTTTGTTTATGTTTTCAAGCATAAAATACCTTCTTTCACTGTTTTAATATCTTAGATGGTTTTGTTGTCATAGAGTTAAAGCAATGAAGCTGATTATTTTCAACAGTTTCACTTATTTAATTCTCCATGGAAGGTATGGCAAAGGTACATGATTGGGAGAGACACAGATTCCTCCCACTTCCTTTCTTGATACGGCAGCAGAGTAGTTCAGGAAGAAATTTTCCCAAATGGGTAATCTGCCAAATGTTTCCCCTCTTCAGAAGAACATGTTGGCAAATCCTGGCTTACTCTATACTAATATGTTCCTGCTTGTTTTACTTCATGGAAAGATTTCCCTTTGTTCATGAAAAGGTGTTTGGCATATCCCGTAAGACAGTGCTCTATGCTCTACCCAGAGTGCAGCTGATTAAATTTTTTCCAGCTCCCTTAACCCAGAACACCATCTTTTTGAAATGTGTCTCATTAAAAATATTCTATTAATGCCCCAGACATACAGAAAGGCTTTTCTGGCATAAAAGTGAGTTGCACTTAATTGTGTTGTAAGGAACTGGAATTGAACAGATTTGAAAGGCAGATAGAACAGGGGGAAACACTTCCCAAAGTTGGCACACCTTTTTCAAAATCTGAGGGTGTAATGGCACCTGGATGACTCAGGAATGTTAAGATAGAAACCTTAGCCTTTTGCATTTAATCTCACACTGACAGTGGTGTCAGTTTCAGGATTTACTAAACTTTAGTTTAATTTTAGTAATTCTCAGTATTATTTCCTAAATTTCAAAACCAATATAGCACTCTTTGTTAGCTTTTTTCTTACTTATTTTTGCCTTTTCTTAAGTAATAGTAGAATCAAATGCCAGTAAAATGGAAAAGGGCTTCATCATTGTATCAAGCAGCATTGTCGTACAATAGAGCATTTAAAAATTGTCTGTTGATCCTTCTGTTCAATAAAGTCTTCATTGATAGAAGGAAAGATAGTCTGGATGACATTTGAAATTATTAGAGCTTTTGCTATTCTCAGTTGATCAGTTTTGAGAACTAGCAGATTTAAGATAACTGCAGCCTGCCTTTGCTTTTCACATCTATATTTGCAGGGGAAACCAGCGGTTGTGGCATTTGAAACCACTGTTTGTCTTCTTCAGTCATCCGGCAAATTCCCTTCTACACTGAGTTGATACCATGGCTTCAGTCTATCCCATTGTCTGCATTTTTCCATTCAGGATCTCCTCTAATTTATGACACCATTTAATAACCAGTCTCTGTTATGAACAATAATCTTACTGTGTGCTGCCAACTGTACACAAAGTCTTACACAAGCGGTGGGCTGTTATCACTACACAGTTACATACCTTCCATTGGTCATTCTATTCCCATTCAGGGAATAATCATCAATAATAAAAACTTGCACCTTTTAGACCAGAAGATTATCAATGGTTTTTGCTGCTTAATTTCCTGATCCCTTTCAGCAAACCTACACTAATCTCTTTTAGGGACTTTTAATTATATCTCTCCCAATACATTGGATGAATGGGTTATTTGCAATAATGTTTAAGTAGTTATATTACAATTCCTAAAAATTCATTGAAATGTGCCCCAGGTCTAGGTAATCTTACAAGAGAATAGGAATAAAGCTGAAACAGATAGAATTTTAGTCAGTTCCTTTGAAGTGTCAAAAAAAAGAGCAGACATCCTGAATGAAATTCCAGCATTACAAACAGATAGATCATATCTAATTATTAATTCAATGAGTGAGTTAGGTGTATTACTGTCTGGAACTGTTCTGTGAAAAAAGTTTGTGTGTTTGCTGGGAGCTTTGTTTTGTAACCTGCGATGTAGTGCCAGGCTTTGGCACGGAAGCGTGGCCCTGATGCCGGCATGCGGGTGTGTTTGTATACCTATGAGAGCAGATAGTCCCAGACAGAGACAGCTCTAACTCTGTGAATACATCTTAATAAGGGTTTATTTCATATTAACTCTGGTCAGTGACTTCAGCAATGAGAAGTATGTGTGTAATTCAATCCCCATTCTTCACTGTTTTGTTTTTATTAAAATAAATAAATAAAATTCTTGCTGAAGATTATAAATCTTCTACATAAAGCAGGAAGATATAAATATATTTGTCTCTGGTTTGTAAATAAAAAGCCTGAGCATCACAGTTTGTTTTGCATCCCTTCAGAGAATAATTATATTCCTTGGAAAGAAATAAGATATTCTATTTATATGGATTATATATTCTATTTCCTGTTCCATTCCTCAAAATATTAATATTCAATGCCTATCATGAAATATCACTAAGAAATTAATGATTACTATTGCAAGACTCTGCTAAGGATTAGTTTATTGAAAATATTTTTATGACTGGTTCTTAGGTACATGTTTAACTTTTATTTTTTCAGTTGGAAATAGGAATTGCATGTAGGTGTTGGACCTCTAAACATCATTGAGGTTGAAGGCCTTGTCTAATTTATCTAGCAAGCTCATTGCATGGACATGTATTTTATTCCTAGCATCTGAGTTAAGCACTCCAACTGCTTTCCAGAGCAACTGAAAAACAGCTGCATGTAAAAAAATAGATCTCATGCATCCCTAGAGCATATGATATGTGCATCATGCTTTCTCACAGATATTTTAAGAGGATCATTCTCAAATGGCTTTTCCATTCAATTTAAAATTTCTTCTTACAGACCACATTTCATCCTAGAAAACTACTGCCAGAATGATTTTCTGGTGCATATTTTCTGGTGTCAATCAATTAATGATAATTTGCCAGGACACACAAGAAATTTCATTTTGGTAGAATCATTTGGGAGCCGCATTTGTAATGTGCTGTGTGTGCAGCAATTAAGGGCCCTGAGGCAATCGAGGGGAGAGAACCCAAACAATACAACCCTGAAAATTAAAAAAAAAAAATACTTGCTAAGAGAAGACTGCATGATAAGAGCAGTGGGAGTTGAAGCAGAAACATTCCCTAAGCTATAGAGACCAACTCTGAGTAGCTTGACACCCAATCAAATCTCTTTCAGCACGGTATTAATTAGCAACTCACTTAAGGAACAATGTACATGCTAGAAGCATTACATCATCTGAACTTGTCACTGGCTGTTGAGCAAATAGCTGTGAGGACCGGATACTATTGCATTACAACTTCTTTGAGTCCTTTCATAAAATTCCAGGCATGGATTTAACAGAGAAACTAATGGGGTTTTGCCTCCTCTCCCCCTCCAAGTTACCTTGTCTCCTCATTAAGAACACTCTTCCAGCACACATTGAGTGTCAAGTGATGAGGGGAGTGGTAACACGTAACCCTGCATGCCAATACCGAATTCTTTCCAAATTTCCTTGAAGCTAATAAAAGACTCCCACTGAAGAAAATGAGAGTTACACAAGAATCTTACACTCTAAAAAAGCAATTATTCTAGTGAGCAATCATAAAACTATCATTCAGCAGTGTTATGCATATACTTGCCTTTAAGCAAGGGCATACCTTTCATTTTGTAACCCACGTAAGCATGTACATTACTTTTGAAACACAGATTTCAATACAACCTTTAGGTTCAAGATACTTTTCCACAAGGAACATGAATGAGTTTGTCTCCTGCAGACTTTCAAAAAAGGGTTCCTTCTTCAGAGAGGATCTATTGAAACAAGAATGAAAACATGAAGCTTTTAGAATAGCTTGGTTTACTCAGTTAAATTGTTCATCCTATGATCTATTGGGTTTGATAGGAAGCTGAACAAGATTCCAGGGTATTGCATGCCTTTTTAATTTTTTTTCTTTTTTTGCCCTCACATGAAACTCTTCTTACATTTGTTTTATCAATATAAAAGTTTGAAACTTTGTACTGAGAAACGCATAAGGCTCATCTAGCATTTAACAGCGATGAAACTAGGAGAAAATTATTTGAAAAGTACTATTTCAAAAGCTCTGAGAAGAAGAAAAGCGCCACACCTGACATCTGTGTAACATAAAGTGCTATGATAGTTACTCAGGATTCTGGAAGTGGAAGTAGTTTTCTGGAAGGTCTATAGTATGATGAAGATGATGATGATGATGATGATGTGAGGACCAGCTTATGCTTTCTTTCTCAAGTAAAGAGCAGCTGTGTTCAGAATCCCCATCTGTGTTGGTACTCAGCTAAGAAGTGAAGTGTAGCTCTGCAAAGAGGTTCAGGTGAATGTGCAAATGTAGTTGGAAAGACTATAGCAAAGTGACTCTAGTATTGAATCATGAATGTTTGGTGTGGAACTTACAATAAAAGAGGCTTAAGGTATGAGATCTGTACTGGCAGAGATCTAAACTTAAGATTCTGAGATATTTTTGCAACTTCATTTCTTGAACCCACAACTATTTCAAATAACTACCCAAAAACTGGTTTAGAATTTTGTAATTTTTGTTTGCTTATTTAATTCATTTCCTCAGTATAAAAGACTTAATCAATTTATTGTTTAAAAAGCAGTCAAAATACATTCTTTCTTTGTAACTCTTGACTCATCTGAACAAAACTCAGAAACTTTAGATGAACTAATCTCCTTCTATGGCTGAGAAAGTATATTCTTTCCAAACAACAATTTTCAAGCTCTTATAACTTTCTGGAAAGCTTATTCTCTGGGTTGAAATTCATCATGTTTCTTTCAGTGTGCAGTCATTTCAGAAAGCATTGAGCAGAATGTCATGTGGATGCATATTATCACGTTTGAATCTCACTCTGCACATTGAAACAAATTACTCCATGCATTTATATCAATTTGCAATCAAGTAAGTTGTTTATTTTTTCCCATTGCTGGATTTATCTAGTTTTTAACATTTTAATATTACACACACTCAAAAGAGGCACAGAATGTATTTCCGTTTTATGTGCAATTACTCATCATGGTTTTTAAGAGCAAAGGAATTTTGTGGAAATAATGTTAACGCAACATTAGTCATGAGATTTGCTGAGAACTTAACAGCACAAGTCAGAAACTTATCAACCAAATTATGACTCCCACAGCAATGCTAAGTAAGCACATTGTGCATATATGTGATACATTAATAAAAGAAGGGACAGTTTATAGAGCTATAAAGTGCTATGTATAAAGAAGATGATGACATTCAAAATTAGAGGTCCTGATGCATCTCTACCTTACCTTGGATTAGTTACAGCTGCTTGGGAAACTGTAGTATGAAAATGTGCGATTTCTATCTGATTACTTTTTCATGATAGTGCACATAGTGTGGACTATCCTCAAGATATTATATGCTGAAAACTCCTCTGAAAATGCTTCTTGATGGGTTTGTCAACTGATGGATGATAAATAATAATTTTCTCTGGAAAATATTCTGCCTAATTTTTTTGGCCTTTTTACTATAGTTAAAAATTCTGCAAGATTCAGACAGATTCAGACAAGAAATTTGAACCTTCAGTTATTCATCATGTAAAATGACACCAAAAATAAAACCAAATTTTAATGGCCCATTAGAGAAGATTGAGATTAATTAAGAAAATATTTTAGAGTAACCTGCACTTCATTCCTAGGATGTCTGTTCCTACATACGCTTGCTCACTGGTTTTGATCAAAAGCACGGTAACAAAAGTTGCTGGCTGTGCAAAGAAATTAAATGGACAATTTTTTTGAGAGATTAATGCATTTTGGGCTCTATATGTGTCTCAGTGGAGCCTGTGATTAACTATGGTTTAGGCAGAGCTGTCTCCACTGAGGAATGATCTTTCCTTGAGAGCAGTTTCAGTTTCAAGGTCAGTAGGAGACACAGGAATTAACAACTAAATATATTTGAAGTAGTAATGGTCAAAGTTTTCTTATTGTGCACAATTGATGAAAACAACCACAAAGGCTAAAAACACACTCAGAGGTTTCCTATTTTACTTTTTCTAGTATCTGGCTTCTGAAAGATTATTGTTTTGGTTTTTTTTCTTTTTTTTTTTCTTTCATAGCCTTGGTTTCTTTAAAAAATCTATAAATGCAGTAACTTTGGGGAAATAATTGGGAAGGTCTTTATCCAAGTGATACTTGGTTGCTTAGGACAATGTAGTAATATCAAATAGTAGATGATCAGTCTTTATTATTTCTTCCTTATGGGGATTATTTGAATGGCACTGAATAGGATTCTTGACTGTTGTTATTGCTGGTTTTCATTTTCATCTTTCAGTTGAGCAGCAAAAACAGACTTGAAGGGAAAATCATTTAACCCATCCAGTTTTTGTGGTTTAAATATTTACTAAGTGTCCAACTAACATTTCTTGGCTTGCTCCAATAGCACACCACATCCCCTAGGGCTTTTCATCCATTTACTAACCAAATCTGGGTTTGACTGTGTAGCCACGATGGTTAGATAAAACATTTTAATTGCATGACCATAGGCTATTTTGAATGTAATTTCCATATAAAAAAGTAAGCGGGATCCTGAAAGCTATAAAATATCAAATTGTGATGGAAAGATACTTAGATTTTCAACTTTTTTATGGCAATTTGTATTAAACATCAGTAAGGTTTAGCAAAAAATAAAATAAATAGTAATTGAAAACACAGATACAGGAAGTTTTCAGTGTATGTTTCTCTTCACAGTTTTCTCAGTAACTGTGTGCAGGAGAAGATTTATTAAATTATAGGTGGGGCTAAAAATATTTAAACTATAGATTTACAGTTTGGTGACACAAAAGTTTGACAAAACAGTGTAAACATGCTAACCCACTTACAGTTCTGAATGTTAGTGAAGAAAACATGGAAAAAATATAAAATAAAAAGCAGTATCAAAGGTGTATTTCTCTTGTCTTTGAAACTGTGTAGTATTGACACATTTTGATCAAGGCATTTAATTTCTGTATTTTGCCTATGGTGTATCCATTCACTGTTGTATACATGATGAATTTCCAATCATCAGTATGATTTTTTTCCAGCTTTGATATATGGTATCCTGTTTGTTGGTGTCCAATTCCAAATAGACTAGTTATTTGAGTTATACTTTTTAAAACCGTTGAAGAATTGCAAAGTAATCCCTTTCTGTCTTAAATACAGCTGATCTAGATAGAAAATAGAATTCAGATGCTGATTGCTGTGTAGTCAGACAAAGATGAAACCATTGAGGGCTTGAAGAAACTAATTCTACACAGTGCACTTTCTTTTTAAACTGTATTGTGATAATAGTAGGGAGTTACTACTGGTCACCTAACCATCTTCCACTTGTGCAGTAAATGTACCAGAAGCCTTAGTTAGACTAAAATTCAGAGTAGATTTTTTTCTCATGAAAACTTGAAAGATGTTGGCTAGATTTTGGCCCACAATGAGGAAGTTGCTGTGAGATTACTTTTAGTGGTTATTTCCACCACATGAATACAATATTTGAGATATAATATTAATCACAAGATTTCAGAAATTTTGGTGATATTGGGCATATTAAGCAATATTTTGAAAATGGACCGAACCCTCTCACTATGGGACAAATCCTTGTCTAGTCCATGTTCCCTTCCTAAACCAGGATAGATTACCCAAGTAAACATTTTTTCTGAAGGAGATGTTGCGATATTCCTGATTTGGTTTTTCCTGTGTTTACTCTTACCAGCTTGTTGAGTTGTTGGTTTGATTTTTTTCTTGTGCTGTCTGACATCATCTGTTACTTTATATCTATTACCCTTTATTAGCAATGAACATGGAAAATAAGTAATTTCTTTTCTTTCTACGGTGGACACATTTTTATTTGGAGATATTTCTTGTGTCTCTCCTATGCCTTTTGCTCTCTAGTTGTATCTGTCTCAATGTATCGTATTTTTCAGACAACTTACCATTTTTCTAGAGATTTTTGCGGGTGCTGCAAACTGAAGTCCACTTTGAGGCTCTTCTCTCTGGTGACTACTTCTTAAGTTTAATGACGTAAATTAAATTTTTAAAAGTCATTATTTTATTTTAATAGAATTTGGATAATAGCTTCATCACAATGGATATGGTCCTGATGTCTCACATTCAGTGAGCAGTCTCTCTAAACCTCCTCCTGGTCACTGACTAGCTTGTTGTTTCTCCTTGTATATTCAGCTGATTGTTCCAGCCTCGGGCTAGGCTGGTTCTCTCACTGAACTGAATCCTGTTTTTTAAAATCCACTTCTGCTGAGACAACTTTGAATTCAAATCCTGCCTTGCCAAAACCTTGTGGGTTGTCTCTGTGTAGTCTTTTTGTAAATTGAACAAATATGGTCTCTGTTTCATCATCTATGTTCCTAATGAAAAATAGACCACACCCAGAGCAGACAGCTCAGAATTATTCTGAATGTATTCTGCTGTCTTGATAGTAAACTAGCAATAAACTTATTCTGATGAGTTGTTTACATCTATGCTCATGTTGTACTTGTATAATATTCATTTTTAGTTGTTAGACCTAATTTTCACTTTTTAAGACGTGTTGAGTTTCAGTTCCTGGAAGAATGTTTTTTTCTACATAATAGTTACTTTCTATGTTTGCTATTCTAGATACTGTTCAGAATATCCCAAATGGGAGAGTGGCTCCGTGGTAGATGACAAGGTTAGCTGCATTCACTGTTTCCACACAGGCCTGTGTGTTGAATGACTGTGCCACCTAAATGGGTCTTGCTTATTTTGTTTTCTCAATTCCATGAGCAGGTGTGGACTGTCTATCACTTCTGAAGTGCCTTTGATCCATGTCATTTCTTCAATGAAGAAAATGATCCAAAATACACTACGCAAATTTTGATATTGGTTAGATTATTCTTTAGAAAACAAATCTTTCAAAGTCCATTGATGATATATTCAGATGGGCCCCTGCTAACTCACTTGACTTCATTTAACATAGCTTGTAAAATAAAGAAGCAAATGCTGAAGAATATTAATCGAAACTTGATGATTTTTTTGGTAAAAACAGAAATAACTAGGCCCCAGTGGTAGCAGAGATGTAAAGTCCTCAAATACTGAAGTGAAAATTTAACTTTCATTGCTTTTATGGTATGCTACAGGTCCTACAGTGATTATGGCTAGAAATGGATCCTTTCTTAGTTCCTGTATGATTACAAAGGCCAACTTTACATCTGGTAAAATTTTGAAAATAATAGAGTATTAAAAAGAGAGCTTGAGAAGTTAGGACATGAGAGTAGAAGGTACTTTTTTGAAATCTGCCCAATTCTTTGTCACAAAAATGGAGAAAAAATGTAGAAGCTCCAAATACGGCTCTATTTTCTGACTTACAGGTACATTATAAGCTGAAAGATTTCGTTAATCTTGAATTTAACTTAACGTGTTGGAACCTCTCTAGAATGCAATATAATAAATTTTTTTATTTTGCTTTAACAAATGGATTTTTTAATTTATTTATTCTTTAGGAAGAAAAAGGTTACATATCTGGAAATGTATTCCTAATGTAATCCAAGTAATCCTGTATCTGCTTTGCACAAAGTATCTGCATATCACTCTCAGAAAAGTAGCGTTTTATAGTCACTTTGCAATGAAGTAAATGAGTGTCAAAAGGAACCATTCTTCTGACAGTCAAGTCCATGGAATAGAAGAGAGGGAATTTACCAGTTCCAATTTTGTTTATGCTGGCAAGCTTTGATGTAAACTCAAAATATTTTTGTTTATTTTTAGGGTCTTACAGGGCAGAATTTATGTTCTTAAATTACTTTTTGCATATTTTCAAAATTTACTCATGAACTCTGCAAGAGCTAGGTGTGTTTGCAGTAAGGTCATTTTGAAGGTAAACATGCATAAACATAGCAAGTAGAAAAGTAAGCTGATGTTAGTGAGCTTAATGTCAAATGTGCAAAAATCTTGTTTTATTAAAATTTTATATGGCTAAGTTGTCTTCTGCTAGGTAGGTCACTTTATAAGAAAGCATTAAACTGTCTTTCACTTTTAAGTAGAGAAAGTTATTTGAGTTTGGAAGGAAGATTACAGCATGTATTAACAAAGTCGCTTGCTACTTCACCTTTGGGCTACTCTGCCATGTCTGCCAGGAAAACAGCATTTCAAGTTATTTAATCCATGCATGAAACACTGAATGGTGAATTTGTAGGAGGCTATAAGACTTTCTGTCTTCACTTGATCACTCATTCATAGGTTGAGAAATTTCTTGCCTACTTTAGATCTGTGTAATTGTTTTTTCATTTTGAGCAGTGCATAGTTAATATTATACAGGTTTAGCTGACTTTAATATCTTTTCTGTATTGTCTGACTTTCAATGGATAAACCATCACATTGTAAAAAAAAACTTTTCAGTGATACTAACAGTCAATACAACTGACTGAACTCAAAAAAATTATATTTTTAGGCCAATTTTTTTGGTTTTAAGCCAGTAGCCATTTGAACATTCCAAGCAATCAGAAATACCAGACACTTAAAACCCCAGTATCTCAAATAGGAAACAAGTAACAGCAGATCACATTTAAAATCATCTCAGAAACTGCTGTTCCCTTAGAAAAACTAGAAGAATTTGGATATCAAAATCAGATATATAATGGGACAGTAATGTTAAACGTAGACAGGAAAACATCAATACCCTTCCATATGTAGATATTTTACTTGCTGCACTTTCATTATGAAATAGAGTCTCTTGCATTCATACCACATACACATATTCTTTCCTTCATGAGTCCACATCCTGCACCTGACTGGCCAAAACTGCCACTGAAATCTGAACTGGATCCCAGACCTTTCTTTTTTTCTTTTTGGCAAATGCACAGATATGTGCATATTCCCAGTTAGGTATATATTCCTCTTTATTATAAGAATTGCCTATTCTCTTAAGCATGGTGTATTACTGATGCAAAGTGGCCTAATTGACATAAATAGATAGGAAATGTCACCACATGATGCGTCACTGTGGACATAGGAACAGATGTGCTGTTCAGAAATCTGTGGTTAAAATGTCTGTAATATGTGATTAAAGAAATATTTATTTTTCAAAAGTAAAAGATTTATTCCCCACAAAAATGTTGCTCTGGTTAAGTTCACATCTTTCAATACTTTATGCTTTAAAAAATTATGGTGAATACTATACTATCAAGCTTCCATTAGTTAAACTGTATTAGGATCACCATAGTATCTTTCAAATAATGAAAGCCACCAGAATATATTTCAGACACCTGTTTCATTATTTCAGCCTTGTAGTTGCCTTTATATAGGAAAATCTGCCTTCAAAAATAAGGCAAATGGAACAAAAACTATGGAATGGAGTTTAAATGGCATACTACATATCTAAGGAAAATTTAGTGCTTTCCAAAAAAAAAAAA
>VXBB01018234.1:568152-657044 GCA_013399915.1 Illadopsis cleaveri | reverse complement strand
GTTTTAAAAAAAAAAAAAAAAAAAAAAAAAATAATAAAAAAAAAAATCTGTTTTCAGCATTCAAATTTCTGTGCAAGATCTATGAAACGTAACTCAAAAGGGTTCTCACACCAATTTTCTTTAATACTCCAAAGCAATATTATTTCATCCATTGACTGTAACTGAAAAAATCACTTGATGTTGAAGAGTGATAGAGTAATAGAGTCTAAAACTTTGAGTTATTGACAATAACTGGATGACTGCCATAAATTTTATAAATAGTGAACACATGCTTATTAAGAAAAAATTGCAATCTTTGCTTATTGATATGTTTTCTGGCTTTTTTACCCGTAAATAATCTTGTTACGTAGTTGTGTTTAAGGAAGGAGCAAACAGTGGCTTTTCTAACTACAATTTCTCTTGGAAATAGGTGAAAAGACAAAACTAGAAGAGGAAAGAAGATAATAGAATTTTTTTTTTTTTAAATGGAGAAACAATATTGGTCAGGCCTTAAGAAAAGATTTTTTTTTTAATTCAATGTTGTTAATACCTTATTCTCTGTTCTTGTAGCTGCTTTTCACAGAAATATCAAAATACAGATACTTGGTTTCTGACAATAGGAGCGAAGAGATGTGACCAAGCCATGATGGCAAATATTATGTTCCAAGTTTGACAAGTCCTAATGTAAAATAGTTATTGAGATTTATGATTCAGAGTGCTGTGCCCCAGCATTGCTGGAAACAAAAAGAGTTTTCATGTCCTTTGCCACAATGCCTGTTAAGTTCCAAACAATGGAATTGTCTTTCTTGGCAGACAGAATAGACAATTTGTGTTGTCTTCGCTCAGGAATGAAATTGAATATTTCTTGCTGTGGGGAGTTTTCCATTTACTCCATTGTTCAGACTGCATTGATTCAGATGAATTGATTGTCTCTGTGGTAACAGAATCATGCCAAGGGATGACAAAAGTTAAGTCATCTGTGACTAAAATTCAGTCAGTTCTTAATACTGAGTTTCTGGAGGCACTCAGATGAACTTCTGGAGGCATCGTAACTACTGAAACACAGAGGGTACACATTGAAATTCTTTGTAGTTCTGGCTAAAAAAATGGGATTAATCTTATTTTTATAATTCAGAATTTTCGTCATGTGGCTTTAATTTATGAACTCATTTACAGATTAATTCCTGGATATGGATAATTTTAAAAGAAGACTTTGAGATGATGGCATTAGTTTTCTTGTCAAAGAACATCTATCTTTCCTTAGGAAGAAAGATGAGGAAGGTCAGCACTGTCTGGAAATATTTGTTATGCATAGAAATATCAAACATCAACATTAAAATTTTATCATATGTCTGGGGCTAAACAACGATTTATATTTAGAAACTTTTTTGTTAGTATTATGTTTTACCAATAGAACAATCCTTTGACCAGAAGAAAAAAAAAAAAAAAAAGAAAAAAAAAAAAGAAAATCTAACTCAAAATACAGAAAAATATGGAAATTATGTTAAATCTTGGAGTTCCAGGAAAAAACCATAAAAATCGGAGAAAAACACACATCTAAACCTCAGGAAAATAATTTAACATGTCATTTTCACTATTCATCCAGCTTTTACTGGGCGTAATTAGAACTATTGGAAAATTAAAGGACAACATAGAACAGAAAAGCTTAGTTTTTCTTCACCCACTGAAAACATTTCATGAAAGTTCTCTGTAAAAAGATTTAAAAAAACTTACTAGGACAAAACTAAATAACTCAGATCTTTTGAAAAATTTAAATATTACTGCAAAATTCTTAGAATCCTGTGATAACTTTTCCTTGTGAGAATTGACACATGAGAGCTTTTCAAAAACAAAAAAGAACTTTTGGACGGTAACTAAATGTCCAGCATTTTCTGTGAGTTAGTCTAGAAAAAAAGTCTGAATAAATGGTAATTTCTTGTAATCTTCAGTGTGTCTCAGAGAAGGCTTTTTTAAACTATTTTGCTTGAGCAATAGTCTAACCTTTTCATAAACCCCACATAACGTATCTTTGCAGAGTTGTCACATTTTTACTGCTAAAAATTAAGTTTAATTTTGGGCATGTAATTTTTTCTTTACATCATTGTGTTTGCTGACTCCTTTGTTTCCTGAGTGTAAAGGTGTGACTTTGTCATTTCCCAGAAACCTTGTGTCATATTTAGAATCCAGAAGTTGTTCACAGACCATTTTAAAAAGATTATCCTGGAAAAAATGTAAAACTAATATTGTTTATCTGTGCCAGTAATGCTTCTTTCTGTGTTGACACACAGCTAAAGAAAGAAACAAGCAATTCAACATAACATGTCAGTATCTTTTTTTGAGTTCATTCTAACTCCTGGAGAGGCTAAGCAATAGATTTGGGGAAGACAGCAACACAGGTTAACTAAAGAAATTTTTTAGTATTTTGTTAATTAAAATAATTACCTTATTGTTATGTGGAGAAATCTGAGAGTGTGCTAAGGGTTAAATAATTTCAGATGTAAAAGGGACTTCGGCCATAAGCTTAAAAGCACACTGCAAAGGTAAATGTTCAGAAGTCGACAGCTCTTTTATTAGATGTAAAAGAGAAAAGAAATTGAAAGCTGCTATTTCTCTGCTAAACATTGCACAAAGATCACCTGCCAATACGACTTATATACCAGAAGTTCCTAGAAAATGGTGGGGTTGAGCATGTGGTCACTTCTGCATCTTTTTCCATTCTGAGATTTGTAGGTTTCTAAATGGGTAAAACACATACAGTAGCAGATACCACATGATATTTTTGGTTACTCTACCAAGGTTCTGAACAACCTGTTTAGCTTTCAGAAAAAGATATGACTTATGTGAAAAGAAAACCCCTCAGGGTTGTACAGCTAGAAGTAAAGATTTTCACCATAATACTGTAATCAGGTCATATAAAAGTTATTCAATGTAGTTCAGAAGTTAGGCTTCTACATTAAATAATCAAAAGATATGAAATTAGAAAACTAAATTGTTTTATAGCCTTGAATTTGTGATATAATAATTCAAAGCACCTTTATACAGCCTGGCATCATTTGCTTCGCTTCAGTGAGAAATTTTAGCCTGTTTAAAAAAAATGTAGTCCATCTGTTTCAAGGCCCATAGACATTAAAATGCAACCTGGTATATAAGT
The DNA here is from genome assembly GCA_013399915.1 of Illadopsis cleaveri. Lineage (NCBI taxonomy): Eukaryota > Metazoa > Chordata > Aves > Passeriformes > Timaliidae > Illadopsis > Illadopsis cleaveri. Next base: position 653,914 of record VXBB01018234.1, on the reverse strand, counting down.
GATTTTTTCCCTCAAGGTGCCAGAATGAAACAGACCTGCCTCTTCCCACATAGGTCATTAAGACAGTGATTTCAGCATCCTCAGGATGCATTTTTTGTCCTTAACTGCTCATTAAATGGATGCATGTTCCTGGGAAACTCAAACTCTGCTGACCTCTATAAACCTTTGTTCAGATTATAAACACTAAATTCATTCATTCAGGAAAAATAGCATGTGACATACCAGAATAATTGCAATTAACCAACACAGCATTAATTTGGATTATCTAAGACTGAAATGAATGATCTGTCTCTGGTGGGGAAATTCTCATCAAATAGAAGTGTAGTATATATGCATAATGAATAAGAAAAGGAAATGACAACTAATGAACACTAGAGGAACAGAAAAATATGCTTGGTATGTGAGACGGTAAATAGTTCATTTGGGAAAATGGATGTTTGAGGATGAATATTTCTAAACAAAAACACTATCCCTCCTGGCCTTGTTGGAATAATCCATGTCTAAAGCAATGATTTACCTTATTCCCATCTTGAAAATATTTCTCAGTACATTTATACTGTATTTTAGCTGATAAAGTTTCTCTTTATTTAGTCTGATAATATCCTGTATTGAGGTATCTCTGAAAGAATTGCAGAGAGGAGATTTGTCATATGGACAACTTTAATTTTGGTACAGACCAAAAATACTATTTGATTGAGACTAACATACATTTTTTTCCTGTTAGAAGATCTGGTAGACCCAACACAAGGTGTAGTTTTCTCCTGTGCTTGAAGAAGGTGGCAGCTGTGAAAAAAAAAGTTCATATTTTCAGGCAATCTATGGAAAAGAAGGGATTGTATGCCACAATAATAGTTGATCCTTTTGCATATATTGCATTTCTCACACTTCTGTCTCTGTAAATGCTCTCCCATCAAGATCATAATACAAAAAGTGAACCTCAGCTTCTCACAGAAGTTCACGTAGTTTCCTTATTCACAAACATGCCACTTTGGCTTTAGGGTAACTCTTTAAATAAGTCCTCTGTTTAGCAATTGCTTATTTTACTTCTGTATTTATAATGCTAAGAATTCATTATGGAAAATAAATTTTGCTTGAGTCATTACCATCAGTTTTGAATATAGCTAGTACTGACTCCTGCTAACTATGCAGGGTTTATTCATGCTTACAGACTGCTTAGAAGTATTCTTACCATTCCTTTGAGTTGCAAAACCCAATTAATCCAAATAGCCTGAAGATGCCACCTAAAAGTCTTGTTTAAAAGGAAAATTCATCTCTTCTCAGGCAAAGAAATGCATCACAACTGATGCAGTTGCATTCTTTGGGTCAAGACAAGGACAACAACTGTGGGAATAGGCAGACACATATCTTTGAGCCAAGGAGATCTGTCTGTCCTCTGGTGATGCCTTAAGTTTTAGCTTTCACATTTTTCAGATTCTGCACTGCCTAGGGGTGTAGTTCTGAGCCTCATATTAAGTGCTAATAAGCTCTCCTCACAGAGTAGGTAGACAAAACAAATCCTTTTCCTGCTGAAGACCAAGGACAATGAGTACAAATTTCAGGCCCAAAAGTGTAAACAGCGGTGGGCTGGAGGGAGGAACAAGAAGGATAAGACCTCACAACCTGAAACTATAATTGAACAATTAACCCCAACATGCAAATGGACCAAAACTTATAAAAGTGAGACCTCGTGACTGGTCATCCATTTTGTGACCATTTTCAGTCCACCTTGGGTGTAGCCCTGGTCAGGCTCTTGTACAGCCCAAGGTATATCCTTAAAGGCCTTTCAATAAATATCTACTTTATTCTATAGCTCTGTTCAGTCTCTGTTCCAGGTCAGCCTTCCCAAGGTATCACTGAGACTGTGCTTGGTGACAGGACAGAGGTGGTGAATGAACAGGGGGGATCATCAGTTATTGTCCCCAGTGAAGCATGGCTACTAGGGCATGTATTTACCAGGCATCTAAGGACTACTCAAATGAGCTCTGCTCCAGGTTGTATGTCCAGGGCGGGGGGAACACCACGCTGTGAAACATTCATGTTTTGTGACTAGTCTGTAAAGGAAAACAAATCCATAAAGAACTTGCATGAGACAGCTACTCTTGTATGGATCACTTAGCTGCCTAGCAGCCAAAAGCAGCAAGTTTGGAATTAAATAGCATGGGGAGCTACAAGAGACTGACTACTTAAGAAATACTTTTCAAATTAAAGATTCAAATCAATTTGAATTGTGTAAACACTTGAAGAGAAGATTTAGCTCAATTTGACTCTTCAGTGCTGCCAGGCTCTTGCTTGGAAGTCCTCATCCTGACTCCTTGTAGTAGCCAAGGAAGGGTAACATTTTCAGGAAAAAAAAGACAATTAACATTTACTGGATTACAGGTATCCATCTGACGCAGCAGTGGGCTCTCAGTGCTCACTGTCTGCTTTATTATGGTTAAAAAATGCTATAACTATGCACCAAGTTCTCACCAGAGCTGTGCTATCCCTTTGCAGGGGTACAGGGCTAAGGAAGCTGGAGAATTCAGCCAGTCTATCTTTAGACTGCAATCATAGGAGAGGACTTCTTACTTTCAAAGCTGGGTTATTTGAAATGCAATGAAAATAGGCACAAATAAGATTATATCTGCCCTTGAAAGTAGTGCTTTTTGGTAGCTTAAATGAAGACAAATGCATGCTGTATGGTGCACCTCCTCAGTGCTGAATCAGCTTTTATCAGTTTTTGTTTAAAAAAAAACAGACTGGGTGCCAGCTACTGGAGACAGACGTCATTGGGGTCTTTAGTTCAGCAGGGTACAAATATACCCTAAAATTAAAACCCAGTGCTCTGTTTGTTTCTGCTGTTCATGAAGCCGTCCATAAACTCACAACAACATGGTCTCTCTAGTAAAGTTCCAATGTCAGCTGCTCCTGTGGCCAACTTTAACCTGCTGTGAATGGCTTTCATTTAGTTTCTCCATCCTCTGTGTACAGTAGGCTGGCCTTCTAGGAACCATGTTTTATTTTCAGCTTCAGTTTTTTTTCCACTGAAAATAAAAAACAAAAATATATTCATCCTTCTGGGTTCCAGTCTTAACATGCTTTAAAATAATATAGTATTTTGCATTTATATACAATCAACCAGAGGGCTTTTCAGGATCTAATACAGAGATACTGCTTTACACCTCTCCCAAGAACAGCCAGTAAATTGAAAACAAAGAACTGTTTAACTGGGCACAGTAATCCTGTACAATAGTTCCATCATTGCCTCTCACACTAGAGGGGGGACTATGAAATCTTAAAACAAATAAGTTGTATGGAAAAATACTGTATCCTAGAGAAGAAATAAATCTACAGCGTTATGGATAAAGGGCAAGTGCTGTGATATCAACCCTCACAAAGTAATTCAGGTTCATACCTCAGAGTCCTTTCCTGTGAACCTCATTCCTGTTGGTTTACTCTTTTTACTATTCAACATTTAGGCTTTTATTGACTTTTGTTTTTCTGGGACAGTTTCTTTCAACTTTACACAGCCAGGTCTCTGTAGCCTGTTTTCTATAGAGTTGGTTCCTGCCTCTTAACTCTCCCTTTGAGCTAGCAAGAATTAGTATTTCCATAAAGCATTCAATTTCTTATAAGAGAGATATGTTTTAATATGTTCTCCTACCAGATCTCACTCTTGCCTCAGCCTATGAAAGATAAATATAGAATTAGAATAATAGTTTGAGGGAGCTGGGGTAAAAAATACAGTACTGTCTTTTTCACTGTAAAGCCTGTCTCAAGTGGCAGCTACAAATAACAGTCTCTGATGTATACAGTTACATAGCACATACCTCTCACACCTCTTGCACAGATGTGCACAACTCCAGTGTTTTGTTGTGGTTTTGCCTCAGTTCTACCATAACTATATTATGTTTTCAACAAAAACAACAGTGAACTTCAGCTTGCATCCGCACCTTGCAGCACACCCTAAACAGTGGAAAATCTTCTTAGTGCCTATGGGAACTGTTGCATAAATCAAAGAAACAGTAAATACTGTTTCAGTATACGGTCTCTGCTGTTTACAGAAAGATACCTTGCGGACAGGATCATGGTGCCAGCAGGCAATGAGCAGTGACAGCTGGCACGAAGAGAGGTGCATGGGGTTGCACTAGGATTGAGGGGCTGAGACCTGGGATGATGGAGGAAAACTCAGGAAAAAATTGTGCAGGGTTATCTCTAAAGTTGCTATGGCATGTCTCTAAAGTTGCTAAGGATGACTTCTGCTGGCACTGACTCTTCACCTCTGGACCTGCTCATTGGCATACTTGCCCTTTTGCGGCCCAAAAGACAGAGGAGGAAAAGAACAGACATTATGGTTGCCAGGCCAAATGCAAATCTTTCATGGCTATAAGGTACATTGGCAGAAATCTCTGCTCAGTGCATGACAGCAAAAGTACGGTCTAAGAATTAGAAGACAGATTGTTGCTGCCATGTAAGCACTTTGCAGCTCTGCACACACCAGAGGGAACACAAGGTTTAGGAAGAGAAGCAGTTCCTGATACTGGAAGAAAATTCCCGACAGGGATAGTGAAATATGGCCATGGCAGCAAATCTAGTGAAAGGGTAGTAAAAACAACTCCTTCTTAGTCTTCTTAGTGATTAACACACGTATCTGAAAAGATTAGACACTTCTGTATTGATCCTTAATAATGTTTTTCTCCTGGCTATGACAAAAAGTGCTCACAGATGCACTCAGAAACACAAGTGCAGGTCATATGTGTCCAATACCATAGAAAACCACAGGTTCTTTAGTGATTCAAAAAACACAATGCTGCCTGCAATCACTTAAACCACTTCCTGCAGCCTCCTCTTACTCTCAAGTGTACCTAAAGGTGACATGTTTTCCATGTGCTTCTGACTCATATCATCTCTTGGCTGCAAAACCTTATCCTCTATAATTGTATTCAGTTTCATCCTTGCATAAGAAAGCTTCTTACATTGTACTTTGTCACCAACAGTCACAGAGTGAGTGATCTCTGATCCCACTGTCCATTGAGAAATATACGGAAAAAAGGAGTTAATTCAGGCAATCTGTTGCATACCTGGTGAAACACTAAGAAACATAAAACCACATGACTGATTTAGATGAGATAGAGCCGAAGTCTTATTGCCAGGGAGAAAGTGGTGATGAAGATGAGTGGCTCCTGCCTGACCTACATGGAGTGACTACATTGCTGAACAAGGAAAGTGACAGATGTCATTTATCTGGACTTTGTGGAGCCCTTGAAACAGTAGCTAACAAGATCCTGCTCTCTGAATTGGAGACAGATGGATTCCATTGCTGGTCTGTAGGGTGGATGAGGATTGCAGGGTCACATCCAGAGGGTAGCAATCAATCAGTCCCTCAGAGTCTCATGGGACATCTGAGACTAGTGGTGTCCCTCAGGGGTCCATGTTGAGACCAGTGTTATTTAATATCTTCATTAATGATGTAGATAAAAGTGTAGATCAAGTGCATCCCCAGCAAATTTTCATGTGATACCAATTGAGGGGGGAGGTTGTCACACTTGACGGATGGGATGCCATCCAGAGAGACCTGGACAAGCTTGAGAAATTGGCCCCTGGGAGTCTTGTCAGTTTTAACAAGGCCACGTACAAAGGGCTGCATCTGGGTTGGGGCAACCCCTGGTATCAGCACAGGCTGGGGGATGAACAGATTGAAAGCAGCTCTGCTGAGAAGGACTTGGCGCTGCTGGTGGATGAGAGGTTGGACATGACCCAGCCATGAGCATTCACAGCTCAGAAAGCCAAATCTGTCCTGGCTGCATCAAAAGCAGCACAGCCAGCAGGGTGAGGGAGGGGATTTTTCCCTCTACTCTGCTCTGGTGAGACCCCACCTGAAGTGCTGCATCCAGCTCTGGGCTCCCCAGCAAAGGATATTGACATGATCTGTTGGAGCAAGCCCAGAGGAGGGACACCAAGTTGACTAGAGGGACGAAGCACCATTCCTGTGACAAAAGGCTGAGAGAATTTGGTTTGTTAAGTATGGAAAAGAGAAATCTTTGGGATGACCTAATTGTGGCCTTTCAGTACCTAATGGGGGCCTAAAAAAACATAGAGAGGGACGTTTTACAAGACCAGGTAGTGACAGGGCAAGGGGGAATGGCTTCAAACTGAGAGTAGATTTAGATTAGATATTAGGGAAAAGTCCTTTAGTGTGAGGTTGGTGAAGCACTGAAACAGGTTGCCCAGAGAAACTTGTTGATGCCTTATCCCTGGAAGTGTTCCAGGCCACACTGTGTAGGGCTCTGAGCAACTTGCTCCAGTGGAAGGTGTCCCTGCCCATAGCAAGGGGATTGGAACTGGATGATCTTTAAGGTCCCTTCTAACCCAAGCCACTCTATGATTATATGATTCTATGAACTTCACCATTCTTTTCAGAGTGGACGCTTCTAGATGTCCTTGCCCACTAGTGCCAAATCTCCCAGAGTGTGGCTGAGCAGGGAGGTGAGCACTGACCTCAGGCTGGCATTCTCAATACTCAAAATAACCTTTACACAGCAAGCACAAGTTGCAGTGTGATAAAAGGTTATGGAGTATAAATAGTCTGAATTTAAGATCTCAAGGTAAATTTGCAAGGATTTAGCTGTAAAAATATGTATCTCTTGTAAAATTATGACAGTGAGGATCATGCACCTGGGACTTCACAAAATTACTAGAATTTTAACATGCCCACACACAAAATACAAACTAGATGGGCTTGGCTTCCTAAGCCAAGTATCTGAACAATTCAGTCATCTATTATAATGTCTGCACCTTTCAAAAAGTAATTTCTGTACATATGGAAAGGAAACTAATGCAAAGTATAGAATGAAAACTATGCATCAGTTTCATCTGTATCCATTTCCATGATGAAAAGGGTTGGCAGTAACTCTAGAATGGCTGGCTAACTTAGGAAGTTTGGTGCAACTTTAGTTGTTTACAGCATTTGATATTGACTGATGGCATATTTAGCCTTTTTTTGTCAAATGTTTTCAACAATGAACAATTTTGCAACTCTGAAATAGTCCAAAGAAAGCAATTAGGATCACGGAATCATTTCGTTTGGAAAAGACCTCCAAGGTCCTCCTTAGTCCAACTATTACACATCAAACCCAGTCCCTAGGTGCCACATCCACATGTCTTTAAAATAGCTCCAGGAAGACTGACTCAGCCACCTCACTGGGCGTCTTCCAATGTTTGACAATCCTTTCAGTGAAGAATTTTTCCCTAATATCCAATCTAAACCTGTCTTGGAATGACTTAAAGCTGTTTCCTCATGTTTGATTGCTTGTTCCTTATGAGAAAAGGTTGACCTCCACCCCGCTATGACCTCCTTTCAGGCAGTTGGATAAGGTGTCTCTTGAGCCTCCTTTTCTCCAGGCTAAACAATCCCAGTTTCTTCAGCTGCTCATCATAAGAGCTGTGCTCCAGACCCTCCACAAGTTTCATTGCTCTTTTCTAGACACACTCCAGCACTTCAATGTTTTTGGGTTTTTTTGTAATGAGGGGCCTAAAACCACAAGACTCAAGTTGTGGCCTCCTCACTGCTGAGTACAGGCAACAAGCACTTGCTTACTTGCCACGCTATGTCTGACACAAGCCAGGATGCCCTTGGCCTCCTTGGCCACCTGGGCACACTGTTGGTTCATGTTCAGCTGCTGTTGACCAGGACGCCCAGGTGCTTTTTCACTGGACACTTTTCCAGCCACTCTGCTCCAAGCCTGTAGTGCTGCAGGGGGCTGTTGTGACCCAAGTACAGGACTTGGCACCTGGCCTTACTGAACCTCATACAATTTGCCTAAACCCATTGATTCAGCTTGTCTGCATTCTTCTGCAGAACCTTCCTTCCCTCTAGCAGATTGACATTCCCATCCAACTCAATGTCATCTACAAACTGACCAAGGGTGACCTCAAACCCCTCTTCTGGTCCATTGATATTAGAGAGAACTGGCCCCAATACTGAGATCCAGGGAGCTCCACCTGTGACCAGCTGCCAACTGAATGTAAGTCTTTTCACTACAACTCTTTGGGCTCTCTCTTCCAGACAGCTTTTACTCAGCCAAAAACTCACATAGAGTGAAGTAATCAGAACAGCATGTTATATAAATATCCTGTGTAGGTTTCTGCTGCAAAATAAAAACAAAATAATATCTTTTATATTGACATTCAATTCCATCTCATTTAGAGGTAAAGCCACCCTGTCATCCTGCTAAAACACTCTTTCCTTGATGTCATGTCATCATTATCCTGTAGGAAAATCTTCCAGTGTCGATGAGAACACAGTATCCATCTGTGCTGTTTATCACTGTGATAGTTGTTTCTGTAGTGCAGGAAATGAGAAAGGAAACAATATCAAGTAGAAAAAAATTATGGATCATTCAGTCCATAATTGTTGGGATTTCAGTGCGGAAGCATTTACTTTTTGTAAGGCCTTCTTGGCAGTCTTAATCTTGTTCTCATCAATAAATTGAAAGTTCTGTGAAAGGGTTCTGCATAAAAACTATGGCTAAGATTTTTTAATTTATATTGGTCTATCTAGATCCTACTTACCTGTACAACATTAAAATGCTAATAAAATGAAGCCAACACTGTGAAAAAGTCAACAATAGCAGAAATGTCAAAAGAGAAATCTGAAAAATAAAAATGAGAAAATTTTATACAAGAAAATATAGCAGCCAGCTTTTTATTTGTTTTCCAAATAATATTTTACACTTCATCGTACCACAGTATTAATTCATGCTGTAGCAATATTTTTGATATTATTATTAATGTTGTGATAGGGGGAAGAGAGAGGAAATTATGGTAAAATAATACTCATGTGTCCTAATACTTGGAGGAAGATGGGGAAAGGAATTCAGGAAATCTTTTCCCTTCCCTTCCCTTCCCTTCCCTTCCCTCATTTGTCCTTCCATTCTGCTTATCAACACCTTCCCCATTGCTTCCTTCTCAAGCATTTTCTTCTCCTTTTCATTTTTTCCTCCTGCTCTACAAGCTTCCTATAGAAGGACAATGATATTTCAAACAGAGGGAAGGATTTCATGCTCCAAGAGATAATTCTTCTCTGATATGTGTACTTTTCAATCAATATTCAGCATTTTCTTACCCTCTGCCTGCCAGGTGGTCTTTCTTTTCTAACCTGTTTAATCATGGATGACAGTTTATTAGATGAATACTTTGCCTTTCAATGAGGTACTCTGACTTCATATTTCAATCTTCATATCTCTTGTAAGCTCTCTCCAGTGATTGATTAAAACAGATATATATTTATGGCCTATATAAATGATAACTTATTATAACGTTCTAAAGCATCTCAAGCATGCAAAACCAAGGGTGAAATTCTGGCCTCACAACAGCAAAACTCTTATCATTTCTGAGGGGCTGACATTTCACCCCAAGGATGAAGAAAAATTATTTATGGCAGCACAGGGGAATATAACTATGAATAATTTGATGAAATTAAGATGGAGTAAATTCCTATCAGTGAGATATATTATGTCAAGGATCAGTATATCAAGGGAAGTAATGGAAGATCTATAGATTCAGACATTTTAAACTAGCTTTGAAGAAGAACTAGATAGTAATGCAGTGAGAAACTTACTTAATAGATTGATTCATAAATTCAAACTCTCTCTGGTTCTCATAGTTCAAAAGAGCTCTTACTGCTGCCTGCTTATCCCATTTCTGTTAATTTTCCTAATAAAATAAAACTCATAGTCTGCCTGATGCATTTTTGTGCATGTCTGTCTGGAATTAAGTGATCAGATTGAATTCTGTTGAGGGAAGGGTTTAGGGGGCTAGACATTCAAGACATAGATATTGACATTGTGGAAAGAGGCAGCTAGATAGAACAAGACAGGACCAATTAATAGTGTTGATAAGAATCTAATAAGACAGCAGGGAATCCATACAGAAGAGAAATTCTGCATGCCAAATTTCATTTAGTCCATTACACAGAATTTTGTTTTGTTTTAATTCCTTTGTGTGATGAATGCCATAAGGACTGACATAATAATAATAATAATAATAATAATAATAATAATAATAATAATAATAATAGTAGTAGAAGAAGCAATTCAAGAAGAAAAATTCAAGGTCATACATTTAAGCCTGTAAACAAGAATTTATGCTGTAAACTAGGATCTTTTCCAGTAGAAACCATATAAGAGAAGAAAGGCCAAGATGCATCAGATGTTTTGACAATGAGAGATCAGTGTGATGTAAAAGAGAAATGTCATTCTAGAATATATTATTAAACTTGATTTTAGTAGATAAAATTCTACCCTTCTCTTGTCCAAAAAATGACAAAAAAAAAAAAAATCAAACCTAAGACATTTTTGTGCAGTAAACACAGCAATGAATAGAAGTAATTTCTTGTTGCAGATTAAATGCATTATTCTACTGAAAACACCTCAGAAGAGTGTGTTCTGCTTATACATGTCTCACAAAAGCTTTTGGCCTTCATACATTTAGGTTTGTTTTGTATTGCCAAGTAGGTATTAACATAGTGATATCAGAAGAGCATAGGGGTAAAAATCAATGGAATCGATGAACATGTAGAAAAAATTTGCCAAGAAGCAGGCTAATTTATTATTCACATGTCCATGGAGTAAATGTGTCCTATCATGGACAGAGATCACTAGCTGAAGCCATGTCTGTTTCTCATCTCTTTCCTTCAATTATCAAGAAGTGAAGTTCAGATTTATCTTTTCCAAATATTTATAGCAAATGATAAAACATAGCCATGAAAAGGTAAATCTTGGATTATATAAGGTATCATCTTATTATCAGGATTATTATGCATTATCAGGAAAGATAAGTTCACCACTGACATACTTTCAGTGAGTTTTGGATCTGGCTCCTAATAAATAATAAATGCAATTTTTACCATTGCCTTTTCCTAATTCCCATCAATTAGAGCTATTATTAGGAAAGAGAAGTCTTAGGGCTTAGTCTTAGGGCAGTTCTCTCCCTTACTTTGTAGCTTAGACTAGGAAGCATGAAATGAAGGCAGGAAGTAGAAACTTCCCAACAAACAAAAAGGAATATTTTTTTTTTCCAGTGTTCAGCTCTGGAACATTTGGCTTGTGAAATTGTAAAGCAACTAGAGAAATGTTGAAGAGATATGGAAAGAGACATCTGTTGATGTCTACAACATCCTAAAATACCTCCTTGCTTCAAAAATATTACTTTAAGGATCAGCTACACTCTCTGGTACCACTAGCAAATCCTTGTCCTACTCATACCCTCTGGGCTTCTGTCATTGGCCTGTATGAGAGACAGGATGCTGAGCTTAGTGTAGGCATCTGACTTCCAACAGTCCTTGAAAATACATTTGTGTTCATGCTTTCTTCCTTTATCACCTCCCCAATAATGCTGCTGAAGTTGAACTTGGTAATTAACATCTGCCTGAACACACAGCAAAACCTTGTCCAAGAACACTGTGAGACCAGGAAAAAATAAAGTAATACACAGAAAAATTTAAATCAGACATTTAACCAGGAATTGGCAATGTAAGTTTGTCTGATGTCCACAATTTCATATACTGATCCATGACCAGTACCACAAAAAAAAATTGACAAGCAATTTTTCAGTTCTCTCATTCTTCAAGGAATGGTGAAGAAAAGTCCATAGTAGTTTAATGTGCCTTAAACAGAATTTTTCTGTTGTAAAGATACAAGCAGGGCATTTTTGATTTCCAGAAAATAAAGACTAGATAATTGAATCATACTGAACAAAATTTGCCTTTCTATCAAAGAACTTTTTTTAAAAAAATTAAAATGTGAAAGCGTGAGAATAACGGAGGATCCCACCAAGGTCAATTATTATTTATCAGCACTATAAAGATCTCAGTAATCTTCAAAATGTAATTTCAAGGCAAAGCAAATTCCAAACCCTAATCCTAGTCCCCCAAACTACAAATAACTCAATCCTTTGCCGTTGCACTTTAATATAAACTTCTGATATTAAACACAAACATATGTTTCCTTTGCAGTCTTTATAATTTATATCGTAGAATTGGCATTTTAAAAAATGGAAAAAATGTCCTTTTTTTTCATTCATTGTATTATTATACATGAAACAGCTGTGGGTGTTGGTCAGATCTGCTCTTGTACACACGTCCCCACAAGCAGCCTTTCAGCCTCTGGAAATTCTCCTAAGCTCAGCTTGAGCAGCCCATTCTGCACCAATGAAAAGATGGTCACTGGAGAATCTGAGTCAGTGATGGCATAGAGCAAGATTTGAAAATAATTTTGTTATATTCCTCATAATAATTGTGTTTTAAAATATGTGCCATAGAACCCTATCAAAAGATACTTTAAGAAAAGGTAAAATTAGCAAATCAAAAAAAAAGTAATCCTTAGTAAATCTCTATGGGTGTAAGCATGACCTTTTATAAGCAGTAGAGACATTAGAGTGTTTCTCTTCACATGTTTCTGATTTTACAAAGATTATGAAAACCTCATTCTCCTTTCCATGAAAGTAAGGTGAAGTCTCATAGCCCAGGAATACTGAAAGATTATCTAGGACAGCACACAGTTTTATGTCAGAAAGAATTAGACCCTTATTCTTTCTTTTGATTCAGACATTAGTCTTTTCTCATGGCCAGGATTTGACAATTCCTTCTGGCAATGAACTACTGATTTTTTTTTCCATATTCCTTTGTTACAGTTTCACACATCAGACAACTGTTGTTCTCATTCAGGTTGATCTCTTGCATCTTGTAGTTCCTCAAGGCTGACTTTTTTTGCATGTAACATTGTCATGGTTCTCATACAAAAAGTGAATGGTGTAGGTTCAACTTCCAGACTGCAGCATTTCTGTCCTTCCTAATGGCTCCTACTGTTTGAGCACATCTTTGAGGTGTAGGATTTGCATGATAGAACTTGCAGACTCAACATCAAGAGAATACTGTGAAGTATTTCCTATTTGAATATTTCTTTGTTGAAAATTATGCCTGGCATGCATACAATCTAGACAAAGACTGAAAATGGAAGAGGAGGAAGGAAATTATAAAGTAACCAATGCTTGAAAAATCTACAGAAGTCTGGATTTTTTAAGCCCGTGCATAGAAAACCTGAGATATGTGTTCCTTCACTTCATTGCTGTATTGGTACCTCTGGCAACAATAACCACAGAAACCTCAGAAAATAAATGACAAGTCTAGAATTTCTATGAATAAACTTTGGAAAAAAACCCCCCGAACTGTGGAGATATGTGTGTGTGTGCATCTGTGTGTGTATATAGTCATGTTGGAAAGATACTTTGATCTTAAAAGATGGATTTTCTACTAGACCATATGTCCCTTAACATAAAGGTATGTATGTAAAATTTTAATTGGAAGACAATCTTCATGAAAACTGATATTTCCCTTACAGAGTGAGTCTCCTGAGATCTTGATCTTATTCAAAACTTTAAGATCCACATGAAGAATACTTTACTTTGACCAACTAGAGCAGTGTGTTGAGAATAATTTCCTTCTTTTGCCATATTTTGCATAAATTAAGCAGGTTTTTTTAACTTTGCAGAACTGATTTCAGAATTTCTGTGTTAATAAACTATCAATTCACTAAGTCATTACTACTACTATTACTACTACTACTACTACTATATTAGCAGTATTGCCTTTGTCTGACTTACCCCAAGTAAAATTCCTGTGGGAAGGAAAGATTTTGCCTGTTTAGGGATTGAATGATTTTGCCTGTTTAGGGATTGAATGATTTTGCTTCTGTTACTAAAAAGTCATTTATAGACAGATGTAAATGTACATATCATTTTGCAAGTGTGATTTAAGATACATTCCTTGCCCTGAAGTGCTTGTAATATCTAAGATAGGAAAAAGAAAAACGGAGACCAGACTGAGGAAACCAATTTAACAGAGTGTGATGTGAGGAATAAGAATGAGGTAGACACGAAGGGAAATTTCTTAAAAGAACTATCCCTTGTGGAAGGCCAGATATTATGGAAGATGGAGATGGTGATAAGGAATTGGAGACCAATTCAGTGCACAATATGAGCAGTGACACTTACCTTTATTTGAGTAAAAAGGAAAATAAAAGTGGAAAGAGGAGAAGGAGACAGAAGTATAAATTAAGAAGCCTGGAAAGAACATAGGCAGTGAGTGAAAATGGTGGACATTGTGGGTTTGGTCAGGGTCATTTTATGTTGCCTTGTGTCCATGATAACAACACATAGGGGTTGGGGGGTGGTTTTTTCCTGAATATTAGCTTGGCTAGTGTCACAGGGGTTTTCCATCTTGAAAATAGAAACTCAGGTGAAAGTGTTCCTTACAATGTCGGTACTGCTTATTTTTTTACTAGACAATTTATTTCAATCAGTGTGACTTAATTGAGTCACCACTCTAATCACCAGTGTGTTTTCCTCCCATCATTGCTGGCTCTACCTTTAAAACCCATTTTTGAAACTCCTCTTCAAGAAGACTGAAGCCAGAAAATCAAGGTGCAGGCTTTCCCCTTCAGTCCAAAGATACATGCTAGCAGCTCTTCTAATCCTTGTTCCTCTCAGTCAGCCTCTGTGTTTGAGTCCAAAATAACAATGAGCCCAAAGGATGAAATATGTCAAGAATAACTAGCTTTCTCAAGCGGCACACTTTGCCTCAATGCTGGTGACATCTTACCCCAAGAATGCCTTGTGCTCATTCTGTAGGCCCCACAGAAGGGCTGGGTGAGCTGTGTGAGGCCCTCAGTCGTGGCTGCTCAGGGGAGGGCTCTGTGTAACCCCAGTGCGCAGCAGCGCTGTGAGCACTCCGGGCTGTCTGCTGTCACTGCTGCCCGAGCACATCACACACCAGCTGGATGAAGGCTGGCCCTCACAGGGTGCACAAAGCAGTGCTGGCACTCTCTCAGGAGCTGAGAGTCAGGACACAGCTCCTTGCATGAGCTATGACTGCGGGACAGGCTGATCTGGACATCTGGAAAGAAGGAGCACCCCGTTCCTATGTGAAACAGGCAGACCTAGCCTAGTGGCCTTCTCTTCTGCCTCTTTGTAATAGCTTGCTGCATACTTAATGAGATATTATTGCTATAATTGCTATATATAAAATTGATATATATATAATTGCTATATATATATAAAATTGCTATATACATATATATAAGATTGCTACATATTGTTGCTATATGTAATGAGATATTATTGCTGTTTTGTTGCAGTTTCACGAGCTTATGAATGACAGATTTACTGACAAGGTGGAAGGTTTAACATTCCTGAACGCCTAATCTGCTAGAAAATGCTAGATTTAAGGGGGAAAAAAAAAAAAAAAAGTGCTTATTCATGTAGCTGGAACATAAGGATGGTATTTGAAATATAAGTCTAGACATTTTTGCTAACTGCTAAAGAAATGCACAAGCAAAAATATTGACTTTGGAATGCAAATGGTCTTTGAAGAAAGTTAACCTGGAAATTATCTCAAGGAATAAAACTGCAATCTGCCTACACAAATACCAATGATTATTTTTTTAACCCATTCAAGCCATATTTTTTAGCTGCGGTACAAAGTTAAGAATGGCAACTAGGAAAAGAATGTTTATAACTTGTTTTCCTATTTAAATGGATACTTCAAACAATTTGTTTTCTCTTTCATTTTTGAAAGTGATAGTTAAATACGATGTCCAAACCCATGTTCTAGTTTGACTTTTCAGATTCACAACCTATCATATAAAATAAGAATGTGCTCAAAACCTGTGATTCCATCACTGATTCTGAATATTTTACTCCTGAATCTCACTTTTTGGGTTTTGTAAAACAATTGTTGCAGAAAATAACAATATTCCCATTTATTTTCTTTCCCATATACCTATATTAGCTTATTTTTTTAGCTATCAAAAGCACTTGTTTTTCTGAGAAGCCATGCTGGAAAACACAGCCTGCTAATTTTATGGGAGCTAATAATAAAGAAATATACATTTTCCAAGTACAGAACATTTGAGGTGTTTTCTTCCCTGGCATCTGACTTTTGTTTTCAAATTAACTTTGCCTAGCAAAACTAAAATCTAAAACAAAGAGAAATCGTTGAAAAAAAAGATAGACATGTAATGTTTAACCTGGCTATATTTCTTACTAGCAAGTAAATACTATTATAAAGAATGACTGTTTACATAGCTGACTCCAAAATGAAAACAAACCAACTCCTGCAAAACTGGCTGGGACATTAGTAATGGAGTGATCACCATGACTTGAAAACACACAGACCCTGTTTTTTTTCAAAACAATTTGCTTTAAATTAATTTTTTGTTTCCACTATCAGCTAATGCAGCATGGAATTTCTCTAGTTTGCTGTTTAGTTTTTAGGAAAACAAAATGCCTTCAAAAAAGACAGTATCATAAGGCTTGCAGGATTTGCAGGATCTTCATGCAAACTGCTGGGTTACACAAACTAAGTCACAAACTGGATTCTACTTCTGTCAAATTGGTGGAACTATTTTCTCAGGAGTGACTGTAAAAGCAAACATCACATCCATCCCAACAAGGACACAGTAGGCTTTTCTCAAATCTACTTCTTATGGCTAGACTCCTAGAACTGTCTAAAAGATTCAGTTGCTAAAGGGTTACAGGCTGTGCTGCAGTAGCATAACTTGATCTTTTAATCCAGAGGCCAATTCTGGGCACACCCAGGACAAACTGCAGCACTTGAGACAAGCTTCTTATTTCGTATCACAGTCACAAGGAACATAAACCTGTAAAGACCTGCCTCTTTACTGGCTGTGATAGGCATAAAAGTCACACATCACTGTTGTTTCAACTTTGGAAAAAACTGGAGCAAGAGAGTGACTCTAAACGGTCACAGTCAAGCTGAATTACATATGCAGGAACAGGACAGCAGCTGGTTAGGCAGCCCTTGGAAAAGAATATCCCTTTCCAGTATGCATAGCTATTATCTGTAGTCATGATTAAAAAAGCCTGTAAATAACAGTGATTTGATGAACTGTAACAACAAATCCAATAATGGATGTCTTCAAATTACATAGTTGAATAGTGTTTGTTTTGTCTACAGTATCCTGAAGTGCATTGGGAAGTCTAGTGAAAGCAAGTGGAAGAAAAAATGATTCTGCCCTTCTTCTCTGAACTAGCTGTTAAGGCCACATCCAGAGCACTGTGTCCCCTCCCCAGCACAAGAGAGACCTGGGCACACTGGAGAAAGTTCAGAGATGAGCCACAAATGTGATCAATGAGTTGGAGCTTCTTTTGTATAAGGAGAGACTGAGGGAACTGGGCCTGGAGAATTGAAGGCTCAGGATGAATCTTATCAGCTCATATAAATACCAGAAGGCAGGGAGAAAAGAAGGTGAAGCCTATTATCAGTGGTGCCCAGTAGACCAGGTGCCCGGACTCAGTAGACTTCCACTTAAGTGTAGGAAAACACATTTTACCTTGAAATGGTTGAAAACTGTCAAAAGTTTCCCAGAGAGTTTGTGGGTCTGCATCCTTGGAGATATCAAAAACATGCCTGAATATGGTTGTGTAGATTCAGGAACTGGAATCAATTGGATATATATATAAGAATAAATTGAATGCTTCACACAGCACTCCTTGGCACTATATTTAACAAGTATAGGATACTCTTTTTCTATTTTATTAAAATTTTAATATCTCTAGGAGGTCAGACACATTCAAAGTATCTCTTAGTAATGGTCTTGACCCATATAGACCCTAACCTTTATTTCAAATTGCTTAGGAGCGTTCCTGTTGGCCAAGATCAAAAGGGGATCCAAGGACTATAACTGTTGTAATCATTTCACAACACAGGCATCTGGGATAAAAGGCTCTGCAAACCAACAGGAGACAGTAATTGAATGAATATTTCGATTAATGATTTTAAGTCCTCTAAGTCAATATAAACACTAAGCCAATAAAAACATTAAACAAAGTTCCTGTCTTTGTGAGGATGTATGCCAGAAGTCCATTTATTGCTTGTTGAATATCCAGAGCTCTTTGGAACCAAGACACTGAGAGAAAAATATAAATGGGAGATCCATGCCTGCAGATATAATTAAGTTTGCTTTAATGTTCTGTAAAGGATTTCTTCACTGTATTCACTAGTCTTTGAATGTCACCTTAATGTCTTCACTGGATCAAAACTGTCCCAGGATAGAAGAAAAAATATCTTTTAGTAGGAAAGTACTAAGAATGTTGTTGCTTTTACATCATGCAAGCTTTTCTTTTTCATAGAAAGATTCAATAGTTGTCACAGGAAGGCAGAAAATCAGGAAATAGCTCCAACACACAAAATCTCTCAAGAATATAACATGTAGACTGAGAAGGGGATATTAAATCAATACTAAACTGCTGCTGACATAACAATGCATAATTTCCCCCCAGTTTTCTGAGGGCAGACCCTGTATAGTTTATAAAGGCACTTCAGGTGCACACTAGAGACCCAAAGATGATTACAGAATAATGCACAAAGAGAGTAAAAAAAAACCTACTCTCTAATGACCAAAAGATTTAAATAATCCAATATTTATCAGCAAATCTAAGTCGGGGATCCTTAAATTTTCTGAAATGCAGTCCACAATCAGCCCTCTGCATGTGCTATAAAATGTGCAGTGACACGTGACTCTAGTTAAGGCCTGATGGGAAAGTATACTTGTCTTACTCCCATCCTAGAGAGGAAACTCCATTCCTATTCTCATCGTGAAGACAGGGAAGAATGGCCTATACTTATGAACCATAATGAAGCCATCACAAACAAAATGCTGAGCTATTGCTATGGGCCACCTCAAAAGAACACAAGGTTACTGAGATCTGTGACTACAGTTTGAGACTTCTTGTCATGCAGATTTGACAGGCTGCAAGAGATTGCCAGGTATTGTTCCTGCCCAGAATTAACTCAAAATTAATATCTAAGGTACTGGCAACTAACCTTTCTTCATTATACATTTTATATCCTTCTAGATTCACAAGAGGTCCATCAGAGTTTAACAAGGGGAATAGGTCAAATGCTCAGCAAATATGAGAAATAAGTAGACTGTGTATGATGATTAAGCAGGGAATTTAAGCTTTAAATGTCATTCGTGTGAAGTAAAGCTGAAACATATTGAAAATGGAAGCCATCATATTTTAGAGGTCTGTGTTGCAGCCACTATACTTCTAAATTTTTTTTAAGTTTGCAGCTTAGTTTTCATAAGCTTTTTCATAGCAACCCATACAGTTTAACTTTAGAATTAGGTTAACCTGGAGGAAACCACACTTGCATCTAAAGTTGCACATTGAGCATTGCTGTAATTGTTGCATTTGAAATCTTTAAGTGCGACAGCATTCTGATATTTCTTGTTCTAGGTATTGAACACAAAAATTGTACATTGAGAGGAAAAAGTCTGTTTCTTAAATTATCCATACCAGTACTATAATTAATTTCACTTAAGATATTTTGTTCAAAATGGGAAGTCATATCTTCCAACAGATTCCTGTGTTACTTTGTGATCTAAAATCCTGTGTGATGCTTTGTGATCTAAACTAATTTGCCAACATAAAAGTGTTGTTTGTTCCTTGCAGTTGCTTCAATTATTTATCCTTTATAGCACAAATTAATCGAAAGAAGAAAAACATTGCAGCATTATCTTGTATTCTAGGTGTAAACAAGCCATTTTGCCACATAAATTGTTTTTGGAAATCTCGTTTTCCCTCAAACATATCAATGACATGCATTAAACTACTTGATTAATCAAGCTTTCATTAAATCATATGGTCTGATTTTGCTGTAACTGAAATAAGCAGTTACCTTAAGTTTTTACTAGGCAGGAATTGGACCCACGCTTTCTAAGCATAAGGTCTGAGCAGTTTCTTTTTCCATCCTTTTCCAGGTCAGACACAGTCATTTGAGGGAAAATAAAACTCAAACAACTTCCCTTCCAATGGCTGTACAGACAGATTTCCTTCCTCCTATGTCATTTTACAGTGACATTTCAAGAATTAGTTACAGGACCAAAATTTTATTTTGATTTTGTTTCAGCTGTTTTTGCAGTTGTTTCAGTCTCTGTGGGTGCTGCATTCCTAGTTTACTCGGCTGCCTGTGGAATATATGTGCAGCTGAGGCACAAAAAAGGAATGTGTGTTTTTAGGTTCCTTCTTCCTTTGTAAGTTGCAGAAAAAAAAAATCTGCAGAATCCCAAGTATCTAGGAGTGGTTGTTGCTCACCAACCACACCAGGGCACGAAACTACTTAGTGTTCCAAACTCTTCAAAAGTCTTCTGCAGATAACAGGGATATTTCCTCATAAGATTTAACATTCTCATCTAAGTTTACATCAGATCACATCAACTAAATCTGAGTTATGAACTACAGAGCTTGTAATTCAGGGGTGTTATTTTGGACTAAGTTTACAGGATGCAAGGCTTTGCAATAAATAATGTCTTTGAAGAGTATGGGAAAACTGATACCAAAGTTAATCCTATTGGAAACAGTGAGGAAACTGAGATTTTGACAAAGATTTTTTTAAAGTTTCAGGAATACTGGCATCCCCTGCTGTCTGAAGAAATCAAGACTATTCTAAGAAACTCTGACCTTTGCTGTGCATATTGTGCTTTGTTTAAGCACACAATCAGACTTCCTTCTGTCATCCAGCATAACTTTTTCCAAATTCTTTGAGAATTCAGATCATTACTTTACTATATTCCTACAAAACTGTGGGAAGAAGTATGCAAGCACAGAACAGCTGTGTCTAGAAAGGCATTTAACTTATGTGGATGGGACGTGTCCTGAGAAGAAGGTTTCTCATGTCTTTGGCAAAGTTATAAACAGGAGGAGGCTAATATTCTCTGTTACAGTGAAGAACACTTCTATTACTGATTTAAATAATAACTTTTAATAAATTAAATTTTCAAAAGAAAACTTTTACAGAAAGTTGCTGAGGTGATTATGTAGTATTTTTTTGGTATGGCTTCTGGCTTACTGAAACCAGATTTTAGGAAGTTGTGGGTAGTAAGAACTGCTCTGCCATGATTATGCAATTCTTGTCCAACATGAAAGATCTCCCTCTTTCAAAAACCTGCTCTCTACTAAGGAGTGACATCAAATAAATGGCATAAATCTGTTAAATATGTTAAAACTCCATGATTTTTAATTATCTCATTGATGATGTGATTGAAGAGGTGAAAATACCAAACCTCAAAAAGCAAGTTATCATGAATAGATTATCTTACCTTATAGAAAATCAGCTTGATTTTGAGGCAGCTTGTGGAAGACATGCATAGAATGTTATTCTTCCAAACCAAGAGTAAGAGCACTTATCAGGAAAAAGTTTTGAATGATATTTTTGGGAACCTTAATGTGTGCTTCTAAATACCCTCTGCAAAATTGTTTTAGAGAGACTACATAAGGATTACTTGAAAAACGGATTCACCTAAAATGAACCTTTAGAGTATTGCCTTGCTGGGAATAATCTGCAATAACTGTAAGTCTTGGAGTTACCTATTCCCTGATGGGTGTAACACTCTATATGCTCCATCCAGAGCAGTCCCATATGGCCTGTTTTTTCTATACCACCCAATGTATTACTGCCCAGTAGTGAGGGCTCAGGAGCTGGAAACACTGAGCACAGACTCATGAGCACTCTGCCTTTGGTCCCTGAGGTCTTGCTTTGCCATTTCTTCACTTTTCTGCACAGGCATCAATTTGTTTTAAGTTTCCTTCACATTCAGGTAAAAAACATTGAAAGAAATGGAGAACATCCAGCAGTGTAGGATGTAGGATGCATAGCCCTGAATTCAGGCTTTCTTTCAAATTGTACTTGCACATTCAAGTTTTTAAAGCAGCCTTTCTACAAGGCTGTGAAAGAGCCTTGAAAAATGGCACAGCATGTTTTTGACTTTAGACTGTGAATGAGTGATAAATTGGTGGGAAAATAAGACATTCATTCTATAATAGATTGTGATTTGTTTATATTTATAAACATTAACCTTTTGGACACAATAATATATCTTTCATAGGTATCAGATTATAATCAAAATTCAATTACAATTAAAGAAATAACCCACACTGCAGATATCATAGACTGTATTTATTTTGCAGTTTTACACTAGTTTTCTAATGAATTTGGAGTGACATATTTAATATATTCTTCCAAAAAGACATACAAAAAGGTAAAATAGTAGTGAATAAGAAAATAAGAAGAAAAATTTATTTCAGTCTTGAATGTTGAGTCAAAAATTAAGCATTAATGTACCATAACCATCCAAAGTTCAAATATACCTAACAGGCTTGATGTCTGAGGATTCATGAACTGAAAATTTAAATGACAGAAATTTTCATGCTGACTGTGATAGTCTTTGGAATCTTGAGAGATCCTGAGGGACTCTGCTCTGGCTCATGTGGCATCATTAGTTAAGAAAGAGCCTGAGGATAGAGAAAAAATACAGTCTACTTAGTTGAGGAGCAAAATCTTTCGAACATTTCATAATATCAAATAGACAAATACATCAGAGGAATCCTTAAAGTCAAAATATTTAGGAGACAATAAATAGAGAAAGCAGTATTATAACATTGAAATTCTGTTTTTGCAATAAGGAAAACATCATTGACAAAACATCATTGAGAGGCAATACTTAAATATATAAAAATCACCTGATAAAATGTAGCATCAGAGATTAGTGGTTTAAAAAGCACTGTAAAACAAAAGTTATCCTTTTGAAAGGTAAATTTCCTAAAGGGCAATAGTGTTGTGGTTTTTTCCTAAGGTTGAACGAAAGCATTGAAGTGTTAGTGATATCTGGGTGAGCCAATAAGATGCTTTTATTGTTAAGACCTGGAACTTTAATAATAGACAGACAGAAATAAAACCACAGAATTTTATAGAAAGTAATGAGGGAATGAGAACTGGACCATATAGGTAAACGCAATGCAGAAAGAATCAAATGTTTTTTAGATTCTGACTGAAAACTAGAAATTATGGTGATTGCTGTTATTATAATTTCAGTAGCAATGTTTCTATTCAAGGTGAAGCTCCTTTTAAGATATGAGGTGATGTTAGAACATGGCAACATTCCAGAGGTAGATAGACCAAGGCTTCAGGGAGACTTCTGCGAATACAATGAACCTGGGGAAGGGTTGAACTAAAAGCCAGGTTACAAATCTCATATTTCCCATACGGAGAAATAAGGAAATTATTCTTTCCTATGGTATAATTTTGATGCTCTTGTCTTGACAATATCTAATACAGGGATTTTATGCTGCAGGGACGAAAATCTTTTTTTTTTTTTAGATTCAGTGTTATGAAAACGTGGGTATTTTAAGTAGGGGACAACCATGCTACAGATGGACAACTGTCATGAAAATTGGGATATATGTTCTTAACTACAAATATCCGGTGTAAATTTCAACAAACAAACTCAAAATTTCTCTGATTTACACAGAGAGTTGCTTCAGAGTCTGGCATCCTAAAAACAAAATGATAGGTTGGTCCCTACCTCTTTTCATCTATATCTAACACATCTACATCTTGCTACTGTGAAGAAAATTAACTCTAGGGCACCCAAAACCTGCACAGTTATTCTGAATGAAACAATTAATTGGCTTGAATGATATTTGTCAGTTCTCAAGAAGCACAAATATCACCTGTTTCTGTTACATCTTATTTTAAAGGCAATTCAGAGTGGCTATACAGTATCTGACCCTGCTGCCCAGCATAATGGAAAAAAATACTTTCAGTTACTTGAAAATTGGTGTTCTCAACTGATGGATTTGCAAAGTGAGTTTCTGGAAGGACATTTTAATATCAAAATAAAAACACATTTTGCTTCCCTTAATAGTTTGTTGGAAATCCCTCTCCTTGGCCAGTTTTCCTTATTTTGCTTTTGGAAGGCCTTTCTTGATATAGTCTTGTCTCTTACCTCTGCAAAATATGATGTCTGGAATCTTTACTAATATTTCTGTTCCTATCCTCTTTGTTTCCTGTGGCAATTATATTATAGAGTAGCTGTGGTTCCAATAATTCTGACTGCCCAGATTTTCTTCTCAGATTAAGGGTAAAACGCACCAATTGGAAAGCCTTAATTGCTCTAATTAAAGAAGATGTAATTTTTTCCTCCTCAATGACATAAAAAAAAAAAAGACTTCAACATACAAAAGTATGAGATACCAGGTAATCCTTTCTGTAATACAAAGAAAGAGACTTGCACATAAAAAACCAGTTCAAATATCAGGTATTTTTAATGAATCTAATCAGAAAAATGGCAGTACATGTGAAATGGAAATACATGCAACACACCCAAAGGATGTCATACCAAGTCAGATGTATGGCTGTCTTTGATAAAATTTCACCTTTTATAGAAGAACAATGCAGACAACTTATGTTCTCTGGACATCATATGAAGTATTCAAAGGGAATTGATTAAGCTAGAGAAATTGGAGATTAGTACAAAAACTGTAAAAATTACTTTGAATTATCAATAAAGTGCATTTGAAAAAGTTCAGTCATCGTACAAAGATATTTTCAAACTATTTTCAGGGGAGTGGGACAATATGAATGTCAGCATGCAAAGCATAAGAGACAAAGATCTAAAATTCTGACCACTGACATTCAGAAAGATGAGCCTAGGTTTGAATAGGTTCGGAGAGGAAATTCATAATCAGGTATGGTGGTGTTCTGAGCTGCTTCACCAGCTAGCTAGCTCTCTGACCAGCATATAAGGAAGGTTTGGTGGGTTTAAACCTCAGGCTGGAGCGTGGTCGACGGCATGGAAGGAAAGAGTGGACTCTTCACATGGGTTTCACCAGGCTTTATTTCACCCAGGGAGATGCCCACGTGCAGAAGTGAGCTCTGGCTCTCTGTTCTCACCTTAAGTACCTGGGGCATACCCCGAGCAGGGGAGTACCTAGAACCAATTGAGGAGGGGAGGAGTTGTGACCCAGAACAGGGACACTTAACAGAACAATGAAAAAGGTGGATACCTGAGTACCTTGTCTAATCACAGGGCATCTTCCCCAGAATTTTCCAGACCTTTACAAGTTGATTGACAGTGTCTATCACCAGGGAAATACATACCATGGGGTTTTGGGGATGGGGGTGTCAGAATGAACCATTATAAACAAATAACAAAACCATACAGAATTATTGGAAAACCCAAAATGTACACCGCAACAATCAGGATTATGTGATGCCTTGGCCTAAAGTAGGAAAGAAGCAGACAAAGAAGTATACAAAAAAATATTACAGAAAGTTACTTGTACCCTTTCAGGTATAGTAAATGCAAAGAGAGTATGTGGAAAATCACTTCAAAAGATTTTGTTTTTAAGGGAAATGGCAGTATGAGTGCATTGCTGGATCATTGCAACAAGCATTGTCCTGCTATCAGACTCTGGGTTACTGATCCGTAACCAAAAGAAACGTTATACATCAGAATGTGGAACAAGACTATCTCCTCAGCTGAAGTATTTGGTGGCACTGGCAGGTGACACCAAGCTTCCCATGACAGAATCATACATCAAGTTTGTGTGGCTCAAGTTGAAGCAATAAAGATAAATAGGCTCTCTGTTCCCAATAGTTGTTAGCTCCAGTGAGACTAAACTCTACTTGTCATTGAATTATTGCCATCACTGCCCTGAAGCTGAAAAGTAGACATTTAAGCTGATTATTGCAGGGAGACATATTATTATTAGGCTATTAAACAGAATGCTTAATCTATCATTCAAAATGTTTCATAGTTATTGAAGATCCTCATGCAATGAACCATCAAATGTTATCTACCACTATGGGAGCTGCAAATAAACTTGTTATTTTTTAAAAAATGGAAACTTCCTAGGTTCTGCACATTAGCTGCAATATCTGTGGGCATGAGTCTATTTTAGAGCAAAACGACGTGATGGCTGGAGGCATTATCAGAGAAGACCTCTGAAAAACAGTAAGAGAAAGTCTCTTGTAACACAGATCCTACCTCACACCTTTACATGGATTGAGTATAGTGCTGAATCCTCCTGGTCCTTGAAGCAAGAACTTGCCGTGTCCAAGGGCTTCTTATCAGGCATACGTGCTGTTTTGGTACTTCTGTCAAGCAAAGATTCATCAGTGCTTGATACAGTAAAATATTTAACCTTGAATGCATTTTTTTATTTTAAACCTTAATATGGTATATTCACTTATTATTCAATGGTAGCATGATTTTAAAATGCCAGAATGTCTACTGCTATGGTATTTGTTGCTTTTCTCCTTCCAAAATATTATTAGTTAGTGATGCTTCTGAGTTTAAGTTTAGAACCCTTACATGAAGTGTATCATGTTATTTGTGTAGAAAATACAATCACTGTGACTATGTTCACCATTCTGAATATGAAACAGGCCAGGAACACGGACGTAGCACCATAACTAATTCTCATAGAGTATTTTTGATTCATCTTTTTAACTATCCACTTTAACTATCCATACTTTTTAATATGTATTCCAGGACAAATAAATCCAGTGAAATGACTGAAGCATAAAGTAAGTAGAAGGTGGCTTTTAAAAAAAGGAACTTAAATATTAATTGGGAAAATAGCCTAAAGAGCTGAGGGAGGATTCATCAGAAGATATTGAATAGCACTTTATAACTTGTCATGTGATGTGATCTATCAGCTCAACATTCTAGCCATCAACAGATGACTATAGAGCACAGTTTGCAGACTTCCAGCCAGTCACTGGCTCTTAACACAGACCAGAGCACATGACAGAGAAGCACGTGAAGATTTTTTTTCACATACCTTCTCAGTTCCCAGACATGATGGGAAAAATTGCTTCAAATGGCATGAGAGTGAGCCTTCACCAGCTGAAGAGTGGGTCATTGTACTTTGACTTGCAAGAATTCTGAATATTTGTATTTTGTAGACTATAGAGGCTATAGGTGGTGTACATCCTCCTTTTTTGCCATCTTTCACATAAAAAGAGTTAATTTGAGAAGCAGTTATTTATTCCAAAGAAGAAGAATAATTTTTATTTGAGAGCATCGCTAAGACCTCTCTGCTCTACTTACAGCAGCTGGGCTAATAATTGTCAGCAGTACTGGATAGCTCATTTGCAATTTCTGTCCCATCTTTTGAAATTACAGATATGCTATTAGTTTTCTTTCAAAAGTGTGGTAGATGTGTATACTTATAATAGTATTGGTTCAGCACTGAGTTCTTAGTCAGTTTGTTTCATTTGCATACCTCTGGTACTTTTTATTTATTTGCCTCTATAGATGGACCTCAAGCTGAGTTACAGCGCATATATATCCAGAAGGAATCTTTTCCTGAGAGCAGTTGTCTTCTGCTTTGTATTAATGATATTCCAACTATTGCTGCTAGATGTAATGGAGCCTTAAATTCTCAATGTCATCCAGAAGGCATAAAAGATTAAAACTGCAAGCCTGTAGACCTTGTAAAAATACATTAATAGATACTGAATGGATTTTTTAAAGGCAGTATTAATTAAATAATTAAAATCATAGAAATAAGCAATTGTCTGAAGGCACTTCAGCAAAACTCATTATGCTTTAGAAAGCACTTAGGCATTCAGACCAGACAGCTGACTGCCTCCAAAAGACTGAGTTTTGGAAGATAGCTGGCATTTAGATAGTTGGCAGTATAATTTACATTAGTAGTAAAATGGAATTTTATGCACAATAAATCATCTTATGATAAAATTCATAGGTGAAAGAAATCTGCATTAGAAGGGGAGAAGAGGTGATTAAGGTTGCAGACAAGATGCCTGCAGGGTTTTTCATGAAAAAAACCACATCAGATCTCAGGAAGAGTCAAAAAACCCACATAGCTCTGATGCACAGTGCAGTCATATACACTGAATATATACTTCCTCCTGTCACCAAAGAAGATGGGCCATTGACTGTGGGAAAAAGAAAAAAAAAAGCTTGTGGTTGTTTTCATCTTCCTGTGTCCTTTTTCTCTGGAAACACATTAATCACATTTCATTCCTGTGCTCTGGGTTTATAGTAATGAAAACATGGAAGAAAAGAGATGCAGAAAGAGAAAGAAAAAGCTGAGATCACCAGCTAAGCTATATTGTTTTAAGCTGTAAAATGGTTTTAGGATACTGATAATTCCTCAAGAGGAAATAAACCCCTTTTCATTTAAGCTCTAAGGTCACTTGAAATCTAGAGAACTTGAGGTTTTCTTTTAGCCACAGGAGAAATTTAGTTCTATCTTGCAAAATGTGTTATTTTCTAATAGGCTAGTGGGTGCCTAAAATCTTCTTGGATTTATTGTGTTATAAAGACAATAAAGAGATAGTGAATATGAATACAGGAAACATAGATGTGTGTATATGTATATGTGTTTACGTTTGTTTTGATAATAAATACACTGTTCTTTTAATATATTTTTATGGGTGCATATGAACCTTTGGCTTTGTCTTATGATGTATAGACTGCAGAGAAGCAAAACCAGTTTTTTTTTAACTTATGAGGTTGTAGTACTGTTTATAAAGTGAAGCCCCTGGTCTTGACTGATTTTGTCTATAAGAAGCAGATTACTATGGAAGCAGATCAGTTTCATAGTGTTTTATATATTCATAGTGGGCAATGTTGTTTACCAGTATGGAAAAGATCACTCAGGCATTCATGAGGGCCAAGACACATAACTCATGGAAATATTTGTTGTCCCAGTTTTATCAGCACCTTGTTTTCTTGCAAAACTAATTACAGGTAGTTAAATCACAATTCAGAGTGAAAAAAGGAGTGATAAATACTAAAAGGAAAAATTCCGCTTGTACCTTTCCACCGTTTCAGTATTAGGGTGCGCAGACACTGCGAGATGCAATAGCTGAATTTCAAAGCTATTAAAAGGATGCATAAAGAAAGAATGGGTGGGAAACTATAGCCCTGAATAGTCTGAACTTTGAAATTCTATAAAACTTCATAGCTAGAAACTGATTTGTACAAGCTAACTTTCAGACACTGATAGCAACTTATTAACAACTGCTGCACTTTAGGAGAGAATATATGACCTAGCACATGCCCAAGTCCTAGGAATTCTTTCATTCTGGTCTCTGTCTTGAGAACAATATTGATTTATTGAAGTTCCTTCTATTTTAATCTCTATAAAATAAGCACTAGTTGCAACAGCTGGGCCACGTGTAAGTATACAAAAGGCCTAAGGTGACCTTGTGCAGTGATGACCCCACTTCTCATATTCCTATTCTAGTTACTAGTCATGAAAAAGCAGTGCTGCACTGCTGTCTATATCCTGTTCCCTTACCACCAGACTCCTCAGAACTGCAGTATGCCATATAAACATTAGGGGGATCTAAAGTCTTGAAACAAATTCTGAACATTCTGGTACTGAATTTTACGTGTTAAGGGACATAATTTTTGTCTCTCAAAGTACCTAAGAACATTAATTATGTTGTTTATCATGTGTAAGATATGCATGTTTTATTTGAGCAATGTTATTTTCACTGTACTTTGGCATTCCTATGAGAAAGTCGAACACTTTGAATTGGAAAAGTGGACACATTATCTACCCACAAAGACCTTAGAACATTCAGCTGAGCATTGAGGGCATTATAAGGTGTTAAACAACACAAAAATTTTGGAAGATTGAGGGAAGAGATTTTTTCCTTCAAAAAAAGACTCATCCAAACATAATGAAGTCCCACTTCTTGGTGGGACAGGTTTTGTAGGCCATGTGTAGTACAGACTCAGTGAGTTCAAGAATGTTTGGTAGTTACCCTGGTGCTTGGTGTCCTCTTTCCCAGTTCTCTGAAAAATTATTGTTATGTTGAAGAATCTCTGCCTTAAATTCACTTAGAACTTGATCACACCAGATGCTGAAGAGCTAAATTTGCACCCATAAGTCTGAACTCTGTGAATTCCCTGTATTCTAGCAGGCACTGAAGGTGATTGTATAAATCCACAGGGCTGTTTCTAATCCCTGCTCAAATGTAACACTGGAGGATTGGAGGTTTTCAGCATTTGTATTCAGTATACCCATAAAATTTATGTTGAAAATCTTACATGTCACTATGTAGAAATACGTTTCTTGTGCTTCTTGAAAATAACCTTTTCTAATTCTTTCAGCATGACCTGTCAATCCTAACGTCAGTCATACTTCCTGCTTCTGAGTGCCAGAATCCCCTGCTTGTATGTTGTTTGGCTTGTGGTTAGCCCTCACAAGCAGAAATCTGATGTGAAGTTAATGATCAGTGTTTATTCTAAGAACTCTCCTATATTTATTCCAGATAGCTAAAACATTGCAGGGGGTTAACAGGCAAGATCATTAATTCCAGAACCTTTTGCAATTTTTTTCTTGCACATGATGCCATCTCTAAATATAACACCAGATTTGGCAAGAGAAACACAGGAATGTTCCAATTTCAATACTTCTAAACTTCTCCAACCACTCAAATATCCAAGAAGTGCTGATCTATGACATATCCATCAACAACACCTACTATGTGAGAATTAAATGCCTTGCACAAGAAAACATCATCTGCAGCCCCATGTATCTTGTTTAACTGCAGCTCAGGTTGCTTTTGTTCCATAAATCTTGTTTTAAAACTTACTCTCATAATGCCAAAGTATGCAAACAAATGTAATTTAAGGGGCCTCTCTCATGGATTTGAGGCTATCTTTTTTCCTGACTTCATCATTTCTGCAAGGTACAAGCTAAAACAGCATGAAATTAAATTAATGTTTTGCCCAATTTTGGCTTTCAAAAATTGATTTCAGTTCATGTAAATGGGCTCCAGCTAGCATAGTGCTAGAAGAATGAAAAACACATTGTTGCCAAACTTGCTCAAAGGTGAAGTCTCAAAGACAGACTTAAAAATATCTACAGGATGGCTTGTTGTTGTTGTTTTGTTTTGGGTTTTTTTGTTGGGATTTCTTTTCTGTTTGTTTGTTTAGGAGTTGTTGTTTTGGATTTTTGTGGGTGTTTGTTTGTTTTGTTTTTTCTTTAATTGTAACTGTCAAGCTACTCCTACTTCAGAACAGAAACTTCTATGTGGCCACATCCAAATCTTCAGGATATAGCTGACATTGATATAACACAATATTTTACACAATTAAAAAAAGATTAGAATAATAACACTAAACAAAGCTTTAATAAACAAATAGAGGGTTATGTTTTCAACTGGATTTGGTTTGGAGGCTTTTCCATAAACAAGAAATTATATTTTCTGTTAATTTAACAAATATTGTAGTAGTATATTTGGTGTATTCTGTGACATTTTACTTTTTTTAAAAAAATCTAGTAGTTTGTAGAGTAACTACAATATTTTCACAACAATCTCTTAATGCTGTCTCTGAAATCAAGTTTCTGGAACCATGGTTAAATGCTTGATTAGGGAAGGAACAAGTTTTCATTTAAGAAAATGAAGAACTAGTGTTCACTCAGTGAAAGATTTTGATAGCTCTAAAAATTTTAAATAGAGTGAATTTGTTTTCTAAACAGGGACTTTTTTCTAGTAAGGACATTGCAAAATGACAAGCATGTGCAATTTTTTCCATATCTTTCATGTTTTGAATTAATTTATGAATACAATTGGAGAAAGCTTTCAAATGTTAAAGACTTAAAACTCCACTTTGCTTTTTTGGACAAAGTCTTATTTACTGGCAACATTTCTCATTCCAATCTATACTGTTAATTATAACTGAGTTTTCAAGGAGTCTTCTAGGAATGAGCAGATAAATACCATGACCAATTCTTCCCTTGTATTCATCTTCTTAAAATATACTGTCCAAATGGTCTGTACTGGTACAACTGAGAACTTGATTGAGTTAATTTTTCTTTAATTTAATATATGTAAATTCCATTATGAAGTTCTAAAAGGTGTCAATAGCTCTAGTGACTGCTTCAAGGATCTCCAGTAGAGTAGATTTTAATCAGAGGAGGAGTTAGAAATGGTGCTCAAAATTTATAAAGCAATATACTGAATTGTTTAGAAAGCAGAGCATTTAGAAAAGAGAAGTCTCCTAGTGCAAAAGACTTGAAAGCAAACTATGCTTTCTGAAATGCAGACTTAGTTTTTGTATTTAGTCTTTGAAGAAGAATATTTTATGTACTAAATTTAAAGAACAATAAAGAAATCATGTCCTATTGTATGTGGAGCATCATTCTTGAATCTTCTCCTTACATTTGTCTCATCCTCTGAGCAGCTTATTCTGTAAAACATTATCATTTGGAAATGAATGTGTTGAAAATGTTAAATAAATAACCAAGTAAAATTATTTAAGATACATAATAATTTAAGTTAAGCTGATCCTATTTTACTAGTATGCAAAAATTAAAGTGAACTCTCTCCTTTCTCAGCTTGACAACTCACAAAGAGAATTTTCTTCAAACAATGAGAAAGAGGTGAAAAAAGATTAAGAGTGTGTCTGTATTTCACAGTGCAGAGGAGAGTAAAGAATCTCCTTTTCTTAGGAAATTATCTCAAGTGAAAATCTATGCTACCATGACAATACTGCTTTCAGCACAACACCTTGGATATCTCAGTGCAGTTCTTCAGTGTCAACATACACTCTTATAGCCTCTACAGAAACTGTCTAGATTCCTAGTCCTTTCAACAGCTCCTAAGATATAACTCAAATTCTGTAAGCAGGAAGATTGACTGATTAAAGAAGACCCTACATCTCCTCTATGAGTGTCATTCTGTACAAAACATTGAAAAGCCTCACTCACCATTCTGACAAATCAATTAAAATCAGAGTTCTATCAGTCTGTGTTGACAGAGGTTTATCCATGCAGATGAATGAACTTGGAAATCAGAAATTCAAGGTAATCAAGCTTCACATAGTCATAAATTCTCAATTCAAACAATTCAAATGTATTCCTAAAGTTTATTCAGGAATGTAATCATTACAATGGAACTCTGAACAGAATTCTCTAAAAGAAAAATACATTGTGGAGGACACAGGATATGCAAGACAATGAATGAGATTGATAAGTGTAACTGATAATATATTTACACTTGTAGAAGACATTTCATATAAAATCTACAATAGAAAATGAATGAAGTAAAAAATAAATAGGTTAAAATCTGGTTAGCCAGTCAATTTCAAAAAATAATTTTCAATAATAAATCAGCATCATGTGAGGACTGTTGTTAGTGGACTTCCACATCTATCTGATCCTGGTTTTTGCTGTATCATATGTTCTTACAAGTAAGTTATAGAAATTATTTTATTAGGTGAGAATTCCATCAATAAAAACATATATACGTAAAATTTGAAAAAAACCCTCAAGAACAGTTAATATTAGTAGAATAAAATACAATTGCAGGGAAGGATGTAGCTCTGTATGGTGTTATCAGGGCATATTTGTGTGATATATTACTTACATTTCTCATATTTCGGCTCTGTATGCTGCATAAAGATTGGGACAAAGGCATTTCCTCCCTCTGTTTCTTCATATGTTAGAACCACTTTTATATAAGCATCCTTTCAGTGCATAGCTACCAGTGCCCAGGGTCCTGTCCTGAAATGGTTTGTACACCAGGGTACCTGGTTTGCTCCTAGTTGTACGAAAAGAGAGACTAAACTGGTACTGACAACATTCATATTTGTAAAAACAAGGTGAAATTTGCAAGAAGAAAGCATGTCCCTTGTAAAGTCATGTAGGGAATTTAATGTATTTTAGTTTTGAAAAGTAGCAAAAGTACATTTGGAAAATTGTTTTAATGTCAGCTTCCAGTTGTAAATGTGGAAATTTACAAGGGAAATGCCAAATGTCAGAAAATAGAAGCCATTGTGCACTTTTTAAATTATCTCTGTTTTGTTGTATATTTTGGTCTGACATTCAGACCTTTGGAAACAATGGAGGGAAACTGACAAAAAATTCAAGACAGTTAAAAGCATATTTAAGGTCAGGAAGTTTTTGCTTATAGGAGAGCACTAAAGACCCAAGAAGTTTGTAGCACATATTTTACAGAAAAAAAATCAGATATAAGGAAAAGTTCACCAAGAATGCATAAAAATTGATGTTCTAAAAGCCAAAGCTTTTAAGGTGCAGGAGCTGCTGAAAATGTAGTTTGTGGTAAGTGGGATATCAGATGTTAAATTCATAATTTCTTCATGTTCTAAAGCCAATGAACACTACATTTTTCTACATTTTGACCTTTGACCTTCCACATAATACCCATGAGCATAAATCACAATGTTTAAAACCAGGCTGTCTTTCTCAAGGTGCACAGGCTGTTTTCCGTTAAGGCATTACATTTTATCTGTGGATTTTAAAATTCAAGTTATATTATTTTGTGACAACTGTGAAAGAAACTTAATCATTCTGCTTTCACCTTTGCAGATGTGGTTTACACCTCAGAGGGGCAATGATGAATCAGAAAAACAGTCTAGGCAGCAGTCTGAAGATGAGGAACGGGATTTTTCTTTCTAAGCATTAGGTGGAGCTAATGGGGAATCAATGCCTGTGTACATTACCTTACAATATCAGTTATCTGTGAAAATTATTCTGGGAAAGGGATGGAATAAAATCTTACTAAGGATAAATGAATTCCTAGGAGCTTCCTCATGCATTTGTCTTTTACATAGATATACTTTCCATGACGACAGAGTCTTCTATGATAGAATTTAAATTTTTACTTAAAAATATTTGGAAAACAATTCAATTTCATGTAGTTTTGACTTAGATTGCATCACTTTTCATGTTGGAATACAAGCAGATAAACAACAACAAAAAAATACCTGTGAGAAAAAGTTTTGAATTTCAAACTCATTTCAGTCAATTTGCACAATTCAGGCAATTGTGCTCACAAATTACTACAAGAAATTTGTCTCAAAAGTCTGTAGACACTTATCATTAAATGCCCTAACACCAGCAAAAGTATCAACAAAAGGAGTTAAAATTGCCTTATGGTTAGGTAATAGATATGTGATAGATATGGATATTTGTTTTCTGATTAGATGGCCATAGTTCCTCTGTTTAGGTTGCTGATGGTGATTGAAAGAAAAGTTTTAATTTTAAATCATAACATCATTATTTGCATAAAAGTTCACAGAAAGCGGATGATAGATAATTGAAATTAACAAAAGAGGAAAGAAAGAGAAGCTAACATTAAAACTAGATGCTTCTTTGAAAACTATTATTATATATATTTTAAAAGAAAATTGCACCTAAGATATCAATTAATGGACTTTTATTTCTGTGTTCATGATTCATATGAAGAGCAGTAGTAGCAGAAAGGAAGCAACAGCTACTCCAGTTTCAATTGCCTATCTGGCAATTGAAAGAATCTATAGAAAGAGTCAGATGAGTTTGAAGGTTTCCAATAGGTAAATGCATTGATTGGAATATGGTGACAATTAGCATGACACACAGAAAAGAAAGATGGGCTGCATATTGGCAAGTCCATTCTTATTGACAATATTACAAAGAAGGGCACTAAGGGATGTCAAGTTATGAGACATCCAGAGTAATATATCAAGAAATGCTACACAGACCACTGGATTTATATCTTATCACCTAATGGGCCCACTGTGGAAGAGAAACTCTGTTCTTCTCTTGGGGAAATTTTTAAGGGGAATACTAAGGTAGGTACGAATGAAATATGAACATGATGCCTGTGTGTTTAAACACTAGAGCAGCAGAAAAGGGTTAAAAGAAATGGCTTCCATTTGTCATGGAAAACACTATCCCCAGGTCATTGCTTCCAGGATGATCTTCCCAGCAGTAAAATTGAGGAATGTGTTGCTCACCTGAAGACCAAAAGACCGCATTCTGATAAGACGTGGATGACTGATCAGTGGAAGTTCTGTGTCCGTACACCAGGAAAATGGCAACAAGACTGCAACATATCACATACAGCAATTCTTTTCCTGTTAGCTCACCAGCGAGAACAGATTGTGCCATATACATCAACCATATTCCAAAGAAAAACAAAGCAGCGAAATTAATCAAGATTTTTAACGGCTGAAATTCTCAACCTTTTGAGGACTGCACCATTAAGGCCAAAATTGGTTTGCTGTAGTACATCAAAAAGAGCCCAGAGATGTGGTGAAGCCAGTGTCCTTTGGCACCTCTGTACAAATGATTCTGGCTAGATCACTGGGTTCATGTCATTCTGGTCCTGGTGAGCATGTATGTGTATGACAGGCCGTGAATAATATGAAGAAAGGACTGCAAGTGGAAAAAATGTTGGTGATTTGAGTCAGTAAAAATCTTGTAAAAAATTTGCTCCTCCCCCTTCCATAAGTTCTCGCTCCTAATTTTTTCTTGAACTGGAGTGAGACTTTGGCATCCTTTTCAAGTGCTCCAGAAGCCTGGGTATGCCAGGAAATATGGGTAGTGTGATAGCTTTGGCTGCAGTTAAAATGAAAGAAAGAAGATCAAACACATTGGTTTGTTGCTGTTAGAAGAACAAAGAACTTGTGAGAAAAATGTTTTGCACTCCAATTTTTCAAAAATGAAGTAGTAAAAATCATTTTTTCAATACAAATAGCCTATTTTTTGTGAAAGAAGAATGGATAATTTGATTTTATCTTTTTCTCTGTGTAGAAATCCAGGTTAAATGTCCTCTAGAAATACAATTCTGAACAGTGATGATGACATTTCTGGGGCACTTTTAATGCTTAGCACAAGAGAACAGAGTTCTCAGTAGCCAACGAAAATAAAAATAAAAGAAAATTTGCTCATGAAAGACTTAAAATATAGGATTATCAGAATGTCTGCTCATAATTTGGAAGGTAAAATCAATAAGCAGGGGATTTCACAAGGAAGCAATCAGTGTTTAACAGGACAAAAGAAGCAATCAGTGTTTAACAGGACAAAACAAAAGAAAAGCAAAGATAAACTAATATCCAGGAAGAAAATTCTCTGCTACATAGGTCTTTATGTGATATTAAATATCAAGTTCTGGTTTAGCTCTAATCTAAATGCTTTTTTTCCTTGGCAGTTTTATGGCATTCATCTACAATTTTTGAGAAATGTCTTTGAAATGTGAATAATAAAGAATGCATTAGTATGGATGCTCTCCTTACAAGGACTCTGCCTCAACCAGTTAATCTTTTATTTTCATATTTTACATGCATATCTTCATCTCATCTCTGTTAAGCACAAAGATTTTTAGAGGGAACAGCAAAAATCATAAGCCCTTCTTGGGAGTGAACACACTTAAAATGCAACAATAAAGGACGTTTTCTCACATAGAACCTAAACGTAGAATTTGATTTTTATTTTACAAGCTAAAGCTACACCTGCTATGAATCAGAGGTACTATTAGCCACTCATTGCTTTTTTTTTTGATTTCTACTAGCTGACAATTTGGCCCTTCTCATGCAAGCAGGGTTGATAAATCCACCTACTATTTAGTTTCCCTATTGATTGCATTGCACAACTCTGTTTTCAATTGTTTACAGTTTTGCCAGACTTTAAATATTTGGTCTGGGATTGCTAATCATGATTCTGTGCTTTACCTTGTATAATTCTGGCAAAGAGGGTAGTGTTTATATTTATTTGCCATCAGCTTGAAAATCTAGCTACATGGTGACATATCATGAGCATTAGCAAAATTGCAGTCCATGCAGCCTCGTTTTATAGTTCATTTAGCAGTCCAAATCCTGCTAGATTCTGCTCACGAAGGATTAAACAAGGCTCTCCCTAAAATGGCAGTTCTGCAAAGTTCTGCCAAGAGTCATTTTGGATAACTCTTCTGAGACTGCAATTGTCACATGGAGGAAGAAGACACTGCAGAATTCAAACCCCCAAAGCACAAGAGTTGCAACCATGATTGCACTGAATCAACACAAGTGTGGAGGAGACCTCAAAAACTGAGACTTCAAGTTAGGGAAATACACAGACAGATTGGATATTAACTGAGAAAAACTGAGAACTGGGAGCAGTTGACTGGGAAGTCTGTGCAGAAACCAGCACAGCAGTGGTAAGAGATGTCTGAAATAACCGCAGTATTGAAAAGAGCAAGACTTCATGGTCAGAGATTCGTTGTACAGTCGAAAGAAGAAGCTAAGGATTGGGATTCACAGGTCTTGAGGGAAGAAAGGAGAATTATTGGTGTGACATGGGAGGAAAGAAAATAATTAAACCAGGACAAACTAAGACTCCTGGAAGAAAAACAAAGTAGACAGTAGAAGTAGAATGGCTGGCTGGTCAAGGAGGCCATATTTGAGACAGAAGAAGACTTTTGCTTACAATGTCATGCTAGAATCATATAGTGGCTTGGTTTGGAAGGAGTATTAAAGATCAAGTGGTTCCAACTCCAATTCCATGGGCAGGGTCACCTTTCACTAGACCATACTGAAGAAATATTTATTTAAAAGCAGTACAAAAGTACTAAAGAAGTACTTTCAGAAAGGTATTGGTAGAAGTATTCTGTGGTGGATTGACTTTGGCTGGCTTCCATATGCCCATACAACTGCTCCCTCATGCCCTCTCATCAACAGGATTTGGGAGGAAAATAGGATAAAAAGCTTGTGGGTCAAGATAATGACATGGAATGACTAACCAAAGAATATAATAGGAAAAACAGACTCAAACTGAGGGAAAATAATTTAATTTATTGCAAATTAAAATATGATTAGATAATCAGAAGAAAATACAGACTAAAGCAACACCTTTCCCTCATCCTTTCTACCCAGGCTTAACTTCATTGTTTCATTCATGTCTCCTCTACCTCTGCCCTGCCCCTCTCCACAGCAGTGTGTGTGAGGAATTGGGGCTAAAGGTCTATCCATAACAGTCCCTTTTTAGCACTCATTTCTCCTCATGTTTATATCCTGCTCATGGGTCCTCTCCATTGGCCCTCTCCATGGGCTGCTGTCCTTCAAGATAAGCCTGCTCCATTTTGGGATTCTCCAGAGGCTTCAGTTCCTTCAAAGAACGTTCATTCCTCCAGTGTTGGGTCTTCCACTGCCTGTAGTGTGGATATTTGCTCCAGCCTGGTCCTCTACAGGCTGGAGGGGAACCTCTGCTCTACTATAGCATCTTCCACAGGCTGTGGGGAAATACCAGCACTAATGCCTGGAGCCCTTGCTCCCAATCCTTCAACTTTGGTGTTGACAGGCTTGTTTCTTGCATGTTTTTCTCCTTGCTCTTCATATGGTTGTGGGTGTTTTGTCCTGTCTTAATTTTTTTTCCCCAAATATGCCACCAACTTGGCCAATGGGCTCAGCTACATCCTGCAGTGAGTCTGCTGAAAACCCTTGTGCTCAGCACAGAGCAGTCCCAACCTGATCTTACAGAGGCTATCCTTGCAGCCTCCCTGCAGACAGCTCTTGGACATGGACATCCAAATGGATATGCCTTGAGAAGCACATTTCAGAACCAGATAAAATCTAAGATTCCTGGATCTCAATATCACCACAGATATTGTCCTAATAAGCTCACTGGTGCATCCAAGTTTACCTGGTGGGGTAAAACTCAGGGCATTTGTCATAGTCCTAGTACCAGAACAACCCAGCTTGGAGCAGGGTTGGAGTCTATTCAGTCTCACTTCCAACACAGTCACCTGGGTGACCTCTTGGAAACCAGAATGTGGGGAAGGAGGAAACAAGAGAAAGAAAGAGCTGCAGAGTGTATTTTTCAACCAGGTTTGAAGCAGTTAAGGGTGTGCATAACGAGAATATGGGCTATGTGTGTTCCTCTTTTACTCACAGCTATTGCAGCTCATTTCTTCACAAAGTGGTTGCATTATGAATGATAAATACAATCACCCATTTAAATAAGGGGAAATGTGTTTTAACCTTAAAAACATTTAAACTCTCATTGCAACATATGCAATGAATATAACCACTGCCAGACTCATAACCTCCTCTGTATACTTTTAATGGGAGTTTAACTAGCTAGATTTGACCACCCTTTTACCTTTCTCTGGATACTTATAATCAGATCATGACAGTGATTGCTGGAAATACATTCACTGATGAAGCAAGTTAGTTTTCCCAGAACTAACATGAAATCACAGTCCTGCACAAACCAAATTGCTGGTATAGTCTCTGCATTCCAGAGAATAATTGTGAAATCCATTT
Organism: Illadopsis cleaveri; assembly: GCA_013399915.1. Classification (NCBI taxonomy): domain Eukaryota; kingdom Metazoa; phylum Chordata; class Aves; order Passeriformes; family Timaliidae; genus Illadopsis; species Illadopsis cleaveri. The sequence goes on along the minus strand of VXBB01018234.1, from coordinate 614,000 downwards.
TTGCAACAGTAAATCTGCTTGTCTGTCTAGCCTAAAACAATAGGCCCACACATTCTGGTAAAAAAGGTGTTACTCTCTTTTTGCAAAGGACTTTTTACAAAGAGAGGCTATTTCTGCTTAATATCTCCATGCTACTAAGATTTAAAAAAAATCTGTTTCAAAAAAACCCAGTAATCAGACATCTGATTTCCAATGCTAACAGAATTATCAGTATGATCAGTCATCATTGGATTATATCAATCCTTATTTGGATTAGATTAAAATCTAATAAACTGCCTTAGTTCTGCATAGACAATAGTTTAATTTTCCTGAATTCACTGTATTAATTTCTTCAAAACCCTTTCATCCAAACATATTCTCACCATTTACACTAATTGTATTCATTTTGTTGTGATGCAAACAACTATTGACAGGATATGCTGGGAGTTGTTCAGCTGGAAAGCAGCTCTGAAAAAGGGAGCCTGAGGGTCCTGGTGGACCACACTGAACACAAGTGGTGTCCTGTTACCAGCAGGTCAAGTGGGGTGATTCTTGCCCTTACTCAGCCCTGATGAGGACACACCTGTAATGCTGGGTTTGGGACACTGTTCCCCAGCACCAGAGAGATGCAGTTATATTAGAGAGAATTCTGTGAAGGACACCTAATATCATTAAGGGACGAAAGCATCTCTCCTATAAGAAATGCTGAGAGAGCTAGGACTGTTCAGCCTGGAGAAGAGAAGGCTCTCAAGCCTGGTCAACAGAAAAAGGAGGCAATTATAAGAACAAAACTGGTCAGTCACACTTAATTGATGAGTGTTGGACTGTGGGAATGTTTATTTCATTAAGTTCTGTGATGAACTACAGGCAAACCAGGATTTTGCTACTGATGTGGATTTAAGCCTGAACATCCAGGATGTTGAAGTGGGGTTGAGAGATATGAAAACTGATAAGGAGATATGCAGGGCAAAAAGATGGAGAGACACAGATGGAGAAGAGACAGAAAGGGTTATAAAAGGGGAGGCTCTTTGTCTGATGGCCACAGTCTATCCTATCTTTTTATTAAATTCTTTCCTAACTACCTCTCTATATAGTGTTACCTTCTCTCCTGTAGGTATATGTTCTGCAAAACTGAGTGAGATCTATATGTGTGTGTGAGTGACAGCTGGAGTCACACTGGGGTGTGGGAACCCTTGCTCTGTGGTGTCAGCTGCTGCAGTGAGAATGGAGGGTTTCCGTATCAGTGACTGAAATGAGTGGGGTCTAAAAACTCTACCCATTGGGAAGGATATAGCATGTGTCCCAAAACCAACTACTGGGACACTGGGAAGGATCAGAATGAGTGAAATGAGTGAGGGGCTTGGCACTGGTGGCAGCAGCAGGACCATAGACACAGTCTGTATACCTGGTGCCACCTCTGAAGGGGCAGAGGAGGGGCTGAGTGCCAGTATCTTCCCCAGTTCAGGGGTATGTGTGTGTTATCCACTAGGAAATCTCAGGCTCGATCAGCCAGATCCCAGGCAGCCCAGGTCCAGGCTGGGGTATCAGGTGGCACAGAGGGTCCATGCAGGTATTTAGGGGGACCTGTAGGTATTGGGTGCCTGTGAGACAAGTGTGCAAGCACTGTGTGCTTGCTTGTGAGCTTCAGGCTGAAGTGGGAAGAAGGTCTGGGGACACAGGTAAGGGGACTTGATATCCAGGTGGAGGTGCCAGGAAGACAGAGGGTGTCTGCCAGAACTCAAGACACTTGCAAATATGTGTGTGCTTGAGAACCTAGAGAGTGTTGTGTGTGTGCCTGCACTAGTGAATGCTTGCCTCCGCCAGCTGAAAGAAACCATGGCACTTGACTGCTTGCATTAGTATTTTATGTGGGTTCTGTATGTGTTTGCTGTTGGAAGCAGAATTGTGTAAGCAGTAATTTAGGGTGCATATTTTACCTTTGCTAGATTTTAGAATTTTGGAAAATAATCCTTTTGGACTTCCAGAAAAAATATTATCTATCAAAGCAGAGGTTTATTTAAAAGATTTGTTCTATCCACACAAAACCATAAGCACCAAGCTGATTGCCCTGTTCCTTCAGCTGTGTTGCCTTTTTGTTTTTGGGATCACAGGATTATTTTCTTACTGAAGAATCCTTTTTACTGACATTCAGCAGAAAATCTTGGTTTGTGCCTCTTGTTAAATTTCTTGAATATTAGTCAACATCACTCTCTATTTGTTCATCCTCTGTGCTAATTTTGTTAAAATATTATTGTATCTCCATACAGAAAAAAAAAAATAAAGTTAAGTGACAGAAAAAAGAATATATGTATTCTATTCCTGATTTCAGGTACATACAGAAAAAGAAAAATCACTGTCCTTTTAACATGGATGTAATTTTTTGATAGGCATTTATGCCAGAAAGGGCAAGGCTTGTGCAAGTGAATGAATTTTAAAACAAAGAAATTAATTTTCTTAGTGGTTGGAGGAGAAAACAAAACTCAGCTGTTGGAGATGGCGGTGTTTTGGGCAGAACAATGGAGAAAAAGCAGTGAACAGATCTGACTTCTACAATTAGGGGTGATTTTTCTGGAGTTCTGTCGAGGGAACTATAGCTGTGATTTATAACCTTTTTATAAATCTAGAATAAATTCCACTCATTACAATCAAGTGAGCATTAGAGAGAGTTAAGCAATATCAAATAGGCGACCGATTGACAAAAATGAATTAGGTCCAGAATAAAACATTTGTTAAATATAAATTAGGGGCTCTCTGAAACAACCCCCATAAAATATAGGAAAGTATGCTTCCACAAGCATAATAGGAAACAAAGGACATACATCATATGTGGCAAAATAATTATGAAATGAAACTTTATCACATGTGGCCAATGTTTCCAATTATTTCTGTAAAAGAAAGCCATTTTTTTCCATTAATGATGTTGCAGATAACTCACTCAGAGGATCATTACTGATAGGAGAACTCTCCATCTCTTTAATGAGGAGCTCACAGGCCTTGAAATGATACTGAAGTAATTATAAGATTGGCTCAAAAGTGGGAGTGAAAACTTCCATGGAGACATACACCAAACTAACATGGAATTGAAGAGTTCCCCAGAGAGCCAACAAATGTAGGATGGCCCTAATGTGCTTTCAATTCTTGCTGAATATTTAAATTGTAAGTATATGTTGATAACTGTTGCCAGTTTTTTCATTGGAAAGCACATTCTTTTGTCACCCATGAGAAAAAATTATGAACAAGTACAAATACATGTGTAGAAGTGAAAAGGCTTACATTTGACAGCAAGATAATAAAAAATAATGCATTTCATTTGTTTATTGTAGTTTAAGAATCTGAGTGAAGAGACATATAGGCATATCTTCTGTAATTTAGAAAGCTTTTAGATCAGTAGAATAATTCACAATAACAACTTACTGTTTTAATTAGTTTACTCCCTCTGTGTCTTTACATATAATCCTGGAGTAAAATTCGTAAGTCTAAGGCATAGAGCCACAGATGAAGCCATGTCAAAGGTTTCACATGAATTTGTTTTCATTTCTATGTTGATACTTTAAAAAGTAGAAACACGAAGGGAAATAGAGGATAGTAAATGAAATTGTTGAACAACATGGTACTTAATTTATTCAGGAATTATATGAGAGAACAGAAAATATGACACTGATGTCATCAAGTCAACCATATCCATAAAAAACTGTGCATAAAAGTGTGTTTGAAAGACTGCAATTTCATTTCTAACTATGCGTGTATAAACATGCAGCAGACATAAAACAATTTCCCCACAACAGTTTGTGACCACATCATATCGATATTTCTTGACTCCATTGAAGACCCTGTTGTAAATATAAGAAAATACCTAGTCTTTGCTGATCTAAGAATCTTCACCCTTTTCTGCCACCACACACTGCACCAGCCTTGTACCTTATTAGTTTAGGAAATGGAATTATCACACTAAGAATGTAAGCTTAGAGACTTTATTTATATAAAGCAATTAAAATCTAAATGAGAAAAAAATTACATTGGACTACCTTCATACTCTATATAATGAGGACCAGACCCTGCCTATGCTCCAATGTAAAACTTTAACAATATCAGAGCTTCCAAGATGGCCCAAACTCCATTCAAATGAACTGCCCACATAGTGCAAACCTCTCATTGTGTTGCTCTGAATCAGAGCTATAATATTGCACTGTGGGAATTAAATGAAGTGAATATCCATTCATTTTTATGAGAATACTGCAGGTGTTAGGTTTGGAAGGTTAAGTTTGAAATAGTATGTCAGTAAGTGATACTGCAATGACTAGACTTTCTGGTCAGCTAAGCAGGACAGCAATAGTAGGGGAGATTTTCCTCTTCAATCAAGAATTTGCAAGCCCAGCAATGCATGCAGGAGCAAAGTATACAGCCTCATTGTATGTGAACTCTTGGTAGCCTTAAGATGCAGTGCTGAACACTGCACAGCTTGGGCCTAATTTACTGGGAATATTACTACAAGTTAAAATAGTGTCATGGGAGAGCTGAGGTGTCTGGTCCTTTACAATAAAGACTGCTCTAATAAATCAGTGATAGTATCAGACATCTTATATTGTCATGGATTTAAAAAGATGTAATAAAAAGTATGCTTGAAAGAGTTAATGAGGGAATTCAAGAGCAATAAAAGATCACAAGACTAGCCCTTTAGTCCAGCCAAAGAAAATGGTGCTAAATTGTAACCAGGTGTTTTTATTTCCTGATTTACAAAGTATTGCAAACTCAGCACTCTGTGCTAGAAAGGGCAAGATGCAGACTCACATACACAGAACACTCATTGGATTCACCTAACCCTTAAAAAACTTTAGACTTCCCGAATTAATTTCATCAATTCCAGTTGATGTATGTCCCAAAACATACTGAGGGATCTGGCAGAGGAACTCGTCAAGCCGCTCTCCATCATTTATCACCAGTTCTGATTAACCATGGGGATCACAGATGGCTGAAGGCTGGCCAGTGTGAGAGCAGGGTCGAAAGGATGATCCTGGGAACTGCAGACCTCTCAGCCTGACCTTGGTGCTGGGAAGGTAATGTGACAGATTATCTTGAGCGCAATCACACATCACGAAGAGTAAAAGCATGGAATCAGGCCTGGCCAGAGTGGGTTTAGGTGAAGCAGGTTCTGCCTGACTAACCTGATCTCCCTTTATGACCAGGAGACCTACCTAGTCGATGAGAGAAAGGCTGTGGGTGCTGTCTACCTGGACTTCAGCAAAGCCTTTGATACTGTCTCCCACAGCATTCTCCAAAACTGTCAGCCCAGGGCTTGGACAGGTGCACTCTTCACTGGGCTCAGGACTGGCTGGGTGGCTGGGTCCAGGGAGTGGTGGTAAATTATTAAGCTAGTCCTGCTCAGTATCTTACTCAATGATCTGGACCAGAGGATTGAGTGCACCCTTAGCAAGCTTTGCAGATGACTCAGAATTGGACGGCAGTGTTGATCTGCTGGAAGGTAGGAAGGTTCTGCAGAGGTATCTGGACAGGCTGGATTGATAGGCTAAGGCCAAAGGTAAGAGGTTCTATAATGCAAAGTGGGTCCACTTTTTTTTTTTTTTTTTTTTTGTCTTTTCCAACATTAATGGTTCAATGATTTTAGGATTCTAAGACTCTTGGAAGTGATGACTAATAACCTAAACCTGTGATGACACAGGTGATCAGATAAATATTGCATAACTTATTTATTCATTAGTGTTATACAGTTTTGCATATGCAACTATTTTATCACATAGATGACTAAAATGTACTTCAGCCACTGAATGAGAATATCTTTGCACAGTGTGACTCCCTACCATCAGACTGGGTAATGTGCTGCAGTATCCATTCTCAAACCCCACTGAACTGTTTTCAAATGCATTCTGGTATAAGAACAGAAGTACAGAAGGATTTCAGAAAATAGTTGATAAGAACTTCTTCTATAGAAGTTGCAAGAAATTCTAAAAAAATTGAGCATTAAAATTTTCATTAGCTACGACTATTCCTTATTTGAAATTGCACTGAAGATTCTTTGTTTTCCTTTATGGCATAGTGGGTATTTTGTTTCCATTTAAACTGCTCAGAAGTTAAAAACCGCTCACAAATAGAGAAATTTTCACTCCCATCTTGGCAACCCCACCTTGTAGCCAGCTGGCAAACTGGATGGACATAGGTCTCCTATATATCCTGAGTCATAATTGATAGGCTGTGCTTATGCCCTAGCAAATGTTTGGCATATCAGTAAACATCAGACTCCCATATTTTGAACCCTGGTTTGTACTAAAGTCAGGTAAACATCTGACTATAATGGAAGGTTGGACACCTACAGCTTGATTCAGTCAGGTCCTTACAGCCCATGTAGATACAGAGATAAAGAACTGCAAGTGTGTTAAGGGTGAACTGGCTTCCCAGGGCATGACACAATTGTCTGCACAATAGGTGCCTTCTGATTCCTCAGAAGCTCCAAGTTTTCCAAGATAACTATGTAAGTCTGCCAGATATGGTACATCATTTGCATGGTACCTATACTATTCTGAAGTACTAACTAGAAACCATGGCATCCTGCAACATCTCACATGGCACTAGTAAACAAATTAATCAAGCCTTTCATTACTATATTTCAGTGGCATATTTAATGTAGCTGCTCAGCCCTGTCAAGAGATAAAATTGTTTAGGCCATGTTCAAAAGCACATCTGTAAATGGAAGCTTTAAAGAAAAAAACAATCCCTTAACAGACATTAGATATCAGCTGGAAAGCAGTTCAAGTGAAATAATATTTCATTCATCTCTCATTTGCTTCTCAAATTTTTGTGAGATTGGATTCTTTAGACCAAAACAAGTGCATTGACTACACAGAAAGACATAGGCAGTTTTGCATTGTTAGGCTGCTAGAAATTTGGCTTCATATTAAGGAAAAGATCTTTTTTTACATAAGATATTTATTGGGGTATTTAAGAAGCTGATTCAGTCTAAACACCTTTTTGAACTGAATCCTGAAACTTCAAATTTGTGTCATCTTCGTAATGTGAATACAATACCGGTATGAAACAAGCTTATTAATTTCACTGTTTTAACACCTGTCAAATTCTAACAACTCTTGGTCATTAATCCAGAATAAAAGTGTTTGACACACCAGGTAAATAAAGTCTGCTTAGAAACCCATGTGTTTTCCAGTACTTGGAAAAAAATGTGTTATTTTTGTACACAACAACAAAAGTGGTATTTAAGCAAATTGAAGTCCAGCATCTTATCCTAAAATTTCTTTTCTTTACTAAACCTTCAGCATGGGGAAAAAAATTAATGTCATTTTCTTATCAAATAAAAGCAAAAAAAAATTCACAGACATAAGGATTGTTTAGATTCTTATAACAACATAATGAAAACAAAGAATTCCACAGTCTTGAGTAAATTTGTTCCTTCACACAGCATCTGTCCTCTCAAATTAAAGGCACTTTAGACAGGAATCCTGAATACTTCAAAATAAGCATTTTATAATTTAACAATACTGGTAATCTTGTTTGTTTTGTTCTCCTTGCATTGTTCACCTGAGAGCTATAAATAACAGAAGAACCACTTCTATAATTTTTTTAAGATAGATGACTTTACACAGCAAATGATCTTGAAATAAACTCTCTTTAATCTGTGAAACCAACTGGTTTTTTAAAATTTGTTTTGCTTAATTTTGCTGAATTTTTCAAGCAGCTTGAGCAGCATTTACATGTTATGAAAGCACACTTTTTAGCAACGAAATGTCATTGCAATTTCATTCAGAGGATCATGTTTTTTGCAGCCAAACTGATGTTGAGTTTTTTCAGTGATGGGTTTTCCTTTTAGAGAAATTTAGGTTTCTGTTGGATGTCTTTAAAATAAAGACTATCAGGAAGGGCCAAAATATCATTCTGAAAAAACTGTTTTGGAACATCAATGGGCTGGTTGCACATTTCTTGTTTGCAATTCCATGTGGTATTTAATGAAGGCATACATCTGTGTTAAGCTACTGCATGCATTGTAAGCATCACTTATTGCAGCGGGAAATTCTTCAAATAAAATTATAGCTGTGAAACATCACAATTTTTACACTGAACTTTTAAATTGCAGGACCAACTTATTCCTTCTTTTTGCTGAAACATGTCATCCATCATGACCTTTTGCATCTATATGAATACAAAGTCTATGCTTTGTAGCATTAGTCAGGAGCACAAGGAGGTCACAACCTCTCTCTCTTTCTCAGTCCTTCCAGATAATCCCTGTCTGATCAAATAAAATATAAATCTCTGTGGTAAAGTACGTAAGACAAGACCTAATGGGGTGTAATAAACACTCCTCCTACAAGCCAATCATTCTATAATTTTGCACTGAAGGTTTTCTTTGTGTCCTCCTCTTGATCGTCTGTCTCAAGATGTTGTCAGAGACAAACTACAGGATTAAGCATTTCTTCAATTGCTGTGCACCGTGCATTGAAAAAGGAAGTTCTTCACATGACTACTCCTGCAGTTTTGAATAAATAATCTTTTGTCCATTTTGAACCAATATCGTCATTGTTTGACAATGTGTATTATGATTACTTGTTTACTGATGAGAAAACTCAAATATTTCTTGACATTCAGAGAATTCAGCATCAGCTTCAGACAGTACTCCTGACATCAAAATTTTAAGGAAACAGACAGAATTAAAAGCAAATTTAATGGAGTTTTTGTTCTACTACAAGTATTTAGATTATAATTACTGGCTTCTACTACTGGGTTTCTATCACTTCATCCTGCTAACTCTAGAAGAGGCAAGAAAATTCTAACATTTAAATATGATGAAAATCTAGATTTTATATGAATGAGAAATGGAATACCAAAGTAGCAATACCAGTATTTATAATAAATATAACCAAATCCTTGTTTGTTCTATGTTTTGCTATTTTTGACCCTAACGAGACTTTAAAATAGTCAGATAGGCATAGATCAAATGTGTCTGAAAATCAATACTTATTTGGTTCATTTTTTTTCCAACTGTTAAAATAATAATGGGCTGCATTTTTATTTTTTCAATTCCCAAGCAAAAACTTATAGTAGGATGCATATATCAAGATATGAATAGGCTTTCACCCACCAAAAGCACTCAAAACAAGTCCTGAAAGTTAATGTTTACAATAGAGCAACTCTAGACATTAAAGGCTACTATCAAGAATTAAATAGAGGGATGATAAAGCCTGCAAGACACTGAACAGGATAGACTACTCTGATTAAGACAGAGCACATAATTAATCTTTGTGGTGGTCTGGAGTTCTTCAAGTAAGATTCAATAGAAAATAATCTCTGGGTATTTATACACCTACAAAAGATCAGTCTGCAAAAATTCAGACCTGCTAAAGCAGACTCTTTGTCCATATATTGTAACTGCTGACTGGACTGACTTCCTTGGGACTACAGTACTGTAGCACATTCCCAGGAGTGCAGTGCTTAATTACATTTTGGAGTTTGGCTCCAGAAATCAGTTGTTTCAAAGGTATAGCCTTCATTTACTGACAAACTTCATCTTACACAGCATATGTTTTTCAGTTCCTCTCCTTTTCACTTCCTGTTTCTGGTTACTGACTCCTAACCCAGCATTATGTTTTGGTTGTGGCTGTTTTGGTTTTTTGTTTGTTTGTTTTGTTTGTTTGTTTGTTTTCCTTTTCCCAAACAACATAGTATTCAATAATTTCTTGATTGTTGACTTAAAAACTTGTCTGCACACCCACAGAGGAGCATAGATACACAATAACTTCTGTGAGCTCAGACAATCCCCTGCCTTGCATGGTACAGCCACACGAGCCATCATTTCATCACAGGCCCATCTCCACAAACCCAAATGAGAACAGGGACATCGTAGCAGTCAACCCAAATTAAGACTTCAGAGGAAGTGGCATCCAATCTGAGACCCTCCCAGATGTGTCCTGGAAGAGGCTCAGTCCCAGTGTACATGTGTGAAACCCATCAAGATGGGTCAGGGAGAGACGAGTAATGGGAGTGACTGAGTGGGTTGTATCCAAGCCCAGCTGATGAAGGGATTTATGTCCAAACACACAGACAAATTAGTAGACCTCAATCTCACTCAGGCAGAGAGGGGAGAAGAATGAGGTCATAAATGCTCTTTGTTTCCATATGAGAACTCAGTTTCTGTCTCTCTGTACGCTGCTGTGTATATGCATGTAAGGGATGTATATGTGTGCTGTCTTTTGTGGCCTCATTGCTTGTTGGAACTGAGACCATAGAGCTGCACCACACTTGACCCTACTGGCTGCGAGATTCTGCCCTATTCACTAACACTGGATTTTGGAATTGACCTGTTGTCTATATTTTTATAATAATCTATCACTAATCCTTTGAGGGGCTTGTGCTGTTGTTTGGATTTGGTTGTCACTGTTGAAATCTCACCACTACAGTCACAAGCTCTGTTTTCTTCCTCAGTCTGCTCTCCTAGAGTTAGGCTCCTTGACTTCCTCTGCTGTTTAACTGGGCTTCTCTCACACAAAATAGAAACCTCCACGTTTCTTGTACCCTTCTTTTCTGGAAGCTGAAGCAGATGTTTAATGTTATGATACACCGTTTTGGTTGTTATCACAGCGAGCTGACATGAAAATATAAAATTACATCAAAGTGACTGAGTACTGTGGAAGAGAAGGTAGAACTAGTGCCGTGGTTTACTCTTTTTATTGCTGAACTAAAAGGCCTGAGCAGAGCTTCTTTCCAAGACTACAGAAAAATGAACTCCTGTGTGGAAAATAACCACAAAAATACTGCATTTAATTAGTGTGTGGGAACTCTTTATGGCAAATATGTTTGAGAAGGAATGAAAATTCTCCTCACCAGGTTGCAAGCAACTCTTCTGCTTCAACTTTTATAATTAATTGTGACTGAAATTATGTGTTTTATAAGCCCCAGCTCTATTTTATTGGTTGTTACTGCTACCGTCTGTGGGTGGATACCTTTCGTGGTAAATGATATGTTTTCTGCTTACCTAGAATTCTATTTCAGCTTTCAGGTGTCCTTGCCATATTGTATTATTTATTCAAGAGAAAAAGATTAAGATTTTCCCGTGAAGCATTTTAAATAACTTGTTAAAAACTGAGTTATTTTCTTTCTTTCTCTTTATGTTTTTGGCTTCATATTGCTCTTTGTAAGTACTTTGCTCCATAGAGGTTTCTCTCTTATAAATTGAAATTTAATTTTGGTATACACTCTTCCATTCAACCATCACCTTAGGAATTCACATTTATATCACTTATATTGTTATATATTCAATTCTAGGCTTTCTCTTTTCTCTTGAGCCCAATTACCACTGAAAGAAAATATATCTGTTAGGAAGTGAGACTTTTTGAAAATGTCCTGTCAGCTATATGGAGAGGGGCCAATCCACTGCAGGTTTTATATATGTTCAAATAAATTCATGTGTATATATATATATATTTGTGTATGTGTATGTAAAAGGAATGAATGTAGGAGGGTGTAGAAGAGTGAAAACAGGAATCAGTAAAGATAAATGACAGGAAACAATGTGTATGTTTGTGTGGGAAGAAGAGAATGAGTATGAGGTAGAGGGAGGAAGAGGATAATATTTCTGCATTTGGATCCAAAAGTTCTCCCTGAGCAAGCAGACGTTCTTTCCCTTGCTATCAGCAGGGATCTGAGTACATATAAAGTGCAGACCTGTTCTGACAGATTGGGAAAGAAGCTGAACAGTTGAATTAAGTGATGTTAATGGAGGGGATAAAGGTCCTTTTATCTTGACTCATAAATCTAGTTCCTTTCTCATCTGTGCAAAGCAGCCAGTTTCAGGAATCCCTTCAGCTGGGCTTGCTGCTTGTAGATCATGTTACTGTTTCCTAATTAATGCAGGGGTTAGAAACATGAAGGTTCCCAGTGTAAAGCACATTTTCCTAATGTAAAGTGCCCATGCCAGAAATAAATGTTTGTTTGCATGACAGCATGGGAATTTTAATATATACCACAAACATTCTACAAAATACTTATATTTAGCAGAATACCCTACATTATACCTCAGCAAAATTAACCAAGGACTACTGCTCTACATGCCAGAATGAATGTTTTGTCTTAAAATACTAGTAACTACCAACTTCTGTGCTCTGGGCAGAAGTTTGCACAACTATCAAACATTTTTCCTTTGCCTTCTTGCTAAAAAAATGAAATTTGGAACATAGCTGAAGGAAAATAAAGGCTCAGGGTTTTAGGACAAAACAAAAGACAGAAAACTTAATACTATTAATTTTCATGCAGTTTTAGTACTGCACATGCACCTTAAACTGAGGGATAGAAGTTGACACTGTATGGGGATAGACATAAAACCCAGAATTTAAGCTGCTGTGAGAATCATATTAAATTTTCCAAAGCTTATGCAAAGCACCATACAGAATTGTAGCTATTTTATCATGCGAATATAGAAATAATTTTTTTTTGTAAATAAATTCCAATCAAATAATACACCAAACTCGAGATTTGACAGTGAGAAGTTCAAGGTGCACGTATTGTTACCTGATGAATTGCCAAAACCTAAAACATACAGCTGAATCCTCAGTATGGAGGAAAAGTAGTTCCCAAGTTAGGCTGAAATCATGGAGGAGCCAATAAGTTTGCGATTATAACATCACCAAGAGCAGTCTCAATTATAAAACTTGCTTCAGCAGTGTGTTCCTCCTCTGTATCCATCTGTCCTTGGTATTTCACAATCATTCCTATTGCTCTACCAAGATGAAAGAGAGGTAAGAAAATGCTATTATCACTATAACTAATGCAACCTGTCCAGCATTATGCAGAGTTCCTATAGTGAAGGCAGGAATTTTCTGTATTTGTCAATCCAGTCTTATGGCATAAACACTGAAAGGATTTTTGCAACCATATGTAAGGCAAAATGCAAGGCAAGACCATGATCTACTATTGAAAGACACTGTTAAGACACATTGTTCATAGGTCATCACACCTGGGAGCTAGAAGTCAATTGAAACTCCAGTTAACAGTGTTTTCATGGTAACAGCACCAACACTGGCTTTGGAATTGTCCAGCTGTACATCATGCAGATGCAGTAGCTTCTTATGAAAGCTCCTGTACCTTGATGAAGCCTCTTTGTCTAAGCCACATTGTATTACAGGATCACTAAGTTGGAAGAGACCTTCAAGATCATTGAGTCCAACCCAATTTTCCTCCATCCAGAATTGGATAGGAACCCAATCCCACACTATGCCACCAATACTTGCAGAATATTTTCTGTTCTTGCACACATGAATTTTAACTGATTTGGATAATGAATTTATTTAATAGCTTTCAGATCAGCATGAGTTGGAGAGAGATCTCAGCAAAACAGAGATGTATTTTGGCAATTACTGAGACCACATAATGGTTTTAAAATGAAGAGTGGTATTTTTGCAGCAGGAAGTAATGTCTAAATTAATAAACAAACCATTGTATTAAAAAAAAAAAAGAAGAATTGAAAGAAAGAGGGATTGCAAGGTTCAAGGGTTCAGTGCTGCAGCCTTCTCAAAGAAGCCATTCCCTAGTTGCATCTTTGGGACAAAATATTCAGAATAAATGTTGTATGTCCCTTGAAAGAATGTTTAGGTTTCAGAGAAGGAACAATGCTTTCCTAGTGACACATTTGGACTATCTTGTCCAGTTCTGGGCTCATCAACTCAAGAGAGAACTGGAGCTCATAGAGTGGATCCAGTGGAGGGCAACAATTATGATTAAGGGGCTGGAACATCTCTCTGACGAGCAAAGGCTGTGAGAGCTGGACCTGTTCAGCCTCAAGAAGAGTTGACTGAGAAGTCATCAATGTCTATGAGATGGGAGGGCATCAAGAAGCTGAATCCAGGCTTTGCTCAGTGGTGCCAAACAATAGAACAAGAGTCAATGGGCAGAAACTGATACACAGGAAGTTCCACCTGAATGCGAGGAAGAACTTTACTGTGCAGGTGGCCAGGCACTGCTCTTAGGTTGCCCAGAGAAATTGTAGAGTCTCCCTCACTGGAGATATTCAAGAACCATCTTAACACAATCCTGTGCCATGTGCTCTAGGATGACTCTGCTTGATCAGGGAGGCTGGACCAGACAACCCACTGTGGTCCCTTCCAACCTGACCCATTCTGTGATTCTTTGTGGAGGTGCACCTGAATGAAACTGAGATCTGTTTCCCAACTCTTTTGTCTTCAGGTTTCTTCGACTCTCATTCAGGAAAAGTCATCCCATTCAGTGAATAAAATGATTGCTTTGTGAAATATTGTGTAGAGATACATACCTTACTTTGGATGAACCAGTAATAGCCCCGAGTGACACTAACCTGCTGATCTCACAAGCAAGAGCCTCAGCCAAATTCCTGTGAACACCCGAGAAGGACCCCTCAATATATCACTTCTTTGGCCCATGCAATTGTCAGAACTTGTTCTAAGATCCTACAGGTACAAACCTGTTAGTTTAGAAAACACTGCAAATGTGATAAGGACCAACCTTTATTACATGAGAGAAGAGCACTTCCACTAATACTGTATGACAAGCTACCCCACTGACTGCTGAAAGTTTGCAAATCCACTTCAGTTTTATTATACACAACACTTCAGTCTTTCACCATGCCTACTACTGCCCACTGTGGAAAGGGCTGTCACAACAGACGTTTCCAGGTGCTGTCCTAAAAGACAACTTCTTTCAGACGGCAGAATTGTGACTTTCATTGATATACTGGCTTTCATTGACACTTTCAAGTTTTAAGGTCATGGCAATTGAACCAGATAGAATCAAATTTTTTTTTTTTTCTGATCTGAGTTACAGTGTTAGAGGTAGATGTGTGGCTGTCCCACCAGCTTTGATACCCTATATAAAATCCCACCATGTGTTCATTAGGCCTCATAGCCTTCCTCTAAGTCATTAGTCTACAAGAAGAAACAGAATGGAGAAAAAACTTCATGCTATTTTCTAACAGGTTTAAATTTAGTTTCAATCTCTGTAGTTCTTTCAGATATTTCCTACATTAAAACTCTTTACGCTTTAAATAGGCTTGTAGGAAATGGCTCCTCAGAATGTTAAATGGCTCTACTCTGGACAGCCATCAACTTGCTTCACTTTGTGAGCACAACTCTCCACAGCTGTAGGTAGCTTGTATCCAATAACATCCTCAAGCAAAATAAACAGGCAAAATGAGTTATTTCCTAAGCAAATAAATGGTTCAAGTATATCTCCTTATTCTGACCTCATTTGTGGCTATTTGTTGCATAATGAAATTTCCTATCAAAAATAGTTTTGTTTTCACACAATGAAAAATGGTAATATCATTCCTCCCAAGTGAGAGACTTCCAGTTTGATTTCAAAATCAACATAAACCTTGGAATACCCTAGGTGAAAAAGCAACTGAGCTTAATGCTCAAGTTTAACCTTACACAGTCATAGCCACTGGCTCACCTCTCCCTCTTCTGCTTCAAAGCTAATCAAGGAAGAGACAGAAGTAATCTCTGGATTGAAGGAAGAGTAATTACAAAGAATCTACTGAAAAGTGTAACAATTCAAAACTATGATTAATGAAATTTCCAGGAACCATAAGTATTAGGAGGAAGTTTGTGATGATAAAGGAGGCTGTGGAAGGGTGAAGATGTCAGATAGCACTTCCAGTTTTTCCCCAATAGCAGGAGGATGAAAGCTGCTGTGGCTCTTTGTTGATGTGGGAATGACACCAGTTCCCTTCTGTCTGCAGAAGCAAGTCCTACATGAGTATAGTGGAAACAGTGTGCTTATTTCTCTGTTCCAAAATTCAGGGCTGTCAAACGCAGACATCCAAATAGGCCTATGATTTGATTTGTGATCCCTTATATTCTCCTATTACTCCCTCTCAGAGTTTTCCTTTATAACACACTCATTCTTTACTAGAGAAACATCCACCCCAATTGATTTTTTTTCTCCATTGGTTCTTGTTTTGGGACAGCTGTTTGGCATTTCTGATATTTTCCCCATATCTCCTCCCTGAAAAGTCCTTGATATTCCCCTTCAAATCTCTATAAAGTTTGTCTGTACCTCACATAACTCCCCTTAACAACCTGCAAAATCCATCTATTCTTTATGATAAGTAACTTTTTTATTGCCTCATGACTGTTGATTTTTACACAGCAGTTTTCTCATGTCATGCCCAGTAGTTTCTCACATCCTGCTCAGCTGTTTTAGCTTTAGGCCGGGGTCTGGTTAGTGACCTATTCATCTGTCCCCAGACTTAACACAGGGGTTCAAAAATGTTCTACAAATCCATTTTCCACAGAAAAACTTGAAAGAAAGAAGCACTTTTTTCTCAAGCATGGACTTAGTATACCTTATATTGCCTTGGCTGAGCTGTCAGGCACACACTGTTTTGGTTCAAATGCATGCAGTTCTGGCAGTTTTTGTGGGCAAGGATAATTTTTCTGTACTGTATACATTTGTTACATTAACTTAATAAAACCAATTTTTTTTCACCAATTGAAACACATTTTTTCCTAACACAGTACCAAAGGGTAAGAAGTGAAAAAACAGAAGTTTAGATTTGGGAATCAGAGCAGCTTGAATGACACCATGAACAGCAAATCCTGAAGGATGAACCTATGAATACAAGAAAAAAAGTTTTCAGTCCCACTCTGTCCCACCCTTCCCTTTGCTTTCCTTCTCTGATGCTTGACAAGGGCCCTGCAAAGTCCCAGTATTTTATCCAGGAAGAAGTTGTGCCTTCAGTTCCTGAATGAGCAAGGAGTGTTTCTGAAAGTGTAACGAAGAAAGAAAATGTGAAATCACCACTTTTGATATGGGGAATAGTGGTAACAAATTACTGAAAACAGTTAAAACATTATTAATGGCCTGCTGCAAAAAGGAAGAGAGATAAAAATAGGGTAAAATCAGCCTTACCTTTGAGTAACAACTACTAATAAGCATTTAAAGAACAAACAGTACACACATTTAAAAAGAATTGCATCTGCATTACCTACAGTTCCTCAGTGGGGGAATTACAAACTCAGGAACATAGACGGGGAAATAGTTAAGGAGATTCATAATTTTTTTTGCTGTTATCTGAACCTGAAACTTAAAAAAAAATAAAATCCCCAAGCTTCTTCTCAGTAACGCTGTGTGGGTAAGGATTAAATTATACATTTGATTCACTGCCCAATAAAAAACCTGGCAGAAATGGAGAACTTGAAAATCCCTTTTTGCTCTGAATGGCAGCTTTTCTTTATAATAATGAACCATTTATCTTCAAGTAATTGAAACAGGAAGCTGGTGAAATAATGTCTTCTTGTTTTGCTAGATTATCTCAACTAGCACTTAAATGTGATTTTGCTCCCTTGGATCACAATATCAAACTTCAGATTTTGTAATATGGTTCTCCAGTCACCCTTTGGCTACTCAGAACACTTCAAGAGCCAAATCTTAACCTGGATAGAGTTTTGGAATTGTGGCAAGAAGTGTAAATGGATTTTACAAGTCTTCATTTTTTTAGAAAATGCACTACCTGAGTGCATTTAAAGTCATTCAAACTGTCTTGAAAGACTAAAGCAAATTACACATGCAGAACTGTCATTATACATATTCCTAGTCTGACTCCCATTTTTAAGTCACAAGAAGTGAAATAGTTTCATATAGACAAACATATTCATAGCCAAGAGGCAGATTTTTCAAATTGTGACATAAACTGAAGACAAGGCATCTTTGTGAAATGAGGCTAGATGATAATCTGTAATTACTCCAGTAGTCTGAAAGCAATTCTGAAGAGGGAAAAGGGAGGAAATAAGGATAGAACAGCAAAGGAAAACACCCTCAAAATATTTTTTTGGAATATGCTTAATTCAGGCAGAGTTGAATAAAATGTGGTCCTTTGATGATCATAGCAGCCTAAGTGAAGAACTACAGACATCTAACCTACAAAAGACTTTGTGAGGTCACTAATTCCATATTCCCTTCAAGCACTTAAGCATAGAAATTGAGAAAATGCTCAGACTGAAATAACAAGTTGGGTTCTGAATTGTCATAAATATATTTGTGAATGCATTTGGGACTTTCTCATTTGGGATCAATCAGTTGCTGCTAGTGTTATGACAACCAGGCTAAGGAGGACAGGGCTTTAGCAAAGTTGTGATTAATTAGTTTGTTAACTGTGTTGTATTGAGGCTGTATCAGTAACTTCAGTCCCTACTTAAGTACTATATAGTTCATTTTGCAGTAATGTTAGAAAACTCTCCTCCCATACCTCTCTCATACCTGGGTGAAAAACAGGGTGGGGATTGTGGGGGAAAAACGCTTCCCACTCAAACATATGCAAGTCTATGGGACCTGACGGGATGCATCCCAGAGTCCTGAGGGAATTGGCTGATGTAGTTGTCAAGCCATTCTCCATGATATTTGAAAAATCATGGTAATCAGGTAAAGTTCTAGGTGACTGGAGAAGGGGAAACATTGTACCTATCTTTAAAAAGGGTAGAAAGGAGGACTCTGGAACAACTGGCCTGTCAGCCTCACCTCTGTGCCTGGGCAAATCATGGAACAGATCCTCCTAGAAGTTGTGCTAAGGCACAGGGAGGAGAGGGAGGTGATTCGGGACAGCCAGCAAGGCTTCATCAAGGGCAAGTCTTGCCTGGCCACCTTAGTGACTTTCTACAACAGAATGACAACATTAGTGAATAATGAAACAGCTACAGAAGTCATTTATCTGGGCTTCTGTAAAGTCTCATCTGTTATAACATCCCTGTCTCTAAACTGGAGAGAGATGGACTCAGTGGGTGTACTGTTAGGTGGATAAGGAATTGGTTGAATGGTTGCATCCAGAGGTGAGTGTGATCAATGACTCAGAGTCCTGAAAGACACCAGTGAGCAACCTAGTTTAGTGGAAGGTGTTCCTGCCCACAGCAGAGGGGCTGGAATTCGATGATCCTTAAGGTCCCTTTCAGCCCAAGTGACTCTGATTCCATGATTTTGATTTTATGATTATATGATCTAACCTTAACATGACAGCAGATAATCCACACAGGACGGTGGATGATTTTCTATATTTGTTCTCTGCAGCCCAATCCAGGTGGAGGTGAAGCTAGACAGCAACTGCCCTCTAGAGAGCAAAATACTTTTTGAAAATTTATAAAAAATTTGTGAGGGCTTCACTTTGAGGTTAAGAAACCTCAGATGCTTACAGAAAAATATCTATGTGCCCAAGCTTCCACATTTATCTGTGGACATGCAGGACTTGAATAAACTGCCTATACACAGGTATCGAGTGTATTTTCTGTATCAAATGCACACCAGCTGCCTTGGTAAATAGATATGCATCAAGATTTTTCAGGTCTTGATGCATATCTGCCAAAGTCATTTGGATAATTCAAGTACTTTGGTAAGTGTTACTAGATGTCTATGCATTGACGACTCACTCAAACCCTTGATACCACTGAAATCTCTACAACTCTGACAAATTTAGTCTGACTTGCTACAGATTTAAAATACATGTTGGCTAACAAGAAAAACAAGAACTCCTACAACTACAGGCAGTGAATCTCCCAGGGGAGCATGCTGAAAACTAAAAGCATAACTGATGGAAGAATGAGTTTCTAGAAATTCTAAAACAATTCATCAAGAACAAGGTTGTTAACAGCCCTTTCATTTCATTTGTATCTGCTGCATGACAGCTTTTAAGAACAGATTCTTTCAAAGTCATTTCCAGCAAAACATACCAGTCCACTCCTGTAATCTGATAATGGTAAGGGGAAAGAGCATGGGGGAAAGTTTGATTGCAAAAGTCAATAGTAATATCTATTTATTAGTTTTTGGTTGTTTTACAGAGTGTATGGGAGAAATGAAATATTTATATTTTTATGTAACACTGTCATGGCATGCAACCTGAAAACCCTGCAATGATGGAGAGCTGTTCCAGAAAGAGTGTTTAGGGTCTGTGGCAAAATGCAGGAACCTTTGTCAAAAAGAGATAATGGACATGCCCTAATATGTGAATACATTTCTGACATGGAAATTTCATAGAGCATATTGCTGCCTTGAATAGAGAAAAAAAGATTTTTGGGAGGTGTGTGGCTTCCCTCTAATCCAAAAAGCCAGAGACACAGTTTTCAGAGATATAATATCCTATTTTGAACTTCAGGCATGCTGAGATAGGAGTATTCACTGTTACAAACAGCTTACAGACTAACCATGATATTAAGTATTGTCTGACTGCTTAATGTAAACACCTTTGAATCAGGTTATGTTTTCACTAACAGTTATGTCAAGCTCAAGACCTGACTATTTTGCAATGAATAGATGTGAAACCACATCAGAAGACAGAAAGGTATGAAGGCTGAGTTGAAATGAATGTGCAGAGCCCATAGTCCTTCTCAAGGAGGCAAGAGCAGCTATGGACATTGCTGATGTGGTTCACTTTGCCCTATAGCAGAATAAGATTGTGTCAATCTGTTCATCAGTGAAGGCATTTACTTTATCACAAATGAAGCCACCATGGTTTTAGCTTTCTATTCCAGGTGTAGCAAGGTCCAGTGGGTAAGACACTGAACTGGAATTGCAGTAACTTGTTTTCTAGTACAACGCACAGAGCAAATCCGGTTCCCACTTCATGTTTTATCTTGTTGATCTCAAAGCACTTTGAGACAAATGAAAAGAAACAAATTATTAGAGAATAAAATTTCTATTGTCACTAACTCTTAGCTGTCCTCTTTCGCTGTAAAATCAGTGTCTGTAGCTGAAATTATGGTTTTCCACAGGATGTACCGATGATATTATTGTCCTTCCCAGCTCAGTTGGTTAGACCATGGTGCTGGTAATACCAAGATCATGGGCTTAATTCCTGTATGGGCCTCCCCCATACATACACATTTGGGGTCCCTTCTGACTCAGACTATTCTGTAATTTGGCACTTTGTGTGTATGTCAAACACTGCACTGGAGAAAACTTTTATTACTTTGTGCTGCTTTGGTAAGAGTCAAGCCTTATTTAGTTTTTCCATTTTTCTTCTCTGTGCCAGTGTCAGCAGAAACACTGAAACCCTCCTGGCTGATCAATGTGTTTATTTAAGTTGTTTCAAAACATTTTTTTAAAATAGAAAATTAACATGAAGTAAAGGAAAACAAAATACAAGTTGCTGCATCTACCCTAAGCTATTACTGGAAAAAAAAAGTTACTGCAGCATAAATTACTGCTTTTTCACTGCAAAGAGATTCACGCTGTCCCCATATGCTTTTGAGCTCCATCAAGTAAATAAAAGCTTTTTGCTTCATAGTTTAATTGACACAAAAAACAGCACAGTACTACAAGAAACTGACATCTGTGCTGACGATTAATGCGGAAACACATAAAATTATGAAAACACTAATTTTCTCTTCATTTTCTGGAAAGTGTTGAATGAGGAAAAAATTTGATCCTTGGGATCCCAGAATGGCTGGAACTGGGCAAAAAGGGTACAAAGAATCCACGGTGCTGGTTTTCTTTAAACTACCCTTCACAACTGCCATAAGTAATAGAACTTCAACCCAGTGACTTTACTCATATGCTCAAAATTAAGGGACCATATGGAATTCAGAACAATAGTGTGTTTGGGAGAATTTCTGGGAGTGAGAGGAAATCTATAAGCTAAGAGGATGGATGTTGCAACTGAATATTAAGAGGTTCTTGGCTGTTGTTCTTGACATTAGCCCAGCCATCAGACACAGAGGAAGAAACAGCAAGAAGTTAGTATGAGGTCATGGAGATGTAATGGCCTTTTTAAATGGAGCAGCAGGACCAGCCCCAGCTGCCTGTTCTGGGAGGGGAACAGGAGCCTGAAAAAACTACTCATACAAAAGTTTTCACACTTCTAAAAGAAAATGCAAGACCAGAACTGTAAACTTGCAGGCTTCCCAGGTTAAGATGGAGGCTATAGTTAAAAGCAAGCATTTTTTCCTTTTAATATTTTTTTCTGTTGATAATGGAGATTTCGTTAGAAGCAGTAAATTCTATATCCCTAAGTTTAAACTAATGAAATTTAAGGAGGTGCCACTTTCTAAAACAGTGTTATACCTATGAAAACAACTTGAAAGAGGAGTTTAGATCCTCTCTCAAAACCTTGGAAAATTTAAATGTTTGTAATGAAAGCTGTTCAAGAGGTGTGCAATACATATAGCTAGCAATAAACTAAAGGATACAGGGATGTAAGAAAGGAATACTACAGCACTGAGTACTTAGTCTTAAATCAAATTCATGAAATACCTTATATCTTTCAGATGTTTCACTGCTTTTCATGTATGAAAAAGCAGTTTTTCTTTACATTATTTTTTATGTTGTTATTGGTTGTTTAGGTCTGCCCTGTTTTCCAATCTGCCTTGGGAATTTACACTGAAAGAATTGGAAGGCAATCTAGGACCTGCAATTCCTGGCCAAATCCTCACTGTATCCCAATAACACTCAAGGTTAAGCCGGCTGCTAGAACATTCGGCCCTTCTACCCAAGGCTGCAACACGATGTCAAGAATTCTAACACAGAGAGGGAAAAACACTAGCCAATACAAACATCAGTTATGATAAAAGTAAGATTACATAGTACGTTGTGTCAACCTGATATAAAGAATCAGAGAATATCCTGAGCTGAAAGGGACCCATAAGGATCATCGAGTCCATCTTCTGGCCCTGCACAGGACAGCCCCAACAATCACACCATGTGCCTGAGAGCATTGTCCAAACACTTCTTGAATTCTGTCAGGCTGGTGCTGTGACCACTTCCCTGGGGAGCCTGTTCCAGTGCCTAAGCACCCTTTGGGGGAATAACTTTTATCTAATATCCAACCTAAACCCCTCCTGACACAGCTTCAAGACCTTTCCTCAGGTCCTATCACTGGTCACCTGAGAGGACATCGTAGCCTGCCCCTCCACTTCTCCTCATAAGGAAGTATCCAAATGTGGAAGTATCCAAATAAAGATGTATCCAAAGTGGTGTTTCATTCCCAGGGGAAAAAAAAAAGCAAACCACAAAACAACAAAACAAAGACCCCTCCCCAAAACAAGCTATGATAGAAAATGTATCCAATCTTCCATAATCTTTTACAACTAGGATGGCTTCATCTTCTTCATTTTCAAGCGAAAAGCTGACAAGGCTGCTGCTGCTCTCCTGTTGATCCTGGTAGCTCTGGCAGCTATTAACAGAAAGGCAAATCTTTGATCCTAGGAGACCCAGGAGATTGCTTCATATGAGCCACAAGGATTAATGCAATAAAAAGAATGAACTCACAATAATTTTTAAGCCTTCTTTCTTTTCAGCAATCAGTACAGCACATCTGAAAGAATCAGTACATGCTTCCTGTCTGGCTATACATGTGAGTGTCATCCCACTGCCTACTTCCAATGTAAGTGAATAAATTATTTAAAGAATACTTTAAACCACCACACATTCTAGAAAATGGTCATTTTTACTTAATTTGGCATGACTGGAGCAAATACTTAGAATATTTATCAACATCTTTTTACCTGTTTAGTTTCTATAGGAGTCTCTTACAAGTCAGAAAAATGTGCAAGAGCAGAATTGAACCCCATATTAATCCATCAGTAGTCCAGTCACTAATGGGATTCCAGGAGGCAGTTAAGATCCCTTCACCAGACAAAAATTAATTTGGCTTCTGCAAGCTGCACTCATGAGTCAGTTTAGGACTTTTTTCTGTACTATAGTCTGATTTTTCTCCATGTCCTTTTCATGGACTGATAATTTCTTCCTGCAGCCATAATTTCTTCCTGCAGCCAAATGAGTGCCTTGGCTGCAAAATGTTCAATGAACAAAAAGAGAACATCTGTAGTAAGCCTCCAGGCACTGAAATATTTGGGTAGAGATAAGTCAATTGTACATCTGAGCAAGTAATTTCTTCCCTGGCATAGGGATTTGCCTTCCTTTGAACACTGAAAAGAGCTATATGACTTTTAACCTGGACTGACCTTTAAAGAGCTGCTGACGACTACTGGAAAACCTTACAAAAATTTAGGCAGGAAAAATTCTCCTTGTCTGTCTTATTGTCCCTTCAAATGTATCATTAAACAGAACAGTTCCATCTAAAATATATAACACAGTTTTCCAGTCAGAGAAGTAAAATATCAGACAGTTAAATGAGGCATATGTAAGCTCTAATAGGAAGTGATCATTGTTTTCATTTTTGTATAAGGTTCCAAAAAGTCGTTTCTTGCTGATTAAGCCAGTATTAAATGAGATTTACAGGGTAAAAATATAGCTTCATTGCCTCAGATCCCTCCTGTTTTATCCCAATACTGACAAAAGCTTGGCAGCTCAAGCTCTGAGAGCATTGTCTACAAGGATGACTAATATCTATCCCCGTTGTTTCATTGTTCATCTTTTTTGTTCTTAGTGGTATACTTTTTTCATATTTAGATCATAAAAATCTTGGGCTAGAGGTCATATTTTCATTCTGTGTTTGTCTTTATCTAGGCATCTGAACCTCTATTAAAACAACAAAAACCCCTACAATTCAAGTATGCAATAAGCAGAAGCAGAATATCAAAATTTTCACTGAACAAAAGGTAGAATCAATTTGCTTCAAATATGCTGTGAATTTGCTGGCTTTTGTCAGTGTCTAAGCTCTACACACAAGGCTTCCTTTATTTTAACTCTGTATGTCTAAACATTACAGCTGCCTTCAGATCCAGGGGACTAGGATAGAAACCTAATGAGCTGTGCTCTGTTTTCCTTTCTTATGGTGAGGTGCTGATTTAGTCAGGTAAGAGGAAGTTAAAAAAAATCATACCATCAATGAGGGTGACACTTGTTCTTCAGTCATATTATCTGATTATGCAACTGCACAGATCCCTTTTTTATTTCCTCCCTAAATGTAGATGAGTATTGTTTAAGCCCTGGCTCTTTTCCCACTGTAATTTGGGAACCTGCCATAAAGCAATGCCTGTGGGGTACACATATAACCATTAAAAGGTTGAAATAAAAAATCACTAAAGCAGTTTTATAAAATAGACCTTCATCCATGGGAATTAAATGGGGGATTGGCATAAAAAGGTGGGGTTTAATATCATGCCTCAGCTTCTTTGAAAAGACTCCAAAGCTGTGTTTGCATTTGAATTTCTCCCCATGGGAGGGCACTACTTAAATTTCTTTAAAGGAAATCCTTAAATTTAATGGCTTTGATATAAGATCTGCCACAGAAATTCTTTCCCAAGGTAGAATAACAGATAGATTGTTAGGTTAAAGTAGTTCTGAAAACTTTTTGAAGGAAACTCCAGGTAACATACCCATGGATTTAAAATATTGAAAAAAATTATCGACGCTGGGTGTAATGGCATGTAGCATGACGCCTCATATGGTAATTCATTGCAAGACTGATGTCTAACACATATCTTGAGGTTCATTGCCTATTGCACTAAGAGAGAAAAAATTATTGATGTGGCAGCCATGGAAATTTAGAGCTTTTCAAATAAGGCACTTCTACATAACAGGGTCATTTTAGCAGTTTTTAAATATTTGCCTTAGACAATATATAGGTTGTGGTAAGTGTAATTTGGAAAGAAGGAAAGCAATAAAATTTTTTAAGTAATATATTTTCATATAAAGATGTAGGACAATATACTATATTGTGCAGCACAATATAGTATTGTTTGAAGGATACTGTGTAGTGAGATAATTCAGGAGAAACATTGCCTAGACATGCTGGATTATTCATAGGATCTAAACTCTGACATTTACATCAGAATTTAAGGCTGTGAAATTGACATTCCTTGGTATGGAATACATACAAATACAGATGGCCTTAATACTGTAACATAGTACTGTATGTTAGAATGAGTGATTTAGTAAAGTTAGCAAACATATTCTTTCAATTACATGTAAATGCAGAAAAAAAATTAAAAAAACTTGCAAGGTATTTGACCTCTATTGAATTACATGATTGATACTCTTGCATAAATATATTTTAGAATTTGGGGCCCACTCCAGCAGAAAATATCTATGGCCTTCCAGGTCATTCAAACCCTGCTGGCTGCAGAGGAAGCCAAGGGTGTGGGAGGAGAGAAAGAAAGAATGTTAATGGTTAGAGGCTCTAAGACTCTTCTTGAAGAGTACTCTGTTGAATTGGGGCCCTGGTTTTGGTTTGATACAAAGGGAAATACAAAAAGACTTAGATCAGGCAAATGACTTCTCTTTTTTTTTCTGTTCCTCATCTGTCATAAGCAAATACTGGCTTTAAACTGATTTTATCAGAGCTGCTCTGACCACCTTCCATTGGAGTGATTGCTGGAGCAAGGTTAGAGAGCGAAGACAATGGCAAAATCTCATCTTGGTGATAGATCTTCACCCTTTTCATTCTAAGAACATGCAGAGTTGTATTCTGGTTTCTGTCAGAAAAGTCTGCTACATAAACCTAGACTACCTAATACAGGCCATGGAACTGCATCCCCATGATTCCCCCACCAAGACTATAATTTCTTTTTGGTATATTAGCTTGTTTGGCAACAGCATTTTTACGTATTTGGCTCAAGAACACGTTCTCTTCTTACAGTAAATTTAAATCACTGTCCTGAAAAAAAGCGGCCCCCTAGGAGATGAGTTGGAGAACTGACATAAAAAAGAAAGTGATTGTATTGATGAAAACATGCAGCAAGGTTTACAGAAAAAGAATTGCTAATTTTACTGAATACTCTGCAACAAGGACAGAGGACAGGTGGCAAGTTATAATGTGTATGTTTTATAGTAACTAATTAAATTAGTCATACTAGTCTATTTTATTATCCAGGGTCTGGTTGAGTGAAGGAAATATCTTTGTTTTCTGCATATACAGGCTTGGGGAAGCAAATAATAGCTTTTCTATGGATCTTATATCATATAGAAGCCCAACACTTTGAAAACACTTTGTATTTATATTAGAGATACAAGTGTTCTCCCATTTCATCTGAAGGAGTGTTTGAAAATAAAGCATATGTTAAATAACTACAGTCTTGCTAGCAATGTCTAGATATATCATGGAACAGATTTATTCAAAGATTTTCCTATTGGTTATAAGAGCTATCATCATATGGCAGCAGCTGCTGAGGAGTAAAGCTATGTTATTAAGACTGTTATTCTGTTAGTAGGTCTCAATCGGAGTAATTTTTTTTCAGAGAGCAAGCTAAGAAAAATAGGTCAAGTGGAAACTGAAAACACCAGAAATCTCAGAACAAAGTTTGTTCTTATAAAATCTTCATCCAAAACAAACTTTGGTGCTTTTTATATTTCCCCGCTGATATCCTCTCACTATGATATGAATAATTCCTACAACTAATCTGAACTGTTATCACTGTTATTCGGTGCTACAGTTACAGTAGTCACAAGTAGTTTATTTACTTTACAATACAACTAAAAGGACTACAGGTCAAACTGGAAATGTACTGATGAGAGCCAAGTAAATCCACCGACATGACTCAGGGTTGCATAGAGCCATATGCAGATGTTTTACATTCACTAGCCTTGCCAGCTGAAAACTTTAAGAGTTCTGGTTCCCTGTCACTGTCTACCACCTGAAGGTTACTGGCCTCATTTCTCTGCCAGCAGGCAGGAACTTTTCTCTTTAATGTACTTCTGGCAAAGTTGGCCAGATGAACTCAGGTGCCCTTTTGCAGCTGGCTTTGCCAGAAGTGGATTAGTGACCAGTGTGATGCCATCTGCCTGTAGAGTTTCAGGGTCATTAAATTTCTGCAGAAGAGAAGCACTGTCTATGACTATGACTCTTTGTGAAGCTGGTTTCTAGCCATGGACGGAGAAGACAGTCCAATAATAGACTTGATGAAATGAGAGACTAGCAATTAAATAAGGGAGTGAGAGCAGGTTATACTGAGAAAATTTTTTGTGAGAGTGAGAGTAGACAAAATCTCTCATTCCATTTCTGAGCATTGTTCAGATAGCCTGCTTCTACTTAAAAGAGAAGAACTGTGTATCATCAACAGAAAACCAACATTCAGATATAACTAAACATATTTTTTTCCCCAACTCTTCCTTAAAATAAAACTTTTCACTATATCCTACCATATTTACAATCTAATACTAAACTGAAGAGGTACAGGCTGGAGTGATCTCCACTGACTAAGTGTCATCTGCAGTTATTTCACTCTAAAGTCCTCCTTTATTTCACCTTGAATATTGGTTAAATTCAAACCTTATGTTTGAATCTATGGTCCTATAAGAAAATATGATGCAGAAAGGAAAGACAATCAAGACAGCATAGTAATTGCAATTTTTCAGCCAAATCAGTGAACCTGTGGTTGGCGCTCAAAAGGACTTCTGGTATAAAATGAGGGAGAGTTGCCTCCTGAGGGAAGGGAAATAGAAAAAAATTGTTTAAATGAGAGTGGTATATTACTTTGGACTGGATTCAGCAGGCGTGGGACTGACCTGCGCAAGTAGCAGTTAAGGAGAAGGAGAATTTAAAATGCAAGAAGGAGAATTTAAAATTATCTGTAAAGCTCTGTGAACTAACTCCAGTTCTGGTTATTATCATTTTTACTTTTTATGTTCTTTGATAACAACTGGCTTTGTTAGAAGTGTAGGAACATGCTCTTTTTAGCACAAGACAGTGCTCATAAGTAAAAATTATTGTTCACATAGTAACACCAGCACTGTCTTTCTGGCTGTTACGAGCCAGCTGACACCTGATCACATAATAAGAACATGGAAGATATCACTCAGTGGTCTCTGGAGCAGGAAGTAATCTGATGCCAGGGGCAGGTGTGAGATGAAAATGTGTTAGAGATATAAGCATGGAAAAAACGTCAGACCCAAAGCTCTAGAGAGATAAGCATTGCATTTTTCTGATCTAACGTAACTTTCAAAAACATAGTCTTGCAGGAAAACAATTTTCCTGGAATGTCTTTTCTGCATTTGTTTTTGTGCAAATTTGTTGTCTCTTTTATTCCTTTAAAAAAAATATTATAATGGCAGGATGAGAAAAACAGGATATGTACCTAAGTTTTAGAAAAATACATGTAACACACTAGCATGTCTGTTTGCTATCTAACATTGTTCAAATTGGGAGATAAGGAGAAACAAACTGATAAGAAAGGAATTTTAAGAAGGTTAAATATTTTAAAAGCTATAAAGTAGGGCAAAAGTGAAGCAATTCAGTAGTTTAAATATGAGAAATATTTTATTACTGATTAACTGAGAACTGAAGATAGCCTAATATATTTCTTGGCCTTTTCAAGGCTGGTTTGGATGGAACTCTGAACAACCATGTCTAGTAGAATGTCTCTGCCCATGGCAGGGGGCTTGGAACTAGAGGATCTTTAAGGTCTCTGCCAACCCAAACCATTCCATGATTCCATGATATTCAGGCCAGCTTTGGAACTGATCAAACAATGTTGGGTAAAAGACACTAATAGGAAAACTGACAGCCAGCATGTTCATTGGCATGTTCATTGGACTGAAGCAGGGATCTGTAGAGCTGTACATTAAACAGATGAGATCTTAAAGCTTGGGTTGGGAACAGCTAACATAATCTCTAAACTGACAGAGAAGGGACTCATCACACTTTTCCAAACCCAAGTGACATAGACACAATGACTGTATGTGTAGAGATCATTTAAACAACTGAACTGTACTCTTCTATAGTAAATAGTCTCAAATAGAAGATGTGTTATGAGTAGTACTCTTGAGTGCAGCCTTCCAGAACCATTAATCCTTATAACCACTACAGATATATCTGTGCTGGACTATGAGACAGAATTGGTCACTTCAGCACAAATCTGATAAAACACCATTTACTTGCCTTTCTGAGGAGTGACTGCCTAGTTTCTGTTAACATGAGTTTTGTACATGTAACGCATTTCTCTCTGCATTACAAAACCCAGTGAAACAGGGTTACAAAACTATGTTCAGTTTTCACAGAGCATAGTGGCTACAGATATTTACAGGTATATACAGATAGAAGGGCTGCTGTGCATTATAATGGCATAGATCTGAATTTTATTAGCACTATAGAAAATATCCAAACCAAATAGAATTTTTCTTGATCCTATTTTTATTTTTAAGATTAAATTTGTGTTACTATACAGTTGCTGACCAAATTTTTCTAAATTATACTGTTAACATATAATTTAAAAAACCACACCAATAATTTTGCCTCATTAAGCTACAAGTTTATGTAAATTTTACCTGACTGTAATACATTTTAATTGAAATTGGAAATTGCAATACTCTGATATATATCTCAATTCTTTACAAAGTTCCTGAAATGCAATTGCAATTTTTGAAGTGTATCTATTGAGATTCTATCAGTATATCTTGGGACACAGCACACCTTGGGACAGAGCACTTGCTATAGAATCTGTATCACATAAATCTTGTAGAAAGCAGCACTGGAAATTTTGCCTTCAATGACTAAAAAAAGTAAACTATTGAAAATCACCCAGGCTTTCATCACAGGAAAAAGATTCATTTACAGGCTTTTTCTCAGCCTTCATTAGCTGCAAGAAGTTAAACAAAAGGGAATCTTATATTTTCCTTCTGTATTTCTTCAATTTCACCTGAAAGAAACTCGCATCTTGGATTAATAGTGGTATTTGATCAAGTTTTGGGCAGTTTCCCTGACAACTTTATGCTTGGTGAGCACAAATTAGATTCAGCATGGTTCTCTTGGATTTGATATGTTTTTTGATACAATCATTTGGGCTAATCTGTCAAGTAAACACAGAGCTTTTGTTGGTTTGGCCAGAAAACAACATACCTAGGGCTTGATCCATGTGACATCATTGTTTCTATTTCTAAGTGATTGCTAAGCACTCAGCAAACATGTCCCTATGCTATTTCAGTCTAAAGTTGGTGCAAAACCATTTTTCATCCTAACCTGATTAGCAGTAAGTGATGTTAACAATCTGAGAAGACTGTTTTTGCTTCTAATGGGAAAAAATAATCCTTCCAATATGTTTTCTGGTCTCATGAGTCCAGTGCAAGGTGTTGCCTTCCACTACTCAATAAGGTAAATTAGGATAATTTCCTTCTTCCATTTGCACTCTTGAGAAGCCTGTGGGTCATGACAATATTGTACATTTGGCCGAGACCCAAGTCCATGACCTTATCTTGAAAAACATCTGATCCTTATGTTCCTTTGTCCAAACACTAGAGGCTTGCTACTCCCATGTTCACACAGTTGATGAAACAGCCCCAGGTTATTGAGCTCTTGGACTGCCACAAGTTTCATGCATTGGGTCAGTCTGCCCAGGGAAGCAGGTCAGTCACCATTGCTGGAGGTATTTAAAGGCAGCTAGATGTGGCACTTAGGGACATGGTTTAGTGGTGAATTTGGCAGTGTTGGGTAAACTGTTACATGTGATAATATTGGAGGTCTTTTTCAGTCTATGAGATTCCATGATCCTCTATCCTCCTCCTTAGACAAGGATGCCTTCACTGATTTGCAAGGCATATGTTGGTTATTGCAGCTGTAAAAGTACTGGCTGGCACTGGGCTACTCCTCAATATTTCAGCTGAAACTTGGCTGTCACTGAGGAGGTCTCAGGGTTACTCCTGACTCATTTCAATGCAATGACAACCAAATGCTGTTTGGCAAGAGCTAGCGGCAGTAAATTGGTTCCCCTAAAAATGGATCAAGGGCTGCTTTTCCACAGCTATGACCCCAGTTAAGGAACTGTTATTTCTACGCCTCTGCCCTTAACTTCCTCATGATTTCCACCTGTAACCTCCTGCCCACTCTGCCTTCCAGAAGGCATTTTGATTTACCCAACAGAGCTGATTGTTCACCAATCTTTTTGATTCTGCTTTAAGTTGTGACTGCAGAAAACAGTGGAATTTGTTACTGGGAGATTGGAAGAGGTTCAAGATTTGGTTGGAGCGCAAGTTTGTAGACTCAGGCCCACAGAAACAAAGAAACATAGTACACAAATCAAGAAATATTAGAACAAGCTTTGAAATTTGACCATCGACTTTGTATATCAAGATACTATGTAATGAATATCAATTTCTTGAATAAACCATTGGAAAGTAATTGGAATTTGCTGGTTAAATTTCTACATTACTTTGCGTGTACGGATCTTGCTCTCCAAGTCTGGCTGTGGAATTTTACCCCATCACCATCTATGATTAGAAATTGGGTGGTTTCATTCCATGATTGTGACAATGTAAAACCTGATTTATTTCTTTCTCAATTTACAGGTACACAGGACTTATAAACTATTTATAAACTACCATGTAACTGAGAATAACACACCTGGATTGGACTGGACCTTCTGACAACTCACCAAGATTTACCATGGGGGTCATAAGACAAGATGGATTCCTAGGTTGAATGAAAGATTTAATCCAGAAAGTACCCTTACCCCATAAGAAGCCAAACTTTATATTGTCCCTCTTTGGCATGACATTTAGAGTGCCATTTTCTTCAGGTCTCTTAAAGCTTGTAGGCATGATTGGAATGTAAAAAGAGTTTCTAGTGTTAACCTTGGATAGCTCTGAATGCCAGTTCCTAGTGTTATGGCAGGGTCTACTGAAATAAGAGAAAGGAGTCTTAAATACCATTAAACTTCTCATTGCCCACTCTTAATCCCCACTACCTCTAGAATTCCACTTAGTAAAAATCCAGAAGGTGTCATTAATTATTGAACCCATTGGTTGGTGATCCATACAACACTCAGACATCTGAGGTATAAATACAGAGCTGAGCAATTCAGACTGAATAGCAACAAAAAGCTTTTACTTTTGCATATGACAATGGAATACTTCAAAGTAATTTAAGGTTCACTTCAATCTTTTTGACAGGATTTATCATATTGTTTAACTCAACCAGAGTAACAGAGCCACTGCTTAATCACCACACAGAGAGCATAGCGGCAATTGCATCGTGTCTTGTTCCAGAACAAAGACTTATGTAAACAAAATAGAAATAATATTTCTAACTTTTAGACAAAAATATGCTGTTGTTTTTCAACACTATCCTAAAGTTTTAACCATCACCACTCGAGTGGTGATCAGTACGTTTGTATTTCTTAGAGCTGGTTGAAACTTATTCAGCGAAACTCTAATTTGCTGAAACATACTATGTCAAAGTTAGAAATATTTCATAAAGTTCATGACTTTTGAAAGTAATCATATTGTGAGGGGAAAAATGAAGTGATAAATTCTCCAGCATTGTAAGTGCTGGGAAACCAGGCATAAGGGGGATTTGAACTGGAATCTTTGGACAGTGTCCCAGCCATCACCTCCTATTGTGTAGGAATTTATGTGTCAGTTTAAAAAGTGATAATTCAATACCATTCCAGTGATAGAAAATAATTTGGGAATCTTTTGTTTTTATGCCAGTGTAGTACAAAATACATTCGAGTTCCACAGAAGATTTTCACAAAATGAAACTGCTGTTCTTTGGTCAAGTCTGATATTTTAACACGTCTGTTTTGCTCATGGGGAAACTGGCATAGTAATTTTAAAGCGTATTCAATATGTCATTTTTTCAGAAAAAACATGGGGATAAATCTACCTACACTGGTAATGGCACAGCTCAGCAGTGAAGAAAATTTCTCATTTGCAAAGTCTTGGCATGTATGGTATTGTGCTCCATAGGTGCAGTTCCTTGAGTAAGCAGCAAACCTGCACTACAGGGAGTTTTGTCCATTTGCACAGAGACTGCTGGTAAACTCATAGCTTTCTGCTAAATTAGTTATTTGGGAACCACTTGCTGCAGGGTCTGTTCTTTGCCACTGCTGTTCAATCTCCCAGGAGACAGAGTGTGATACTTTAGCATGTAAGAGGCTCTTCTGGTCCTCTTATTTTGCTTTTTCCCATGTAGAGAAAGTTTTGCTTTAGAAAACAGTATCTACTGGTTTCATCCCAGCACCACAGAACTGAGTTTTACTAGGTCAGTAGCTTCCTCTGCTGTGTAAAGCTATAGGGCCAACTTACAGCAAAAAAAAACCCAAAAAACAAAACAACCCAACCCAACTCCAAACCCAACCAAATAAAACCACCACAACCATCACCACCAGAAACTCCAAAAAACCCCCAAACCCAAACCACAAAACAAAACAAACAAACTGAAAGAAACCCTCTCCATCGCTGCCCCCCAAGAAACCAAAAACCAAAACAAAACAACAATAACAATAACAACAAAAGTCAAAATGACAACAACAAAACCTGGAGCTTAACATAGCAAAAGAGATTATACTAGTTTATGTGTACTAAATGGCATGCATCTTCCTCAATGGAATTTCTAAGGCAACCTCTAAGACAAATTTCTGTCCTCACCCAAAATTCTAAAAACACAGGGGAAATGTTTTCTGTGCTATTATTGTTATCTGTGGTTGCTTTTAGAATTCCTCATAGATATGTGTTTTTTCCCTTGAACAGTGAATACTTTTCATGGCTGCTCCTAAGATGACCACTAGATGAATACGCACTCCTGCATTGCCCTGTTCAGTTACAACTATGTTGCTCTTTCAAAACTTCAGTGAGGTATAATGAGATTTAAATTTTAAAATTTTGGAGACTTTTAGAAATCATTTACTTGACACTTGAGCTGCAAAACAAAGCATAGTGGATGAGCAGCAAATGCTTATGTTCAGGATTTCATTCTTCTCCCTAAATGGTTCATGTTGGTAGGAAACTGACTGCTTCCAATAAATATACTCCTGAATAAACAAGCTTTTGCACCTGACTGAGAAGAGCGGAGGAAAGGCTGAGGGAACTGGGTTTGCTCAGTTTGGAAAAGAGAAAGCTTGGGGGTGACCTAATAGCAAGTTTCCAGTACTTAAAGGGGACTTATAAAAAAGAGCATTTTATAATAGCATGTAGTGATAGGACTGGGGGTAATGGCTTTAATCTGAAAGAAGTTGGGTTTAGAACAGAAATCAGGAAAAAATTCTGTGAATTGGTGAGGCACTGGAACAGATTTCCCAGAGAAGTTGTGGATGCCCCATCCTTGGAGGGGTTCAAGGCCAGGCTAGATGGGGCTCTGAGCAACCTGACCTAGTTGCAGGTGTCCCTGCCCATGGCAGGGAGGTTGGAACTAGATGACCTTCAAAATCCCCTTTCAACCCAAATCGTTCTATGATTCTATCGTTCTATGTTGTTAAGGGGAAAATGATCCCTAAGGAAACCTGTGGAGTGTATATGCAGTACCAGTAAGGTGTACAACCTCTGTTCAGAGTTCACCTTCTCACGAGTGTGGCCTGCCTGGTGAGAGGAACAATCCCTCGGAAGCAGCCACAAGAGGGAGCAGGTACGGTGCTATAAAAACGCAGGCAGCTGGTCGGTAGAGTAGAGGGTTCTCTTGAATTTCGTTTCAACATGAAGTAGTTTACCAGTCTCTCCAGTAAAACTTCATTACAAATGTCTGCTGTTACATTTCTCCCCCTTTTCTTTCTTTCATGGAATAGCTCGTTATTTGAGATACATTGGCTATTTCCTAGTTTTTTCTAAAATTCTTCCTGGAATTAGAATTATTGTCTTTGAAGCAGTTTCTGTGTTCTGATAAAAATAGATGGGGTTCTCCTAGCTGATTAATGTGTTTTCTGTGGTGGTAATGAAGGCAGTGAGCTATAATTCACTGGATAATTTTAAAAAAATCTTGAAAGAAACAAATATTCATTTCCAGTGTTAGTTGAAATATATATTCCACATGGAAGAAAAAAAAATGTTTAGAGCTATGATTTCACTAACAAATTTATTTATAGAAAATAAGCAGAAGCCATGATGAGAAGCTCATTATTTAATTTTATTTTGAAGTTTGTTTTTCTAGGCATGAATAATACAAGTGTCTTAGTGGTTTGTCTTCTACACTTTCTCCGTAATAAGGGCATCATTCCGCAGCAAAAGCTCCATCGACCTCATAAAAAGTTACAAAGTAGCAGAGGTAGGCTTGAGAGAAAACTGCGTGAGAAAATTCAAGGGTTTTATGGAAGGAAATTCAGAAATAAAGCTGGTTTCCTCCATGTTCTCACTGTAGTCTCACTGAAGTATTTATGTGTTTAATACTGAAGGGTTAAGTGGAGCCCTGACAGAAGACCTGCTAAAGCAATCTCCTGCATATGCAGCATGGCTTGTTGCTCACAAGCACACAAACTCTGCTCGATGCTGCAGCAGAGGAGGGGACACAAGGGCACACCTGCATTGGTACAGTTCCAGGGGAGAGCTCGTGTTATGATTTACAAGACCAAATCTTTACAAAGCTGTTAGTATCATTTGTGTATGTATTATAGCACATCTATGCTGTCTGTCATACCAATCAGTTTCACATACATTACATATGTCTATGTGTAACTTTTATTAAAAAAATATGAATAATACTCTTGTTGAGGTTACACCATGTCACTGAATGGCAAAATGTAGGATAGCCATGAGAATACAAAACCTCACTCATGTCAAAAGTTTGATTTAGCAACGCGGTTAGTGACACTTCCCAGGTATGTAAATGTTTCTTTGTCTTAGGATAGATGAACAGGAAAATGGTTTGTTTAGTTGAAAAATACTGATGAAAACAAACAAAATTAGATTTTGCTTTCATCACTTCTATGATTTATCAGACTAATCATCTAAATTCTTTAACAAAACTGTTGTAAAAAAAATTTATATTGGTTCTAGTAAAGTCTATGAATAAATTCAACTGATTCTAAGTTTCTTTCAGCAATTGCCACAAAGAGGAAGCTAAGGCTCCATAGTATGGAAAGCCCAAAACCCACACATGAATTTGCTAGACTTGCTAACAAGACTGTAGTCTTCCGTATCAGTGTTACCTATGTCAGTGGACTGCCATAAGCAGATGTTACTCAACATTAAATATCACCATTACAGAAGCTTTCAAACTTGAAGTAGTTCTTTTTTTATATAATTTACAGAAGTGACCAGGGTACTGTCAGCTGCCCAGCTGACTTAATGTAAACTTACCATACATTGTTTTCTTTTTACTGAAGCCGTTTTTATGGCCTCTTGATGATCACTTTTTGATTTGGTCTTAAAACTGATCTTACCATCCAGAAACCTTGTATTACCAACAAAACAAAAAACCAACCAAACAAAAAAACACAAACAAACAAAAAAAGCGCAATAATATCAAAGTATTATCTTCACTTTCCAGTTGTTTAAATTTTATCTTTTGACCCTAATGCATGATGAAACTTTCAAAGAGACATTGCTCTGCCTAGAGCTGCACATAAGAGTATTGTGTGCAAATCTGTAAGTAAAGTAAATTCATGAGTGGCTTCTTAAATGCCAGAGAGATTTTGTATATACCTTTTCACATGTAAAAATGGGTTACAAATTCTATAAGCCAAAAGTGAGCAAAACATTTCTATTCTGATTCATTTGCATTTTATGGTCCCTTTGGATAAGCACAAAAAAGCAAATGAAAGGTGGCACTCACTCTCTGCCCTGAGCTAATTTATTCTCATTATAGAAATCCTCTGAGAGGGAAATATTATGTGCCATGTGGGGGAATATGTGGAGAGAGAGCACCTTACATAAAGAAATGAGTATCAGAATCATCTCTAACTGTCCTCTGGTTGACTATAGAAATGGCCCCATGACCCTGCTGCTGCTATGTAATTTTTATGTATGTTATTGTCAGTCAGGGGAAAAATAATGCTGAGTACTCTGAGGTACTAGAATTACTGTCTGAGCATTTCACATAGATTTTGTTGCTATTTGTTTTTATTCTGAATTTCCTGTTCAATTCAGTGCTTTGGCATCTTAGTGCATCGAACCCTGGGGTGCCTCCAGGCTATATCCTTAGCCCATTCTGCACAAGAAATTAAATGAAATGAAGAAAATGATTGCTCTCAGCCAGCTTGTGCTATCTGGGAAATGGGATTTCCACTACCCCGCTGGTATGAAAGATGAAAACAAAAGGTTGACCAATATGAAAGCTAAAGCTTGAATATATTTTCAGCTCAACTCTTTTTGTGGAACAAAATGTTCTTTCAGAATTTCTTCTACATATTGACTTATCTGAGTAAACAGCCCTTAGTTAATAATGCAGAACACATGGTCCTGTTTTGATAAGCACATCCCCAGGGATTTATGCCATCCAGTTTGAACAGAGCTACTAGTCATATATTTTTGTACCAAAACCTGGGCAGCTCATGTTAATTTATGGTCAACAAAGACTTTTTGAGTCCTTTGCTAATCACTATTGAAATGAAGTGTGAAGTACAGTGATTTTAAGGGCTCTAAGAGGCCTATCCTATCAGATAATGTTTAAAACTGTCATTCAGGTTTGGGGATGGAAATGAGAAAGTCAGAACAATGCTCTGGATTTCATTTGGGTAAAAGGGCAGAGTGCACTGGGTCCATTTCAATTTCATGCTCCTTAGTACCAAGATGCTTATCAGAATGTTTTAGCCTGGAGACGGGAGTTGTATTTTCTTTGGAAATAGAAAGGAAGGAAATGTTAGTTGTACAACACTTCCTGGGCTAGCTAAAAAGTGGAGATAAAGGGTGTGGCTGCCATAAAAAAGCCCAATTCTATTTAAAGTGGAGTAACATGCAGTATCTGGTAAAATGGGCTGTGGCTGATTCAACCTATTACAAGATTCTGCCTGAAATCATCCAAGATTTCACAGCTGATGGACAATGCACCTGATTCAGTGCCACTGTGTCATTGGAAATCATTGCCTTAGAAATGTGATTAAAGGATGACTATTTTTCACAAGCACGGGAAAATTCTAGTAGAAAGTGCTGGAGGTGAAGCATTTAAAGTCAAAGAAATATTCACATTGCTGTTGCAACTGAAAACTCTTAAAGAAAGTGCATTTGCTATATCACAAACAATCAACAAACTACTACATATTCCAATACAAACTATGTTTTATTGCTATGAGCTTTTGTCTAAGTGACAATGAGAAAAATAGAAATACAAATCCCTGTAGCTTAACTCCTGGTTTTGAGAATAACTTTTCTTTTTCTCTGATAAATGGGAAGCAAAAAACCATGAGCTGGTGATGAAATGGAATGAATAGTAGAAGGAAAGGTGTCAATTTAAAAATAAAAATAAAAGTGGGACCATGTGGAGAGTGGCAACAGCAATAATTATTTGTATAACAGAGCTTGTCTATCTTGCTGTGCAGGAATACAAGGTTTCAGAATCTTTCTGTTAAAAGAGAAATTCTCCCATAATTCTCATCTAATGATCATCACTGCAGTGCCCCCACTCCCTCCCCCACTGCCCAAACCCCCCACATTCTGGTCCATACATTTCTATTTTTTTCCAAATATTATGTATTATTCTTATTTGGTTTCCCTTCTTCATAATGATTAATAATGTTCTTCAAAGAAAAGTTCCATGGAAATCAGAGGACATAATTCTAATGTACTTGCTTGAATTCATCTGGGAAAATAAATTGCAAATCTACATCAGGGAAAAAAATCAGAAAACTATGTAATCTTCAGGTTTTCATTCATTGCAAGCTCTAATTGCACAATCTGCCTCTTTTTTTCTCACCAAAAAAATTGAACCATTTTTCTTTTACAGTTTGGGGGTATGATTAGTCCATCTAATCTCTGATAGCACAAATGCATTTTCAATCTGCAGATAATTTTCTAGGAAAAAAATTAGAACCTATTCTTAATCTGCAGCCTTTTACAACTGAACTGATTTAGATGCAATTTGGGTATAAAATACATAATATTACTTCTGCTGCGCAGAAGAAATGAATTCTTATTATTGGAACATTAACAGTAACCAAAAAAGTTCAAAATAATGTTAAGGACATTTCAGCTGAAGAATTCAAATTTTCACACTAACCCTGTAATTCCTGTTTCACAGCAGTTTTAATAAACAGTTTTCTTCCTTATACTGTGCTCTTCTGTACCTACTGTGAGAGACAATAGACATCTGGGACTGAAATGAACACTAAGCTGCGGGTCAGCTTGTATATGCTGATTCTTAGGATTATAACAAGGACTATTCCTGAATTTCAGATTGAAATACCCACTGAGATCTCATAAAGAACTATTTAAAGCCTCCACAATAACTTTGCAACAAAAAGGTCAAATAAGAATTGCAAGCAGAGAAGCTGCTGGAGATCAGCAATAAGATTGAAAGTAAGGAAACTGAAACAAGGCAAAGACAACAAGCATGTTATCAGCCTCCCATCTACTCTGAGAGATTTGATAACAACTTTGAAGGTCCTCTGGCTGGCATGCAACTCTGCTCCTTGACATCTCTAGGTTGTATATGTTTAGATGATTCAAGGTTAAAGCAAACATTCTGCAAAGAAAATACATTTGTGGCTGGTTTTGGTAGTCAAAATTTTATTAATTGATAATGTATCATGTTTCATAGACTCCGTCCACAGGAGCACCCTAAACTCAGAATTGACCAAATGCCCAGATCTTTTAGGAGGTGTGCAGCCTTCTTACTTCATTCACCTGCCTGCTGCTAAAGTGTGATGCACTGAGCCACCCAGCCCTGTTTTGTCCCTTTGTGCTGTTTTCATTCAGTGGTAGCTGACATATGACACAGACAGATTCACAGACATGCAAAGCCAAAAAATAAAGACTAGATGGTCTTTGCAAACTCTGTTTAAAGAGAAGTAAGACGTTCCTGTGAGGTATTAGAGAGGTATATAGTGCCACAGTACCAAGATGAAACAGCCATCATGTTTAAGAAGTGTGTGGTGCAGTGCTGCACTCATTCCCTGTGAAGATACAAGCTCTCCTTAGGAGCAATGCAAGTTTTCTTCTAGAAAAGAACTAAGAGCTGCTAAAGCTGGACTGACTAGAAATCATACTTAATGAATAAAAGAGTGCCACAAAAGCAAAATATAAATCTTGACTTACGAGCTATTATTGCCATATTTCATAGCTTACATGCAGACAGTGAATGCAGTTTCAGCTAGAGCCTTAGAGATAAATTTCCTTTTATCAGTTTTAATTCCCTTAATAAACTAACTTAAAGTGTTTGTGCAGCTTCCTTCTATCCTAACCAGAATATCTGTATGTAGATGATAATATTCCTCCAACTTACTAAGATGCAAAACTAAGCAAGCCTTTAACTTCCTGGGGTCATAGCAAAAAACATAGGTCATAATATTTCTTGAAATAAACAATAAAATAAGCAAATTCATTTTGATTTTATTCAAGATGTGAGTAGTGTTAGCAGTAGCTTCAGTAACTCACTTATTAGTAGATCAAATATTTCTTTTTGATTTTCCATTAGTACAACATGCAAGAGTTTAAAGGAGGAAAAATTTTTTGCAGTTGATGTAAAATCTTAAACAGCAAATCCTCTTTCAAAAGCAACTACTGCTAATGCAATTTTATCAGAAGCCAGTAGGCTATGCTCATGCTCTGATTTTCCAGCTGAGACACACCTGGTCATCATTCGCTCTCCATGCAAACAGAGGGGCCGCTTTGTTTCAGTGATTCACACAGTTCTGAATTGCTTATCTCCACAATATGAAACGTTTACTTGTTCCAGAGAGCACATTTCATAACATTTATTTCTAACACAATTCCCATCATCCATTTTCGTAGAGACAGTGACTGGAAAGTACCGTGTCCTGACTGAGTATTATAATAGACATAATTATTGCTGGGATACTAAAAGCAAGCTGGCTTCCTCACTTCCAATTGTCCAAGCAAGCAAACTCTCCTTGGCCAAGATAATTAAGTTGTCTGTCAGCTTTATCACCCCAGTGACAGGCTCTCCTCATTTTAGCTGGTGTTTTTTAGGCTAGGTAGGAATTTCAAAGAACAGAAGCCTCGCAAGCCAGCACAGAACATAATTTATATCTGTGTCATTTTCTGAATAAATCCTAATCAATTTTACTGTAAGATCATCTATGCATGGGATCTTTCAAGAAAATTAAGATGATTCAACTAAGGATTTTATTTTCATGTGTGTGTGCTTAAACAATTTAAATAGCATGGGGATGAATTCAAGTGTGAAGTAGCTAGAAGCTGGAATGGTCAAAGGACAGTTTACCCCTGAGTGCATGCATCTGTGTAGTTTTAAAACCCTTTAACTGACTTCACAGTGGCAAGCAATTTATACTAATTTTCCTTACTTTTCTTTACTTTCCTTACTGTCCTTAGTGGTAAGAAACTCAGACTCATACCTGTGAACAGGGTCTGTTAAATTTCCTTTGCAAGTTTTTATTCTTCTGTGGTAAGCTTTCAGTTGAGAGTTGTCCTGAAGGAGGAATCAATTCTTATATACTTCTCTGAAACACTATTTGATTGGATTTCTACCTGAAGGTTTTACTCTTTTCCAGGATTCATGGGAAAGAATTTTGGTATTTCATGCTTACAGAGTTTATGAGAAAACATAGTGAAAAATACAAATATGGCTGTTTCTGTGATTGAATAGTGAGCTGAGGTGGTCTTGTAGTCTTACTTTCAACACTGTTTATGGTCTTATTTAAAATGAAAGTAAATGGAGCATAAGCTGAAGCCTTCTCCAATCCTTTCAGAACTACTGCCCTGGAGTAGCACTAAAAAAACCTCACAAATGATTTTGTAATGCTGTGATACAAAAGAAAAAATAGCAATGTCTTCTTTTCTATTGCAGGGTTGGTAATGCCAGTGCTGATGGTTCCCCTTAAGCCCTGAGCACAGAGGTTTGTCCCTGCATGCCACTGCCCTGCACCTCTACTTCCTGATTCTGAGGGATGCTACGAGATTCATGATGTCAGAGAAGGGATTGAAGATAAGCTCTGTTTTCCCATCCTTTTCCCTTTCTCTTCTCAGCTCTTCCCTCTACAAAAAGTGTGAGCAGAGCTTTTGTTTGTGTGAGATCAGTGACTGAAGGGCAGGGGATTTCATATGCTAACAGATGGAGAAGAGAGACTCAGCATCACCTGGTCTTTGACATTCCCCTCCCAGACAGCTCACAGACCTCCTGTAAAATTAGATCATTTGCACAGTAGGGACAAAAAGGTTTAGTGATAGCAAGTTTTGGTGTGTGTACTGTGTAGAATAAAAATGGCATTCCCTATCAGTTATATCAAAGAAAGGAAAAGGAGGGGGTGCACAGTTCCTGACACGCAGGTTGAGAGGAATAGGCAGTGAAGGAAGTGAAGTGAGACAAAGCTGGGTCAGCACCTGGGGAAAAACCCATCTGCCAGTGGTAAGGATTAAGTTGCAAAGAGTCTGTTTCCCAGACTCAAGGGAAGTGTCAGACAAAAGAGGGCACATTGACACAGTGATGTCCTGTTGGGGCAGAAAAGCTGAGCTCTGCAAAAGGGCAGACCAGCATTGTATCCTTTCTCACATCATGAGATAACCACATAGGTTACCTTTGAGAATTTGGGGAGGCTTTTATTTATTACCCTTTAAAGGACAGAAATGAGTTCTGCCAGCATGTGCAGCACTGCTTGCCACGAGATTTAGGCTAAGCTAACCTGTGTTTATATCTCACAGGGGGACAGGTCTTTGACATGGGGGGAATTCCAACCTGTCTCGCTCCAGGGAGCTGAGACAGTCCAAAAACATTACATCACTTCTCTGGGTTGGTGTCTGCTAGAAGTACAGCGTTGTCTTTGTGATGTATCAGGATGCAGATTTATATTTAATGCGTAATTTAAGGGGAAGAACAAGGCTAAGCAAATAAAGAATGCTCCATGAACTGAAACATTCACAGCTGAGTGAGGAGCTTCTTGAAAAGCCGTCAGTATAAACCAGCAACATGGCTCAATCAGTACCTTTCCAGGCAATACTATCTAACCACTGGGTAAAAGGTTTCAATAACAGAGCACTGGCAGAGTATATTGACTGTTTGTCATTGCACCAAGATGAATTCAAAAAACGCTGTGCTCATATCAGAACAAGCCACAAAATGCCAAGGAAATCAATAGGTCACTTACACACCTTTAGAGCCAGCAGTATTGTGAGAGTCGCACTGAACTGATGGTTATTAACCCTGCAAAATTAAAAACTCACTTGAGTTCAGCACTTTTGGTGCACCAAGGGAGGTAAACGTAACCCAAAGAAATAAGTTTATAGCAATTTAAGGATTTGTAGTTCTCCTTCTGCTTGTCTGAAAGGTAGATAGAGGAAAAACAGTCTCTTAAAGATTATTGTTTATTTGTTTATCATGACAGTTTTAAAAATTATTTGCAATATCCTATCCTTTTTAATTATATT
This sequence comes from Illadopsis cleaveri, assembly GCA_013399915.1. NCBI lineage: Eukaryota > Metazoa > Chordata > Aves > Passeriformes > Timaliidae > Illadopsis > Illadopsis cleaveri. The sequence goes on along the minus strand of VXBB01018234.1, from coordinate 569,966 downwards.
AGATGTCCTAGATTTTTAGGGACCAGTAAAATCTTAAAGACTCACAGTTAAATAAGGCTACTCTGTAGGACATGAAAAAGATGATGTTGAAGACAGAAATCTTAAAAATCTGAACCTCACTACTGTCTGTCAGTTTTACAGAGGGGAAAGGTAGATATGAGTTCCAAAGTGTTGGATTGGAAATGCTACAAACTCTCTCTCCTCTGATTCCATTTAACATACCTGTACAACTCCAGGGAATCTGTCATGCTCAGTAGACCTGAGTGCTAGAGATACATTGTGACATTCAGCTCTACATCACTTTCTCTTTCAGTAAATTAACTTTCTACTCATTGCCAACCTATAAAACAAATTGCCATAAACTACCCTTCTCCAGCTGTCCCAGAACCAAAGAGGGGTTACTGCTATGACTAGGAACAGCTGGCTGAACTAAACTTGGGCACAATAAAAGCAATACTGATAGGCAGAGGAAAACATTTTGGACAAGTAACCAACACAGTAATAAAATTTTTGCTTGAGGGACAGCTGCTCTCATTCCTTAAAGTGGCAGGCAGCCTCAGTGTGGTCCTGCATTTCTCATTACACCATATGACAAGAAACACCATAAAAGTCTTCTTTAATTTATGGCCAGCTGTGAGATTGGACCTTCTCCTGGCAGAATCGGACCTGGCCACAATTGTGAAAACTTCTGTGGCTTGGTTTGCAATCAACTGAATTTGAATGCCCTGCTCTGAAATGAATGTGATGGGCCTCAGTCAGATTTTCTCACAAGCAAAATTCTGCATGAAATCACATGGATATCACAAGGATCCGCACATTAAGATCACTCAATGGGTTTTTTTCATAAAACTCTTCAAATGTTTTTTCAAACCATTACAACGTTTAACATCCATATAATATCTTATGGCAAGGAGTTCCACAGTTTAAAGGAGGGTTATTTGAAGCAGTCTTACCCTTTTACTTATTTTGAGCTTCTCTAGTATTGTTTCTTTTCGTGTACCTTGGTTTTGTAATGTGTAAGACAATGTTTTGTTGCTCTCCATTCAACTTTTTAATGCTATTTATGATTCTGCCGAATTTTATAAGTTCTCCCTCAAATCCTTACAGGATGGAGAGATGCAGTATGTTTTTTGATCCTTTTTATGAAAAACTCACATAATTTTGATCATAATTTTTTCCTTTTTTTCCCCATATCTGTTTCAGTTTTATTTTTTTGCAATAGGATGACTGGAATTAGACTTGTTCTTCAAGATGTGAGCTCCCCATGGATTTGTAAAGTGTTTCAATAATATTCTCTGCTTTATTCTCTATTTCATCTCTAATAATTTTCTACACTCAATTTGCTTCTTCACAGCTTCTGAGCACTGAACGGATGTTTTCCTAGAAATATCTGTTATAACCACAAGGTCTCTCCTAAATGGCAATGATCAGTGCAGAGCGTATTAAAAAAAAATTCAGTGAACAAAAGTTTTTGTTCCATATCTTCACATGTTCAGAACCTCCAGACTGGTGATATTAATTTTTAATTTTTTTTTTAAAGTGAAAATATCTAACATTTTGATTTAGTGGAAATAGTCAAGATTTCCAAGCCCTTTAAAAAAAATCAACAATCTTTCATGATATAAAAGTAAACTGGTGAAAGTATGCAAGAGCAGAAAATGCAGTTTCTTCTCAGTTCAGTGGCTGTATTTCAGAACAGTAGATGCAAGGACACAAGGATTTCCAACCACCAACAGAAGAATCTAAGTCTATGGTTTGAGTGGGTCATAGGAACAATCCAGCATTTCCATTTCAGCTTGCTGTTCATTGTGAAG
>VXBB01018234.1:554978-568085 GCA_013399915.1 Illadopsis cleaveri | reverse complement strand
AAAAAAAAAAAAGCTGTAAAAGAAGAGAAGTTTAATAGACTAAGTCTTAACATCTACCACTGACCTGCTGTTTGGAAGTGTAACATCACCATGACTTGAACAGTCTCTAAACAAAACCTCTGACTTGCACCCCTTGAGTTTCTTGAAGAAAGAGAGGCTATCTCATTAACTCACAGAGGTTTTGCTTCTACTTTCAGCACTCTATTCAGAGAAGGTGTCATCAATCAGCTTTCTATTAATTTGGGTTGCTGTATCTTGGCAGCAACATTCAAATTACTCCAGGCTTACAATTTAGAAATATCCCCACCACTATATTGAATGGTGATTTATCATTACAGCAAGGAGATGTTAATTAGAGCAGAACTACAGACCTCACAATTTAATCATATTTTAATGGGTTTTCAAGTCCTACTAAATATATTTCCAAAAAATATTTAGTGACAGACTAATGTTATTAAACTGATGCCTCAGTTTTTCAAACTTTGAAGGGTCACCAGTTACAAGCAATGTTTCAAAATCAAATCTCCTTTTATAACACTCTGTACCATAATTATAGATGAATAATGGAAATCGATACAAAGGCAGGAATAGAAGCTGTAGAAAATTAGTCTGGTCAAATCATTCATTAGTATGATCTTTTATGTAGAATGCAAAGACGAGCAACAGCTAAGATCTCTATTGCTTTTTTTTTTTTAAAGAAAACGTTTAATGAAGCTGCAGCCAGAAATGTATTTTCATAACTGTGACCTGAGATATTGTATTTCTTTAAGTACATATCAATTTCAAACACAAGTCTGCTTGGCAGGATGAATAGGGCTCTCCTAATAAATCATCCATCCTTTCCACTCATGCATGAAATCAGTGTAACACGCATGAGAAAAGATAACAGATTATTACACCAAAATGAATAAGGTGTACTTATATTTTTAAGGAAATATGTTCAAATAGGATTGCTGTGTGTGCTTAATGCTTCTGCTTTGTGCTTGCTTCTGCAAGTTTTATGGAATAAGTTTCAGCCTGAGTGAAATCAAAGACCAAGTTATGGTAACATGGCATTTGCTCTGACGTCGTACAAAAAAATGGCATGGGTGCCAGGTTGTTGGACAACCAAATTTTGAAAATTAAAAAAAAGAGGAGGGGGGAAGGAAAAGAGTTAAAAAGCAAAAGTGGTTTAAAGGCAATAAGAAGGAATGAGAAACGCATTTTAAACTATTTGTGCTAATTACACTGTTGTCCCTGTGTCCCTTAATAGAGTTGCAATCCGCGGGGCTGCGCTGACACCTAGTGGTGCTCGTCGGGCTGCAGTGGGACCCTTGGGTGGATCGCCAGATGCTGGCTGCGTCCCCAGCAAGCCAGCATCATCTTCATCTTCGAGAAATGTTCTCCAAAAGCTGCATGAAACACTGTTGGAAAGGATGTGTCACCACCTTCGGCCACTCAGTGGAGTGGCTTCATGCAGAACACGAGGATGAGTTTTCATATTGAGGAAAACACAGCTGGAACAGATAATGGGAAAGCTCACCCAGAGAGGCGCAGCACTGCAGAAGGGACTACAAGCCAACAAGGAAGCCCATCTGTGGAACACAAAATGTTCTCTTTCAGATGGCCATTTATTCATGCACACAGAGCAAACCTGAGCTTATCATCCTACAACAAAACCCAGCATTTCTCTGTGGTCACTATATCATAGTCCAACGTTATGTCTGAAGAAATTCAGGGAAAACCGCTGACCCAACCCATATATATCCCATTTAGCTCGAAATGCCTCTCAGATCCTTCACTATGGCCAATGCAAATGAATCATGTCTCTTCAGTTTTCCAGCCTCCGGTATATTTATACAGTGAGATGTATCTGCAGGTTTAATCTGGAGGATTTTGTGAAAGGTGCATTACATTCAGGATTTCACTATATTCAAAAGTTTAATAGTGCAAACCTTTAATAAGTTTCAAATATTTGAAATAAAAACTCCTTCAACTACTCTAACCTGTTTTCTTCTTTCTTTTCTAGAGAATCAATTACTTGGCATTTTCTGACATGATTTACTGGTAGAATAGTATTTGATGAAATTAAGCATGGATTATGGACAAAATCCAAGGACTCAGTGAATTTGAAGGGTATTTTACCTATGACTTAAAGAGGGTCAAACTTGAGCACTTCATTTAGTAATTTAATGGTGCTCCTTCAAATACTGTTCCTTAAAAATACAGATAGTCTGAATCTGTTATCATTGATTATTACATATTCATCAAATCACATGGAAGTACTGCATCATATATGCTGGAATAGGTGAGCTCAGAACTCTACTTGATAACAGCAACCAGAGGACGACCTGTTTAGAAAATTAGGTTTGGAGAAAGTTGCCTACATATCATTGTTTGTAGATCTATATCTATATGCCATGAACTCCACAATTGCAATCACATTCCCTATGTGTTGTTCAGAGCACTATATAGGCTCATCATGCAGCTCCTGTTCAGACAGGACATTATTTAGCAGACCTCCCTGGCAGCATACCTGTGGGTTATGAAGCCTGTGATACTATTAGGCCTGCGGAGGAAGAGAAAGGGATTTATAGGAGCACTGTACCTCTGAATCAAATCTGGGTGGATGTATGTTATCTCTGTGAGGGCTTCTGAATACATCCAGTGATTTCAGCCAATTTTATAAAAGGGCAGAATTTCCAACAACATTAATTTCATGTAAGTCTTCTGGAAATTAGAAGATTTTAGGGCTTCCTCCCACCTCTCCCCAGCTGACAAATGCTGGCACATTTCTGCCCTGTTGGTTCCTGCCTGGGGAACTAAACAGGGCTGACACCACACAACCTGCCCAGTTAAATGTTGCCAGGAGGCAAGCAGGGATGTGAGGAGAGGTGGAGGCAGAGCAGAGAGTCTGAGGAACTTTTGGGAGTAGGCGTAGAGAAGATTGGAGTTTGCTGTTTGCAACTGCAAGTTTTATAAGGCCTATTTCTTTCTGGAGAAACTCTGTTTGTATGCAAGTGGTGGAATCATCAGTGCCTACCACAGTCAATTTCTCATGGTTTAAAACAGAGGAAATGACTACTGGATAGAGCATAGGATAAGATGGGGAACTTGGGACAGATACCTTTCTGTCACTCTAACGAGATAATTCCTATAGATTTTAATGTCTTAGGATCATCATGTCTTTCAGAGAAAATCTTCAGATGTTGAAATATTTACTGCCCTACATTATGAGCAGTTCTCAAATAGCTTATGTAAAATGGTAGGTGGTTTATATTCATTTGTTGAGGAATGGATCTCTGTAACAAGATACTCTTTTAGGATTGATCAAATGTACTGCAGCTTTACTGGTTTAAGACGTTGACAGTACACTACTTACAGAAGTACTTTTAAGATATGAAATGCCATATAAAATTTGGGCATGATTTATAGTTTTAGAACAAAAATCTACTTTTAGGAGGAAAATTATTTCAAGCAAGAAAGATGATGAAAAATCATCTCTAACTATTATAAAAATAAATTGGGGTGAATATATTTTTGAGCTAACAGGCCACCTCTTATAAGAAATAATGGAGTATAAAGTTAAAGGTTTTGATGTAAAGTAAGAACCCTTCCTAAGCTCTCTTTTATTCTACATTGTACTCGGGCAGATTAATGAAAGCTGTGATAGAAAAAAAAAAGTGAAGGAAATATTTCTCTTCTGGTTTGTCTGTGCTGAAAATATTTAAAGCATATTTTAGCAGTCTGAGCAATGATAATAGCTTCTATGAATGAATATCCAGATTTGTAGAATACATTCTTACAACTAAATGACCTGTTTGAATAGCACACAACTTTACAAATTCAGCTCCCCTGTTCCTTTTTTTTTTTCAGGGTGAATTTAGCATTGTTAATGAAAATGTTACTAATATCACTTAAGCAGAGAAGAGAAAATTAAAAGTAGCTATGTTTTTCATTTGATGATTTCTCTTTTGTTATTTGTGTCTTTAGAAGCAATTGGGGTGATTCTCCTCCCACCTTCTTTTGACTAACCTTTGCAGAATCTTCTAAAACACCAAAAAAGCAAATTTATTGCTTTGTTCATAGGCCATACCAACCTAAAGTTCACTTATATCACTTGAAAAACTCAGCATTGTATCTACTGAGGCAGACCAACTCACAGATTTTTCTGAGATGTGCAGAGGTGTACAGAAATGATGAAAGGATGGACCAATGTCATGTCTGGAGTAATAACTTGGTCCTGGGATATTTTACTACCAGAAGCACCTTTAGATTACATGCAAAATATTAGTCCCAAAGGCCCTAATACCACTCCAAACAACTCAATATTTTTTTTCCTAGCTAACAAAAAATTTTTAATCCATTATGGTGCTCTACTAATAAATCTCCTGGTGCAGAGTGGAAAATCTGGTATAATTTGTTCAGACATGCAGACAGAAGGGCATATCTGGAAGCTGTTTTGCAGAGAGGGTACAGCTCTGTTCTGCTTTCAACCAAATATGCTGGGAGTCAGCTACAGTTGTAAGGTTTTGGGTATTGTGGGATGGGTTTTTGAAAAGGATGTCTGTAGATTTTACACATATCACCTTTCCTTTTTGTCCCTTCTTTACCATTGACTTGGAGCTTTGTCTGAATTTATTGGATTGGAATACACAGTCTAGCAATGATACTCAGTATCTATTAAAATAAAAGATTTCTGATGGTATGGAGATCCCTCATTTTCTTTCCATTTTCTTTAAGCTACCTGATAAATTCTTTGAATATCTGTCTCAAGCTGCCATTAACCAGTGCTCAGTTTGACTCCTGCTGTGTTCTGTGTATTTTTCTCCCAGCAAAACACTCTGGCCATTGTGCAAGGGGCACTGCCATCCAAATATGTCATACTTCTTCAGATAGTCCATGCCAAAATAATTTTAAGCTATACTTCAACTAAAGAGTAAATAAACAGTCTGAAATTTCCTCCAGTAACCTGGTTCCTATAACAGCAAAAGCACTTTCTGAAACAGCATTTGTAATTTTTTGTGACTACAAGCTGTGGAAACTGTCCCTCATATATTTCTAATAATATCTGAATTTTCAAGATATGCTGAAATATGTGAGTTTTCAAGATATTCTACTTTGACTCCTTTGCTAACTACCCTGACTGTTCTTTCTTCTCAGCAGTACCCTAACACGTGGTTTGCTGGTAGAGATGCTAACCAAAACAGATTTTTTACAGTCACAGGTACTGCTCACTGTGATATATGGAGAGTGCGATAAAAAAATCTGATTTTCAAAAGTAATTGGCTCAGACGATACAAATGAAGTGCAGTGCTTTGCTTCCACTGAGGTTCCTAAATGATCTCCAGAAATATTTAGTTCTTGCTCCCAATATTAAGTACAGAGAACATTTGAAATTTTGATCACTTTTTTTTATATATAACAATGAATGCCATCTCTTTAAGAGTAAGTCAGTTATTTAGGTTCCTTAATAAAAACCACCAAATTCCTTTAAATGTGACACCATGCAGCCTTTGTACTTGATCAGAATGAATCTGGGGAACTGTAAAGCACTATTCAGTGAGAGTAAAGACTGTGCATAATATTTGAGTGAATGTTCTAGGAGGGACAACAAAAAGTTTAGAAAGTCAAATAAAATTCTAGATAAAATTATTGAGCTTGTTCTATGAAAAAGTGAATAGCACATAATGATAATGCAGTTCTTAGACAATGATATAATGCTGTGTTTTGGTATCAGGAATTTTGTACTAATATTTATATTAAATAGATACAAATACTTGTGGTTCTGTGGCTCTAGCAGCATTTTTCTCCAGTCTCTTCAGGTTCACTCTGTCTCAGACACGACTCATAACTTCTGGCATGTAGAAGTCCATCCAAGCGCCTTCAGGAGCTCCAGTCATCTTCCACAGAGTAACTCCACAGGAATGGGTGTTCCCTTCTCCCATCCTCAACCACATTTGAAGACATCATTATATAACTTTATTCAAAACCTGAAAAGGAAATTCAGATTGTTCCTTGGCTTCCTGGAGGAGCAAGTTTGACCTTTTCATGTCTATATTTAATTTAAATATTTATGCAGCAAAAATAAATCCTGAGTGTTTTTACTCTGTTTTCTGGAAACTTGCGATGTTAGGTTTATACTGTCCTTGATTTTCCTTTCTTTTTATTACGACTCAAAGTAGCTGTGGTTATTCTGTCTGGATGTGCTGCTTGGTTGTAAACATCCCTTTGGCAGCCAGTCACTAGTGGTGTTTCTGAGGGCTCATTTTTGGGGCCAGTCCTGTTTAACATCTTTATCAATGATCTGGATGAGGAGATCAAGGACACACATATTCAGTTTGTAGAAGACACCAGGCTGGACTGATCTGCCTGAGAGCAGGAAGGCTCTGCAGAGGGGTCTGGACAGGCTGAATCAATGGGCTCAGGCCAGCTGTAAGAGATTCAACAAGACAAGGTGCTGGGTCCTGCACCTGTGTCCCAATAACCCCAGGCAGCACTACAGGCTGGGGGCAGAGCAGCTGAAAAGCTGCCCAGGGGAAAAGGACTGGGGATGCTGCAACAGCAGCAGAACATGATCCAGCTGTGCCCAAGTGGCCAAGAAGGCCAATGGCATCCTTGCCTGCATCAGGAATAGAGTGGCCAGCAGGACCAGGGCAGGGATTGTCCCCTGCACGGGGCGCTGGTGAGGCCACACCTCGAGTCCTGTGTTCAGTTCTGTGCCCCTCACAGGAAGAAAGACAGAGAAGGGCAATGGAGCTGGTGAAGGGTCTGGAGCACAATTCTTACGAGGAACAGCTGAGAGAGATGGGGTTATTCAGTCTGGAGAAAAGGAGGCTCAGGGAAGGTTTAGACTTTACATTAGGAAAAATTTCTTCATGGAAAGGGTTGTCAAGCTTTGGAACAGGCTACCCAGGGAAGTGGTGAAGTCACCATCCCTGGAAGTGTTTAAAAGGCCTGTAGATGTGGCACTTAGGGACATGGTTTAGTGTGCATTTAGTAGTGTTGGTTTAATGGTGGGGTTTGATCTTGGAGGTATTTTTTCAACCTAAAGAATTCTATGACTGAAAAGATATAAAATATTTTCAGAAAAAATGTGGAAACCTGTTGTTTTAACAAGATTCAGAAAAAAAAAAAGGGTTTCTTTTTTAAATTCCCTAAAAAATAAAAACCAGTTTCAATCTTATGGAAAGAATTTTTTCAGTGTAATTTTAAAATATATTTTAGAGAGAATGATTTCAACAAAATGCTCCCCTTTTGCATTCTATACCTGAATGCAACTTGAAAACTGGAAGTTTATGTAGAAAACTGAAAATACAGTTGTGACCTTACTCAGGAATAGAGGAAGTACAAGAAGATTATTCATGTGAGGTTTTTAATATATTTTCTATTAATTTTTATTATTATTATTTTCATTGACTAATAATCCAACATCAATAAGTAAAACTTCTCAATAAAACTAAAAATATTTTCTCTTATTTTCTACATATGGTGAGAGTACAAAAAAAGGGCTACAGAATTTGCATAAAGGCATTCACTGGTGCTGGATGCTTCATATTTGGGATGCTCTGTGTTCTTGTGTGATCTGTAGTTCTGAGGCCTTTTCAAAAGGCTGACCTGAATTACTAACTCCAACTTGAACAGCAAGGGAGAAATCGTGGGTCTTTTGAAGTTAATAGCCAGACTTTCAAGGTTTTCAAGGGAGCTGGTTTTTCATCACAGATCTATCTAATGTAATAAAATCTAGATCATCTAATCCCTAGTCCTGGAATTTAAGCACTGGACTCCCTTTTTACATTGATCACTGAATAGTTCAGAATTATAAAGAGAATATTTTTTCCCCTATTGATGTAACATCTCAGAGATTGGCAAATCTAGGTGGTCCTACCACCCCTAAGGGAACTGAAAATTTTTAATGGAAATTGGAGCATAGATGAATGAGCTAACAGCAGGGTTCAATTTTAATGACAGCAACAAGGAATTCTGTAATTAAGCACATTAAGGCAGAACAACCTCTTTGAATTTCAGAACATCTCTAGTTCATGCTCTAACATCTGTTTTTCTTACACTGCTTTAATCTGCATCCTCCCTTCAGGCATCTTACACTAAGGGCTTGACAGACTCCTAGCTGACTGTAGCTGGCATCCTTTTAATTGACAAGGGAAACCACTATTGAAAGAGATTGGGAAGAGCTTCCTCTCTTCCCTCAGGGTCTAAATGCTCTGCTTTTGCAGAACTCCAGCAGGACCTGCTAGCTACAAACCCAGCCTGAAAACACAGATTTTGCGGAACCCAAGGAAAAGCTCACCTGAGCTTCTCATATGCTTCAGACCCTTTTACTTCAGATTTTTGCCCAGTGTCCCGAGGGGAAGGGGTTTGGTATTTTATTTGTCACTTGTCTGTTATTTTAGCAGAAGGTGAAATATTTTCTGTTTTCACAAAAAAAGGGAAGCATTTGTTTATGTCCTACTGGAAGCAGATGATAATGAGAGTTTATCTAAAATTTCTTGTGCATATAGTTATGAAATATAAGAACACATCTTTTGTATTTTTTGCTGCATCAGGCCTATTGAATGGACCTTGGAGAAACATAAACATCGTATAGAAAAGTGTTTGTATTGCTCATAAACAATCCCAAGAAAATATTTAATGCCCCATTATACCAAATACATTCATAAAATTGTCATCCAGTTGTGCTGGCTTTCTTTGACTAACTCTCATCATATACATAAAAACTCTATTTAGGCTGTATGCTTCTGGTTTAGGAATTTTGCTTTCCTGTTAGTATTTAATGCATCTGGTGCCATGTAAGTAAAAGCAGTGGGTTTTTAATCACTTGTTCTGCCATTTCTATGATCTCAGTTATTTCACTCAGCTTGCTGTCTATGATTTATCCTTCTTCACTGTATTCAGCTTGTTGAATAGCCATTACCTGGTGATCTGTTGAGATTAATAGTACAGATGCTTTCCAAAGCAGACTGTTTGATGTCTGTTGTCAATGTGCTACATTTTCTGTGATCTGTTCTCATATCCAATATTCATGGTTAGGTGTTGCTGACTGAAACTTCAGTTATATGAATTCACAGCTCTCAAAAAAGACTGAACTCCAACTTGTCAGGACTATTGTAACAAAGGTGGAATTATTATGATTAAAGCTAAACTGATATTTCCACTTCTGCAGCCAGTGTTTCTGGTTTTATTATTTAGGTCTTCCAAAGAATGAAAATGGATTGCCCAGATGATTTTTTCTTTCTATTTTCTTTTTTTTTTCTTTCCTAAAAAATCCCCAACAAAACAAATGCTCTAGCTTCATTAATCTATCCTTTCTTCACTTCTAAAACAAACCAGCTTCTGTGGATAAAATGCTAGACACAGTAACATGGTTAAAAAAGCAGACTGGTAAAAACATAAGACGTACACCGAGCCTTGTTATTAACAGACTTTTGAAAACAGAAGCCTTGCTGAGATCTCAGAAGCTGTTAATGGCACTGATATTTCTCATTATTGGCTCAACTCTGTATCCTGTTTGCTAGTCACTTTAAATCCAATACCTCTCACAATCCAATGTGGGCATTGAGCTCATTACAGGTTAAAAATGTAAATTGGAGAACTTTCTGAAACAACAGTAATTATCACGAGGTACATGCATTACTTTGCTTACTTCCCCACTGTACCTGTTGGTTTTGTTTACTGAAAATAAAAAAACAGACCATCTTTTCAAAACCCTCACATTTTTCATCAGAAAGATATGCTCAGGTACCGTATTCCATCAGAAATTGGAATCTTTAAGCTTAATAATTTGGAAAATTACACACAGTGTAGTGACAAAAACAAAATAAGTGTTACAAACCACTTTCAAAACGAGATACATGTACCCAGGAAGAACCTGCTCAAGGGGAAGTGGTTTCCCAGCAGAGGACTCCCCAACACCGACAGCTGCTCGGCACTGCAGCCCCCACCCACCTGCCTCCAGGACAATATTTGTTTCATCAACCTGCAGGAAGCTGAATGCATAGATAAACCACACTATTTTGCACACCTCTGTTTTGAAGAGCTGTCCAGGATAAGTAATGTTGGCCAGTGTTGTGAGAGTCCCTAATTATTTTTTTGCTCAGAAACCACATGCAAACTAGTTGGCCCTTGCTGTCTCTTGTCATCTGATGTTACAAAGCAATCTACACTGTCCGTGAGCTTCAGAACACATACTGACAAAAGAAGTAGTTTCCCTGGTAACAAGGACCATATGAAAGCTCTCTGAACATATCCTCCCCAGGAGTTAATTTGTTTCAGATGGGAAAGGTGATTACTTATAAGAAAAAAGAGAAAACAGCTGAGCTATTAAAGGATGAAATAGTAAAGAGTAAGCAGTGTTATTTGTTCCACTTCCACTGTTTTCATTTATATGCGTGATATATATATTTATATAGAAATATATACATTTTTGTATGAACTCTTATTGCATAAGTGCTAATAAAACATGTACTGTATTTGGCAGTAAAGAACTTCTCTGAGGTCTTCATTACAGCACCAAAAAATGAAAAATCATTTCTCAAATGTAAATTCAGATATTTCACAAAGATTTCAAGGATATGAAGAGATAAACACTACAGGACACATGAACACAGATCTAGCCAAAAGATAAGGATATGACAGATTGTGAAAATTAAAGAAATAAAAAGCAGAATAAATAGTGGCAAAAGTCACAATAACATTCAAAAACAAAGCTGTGCATGCGAGTACAATGTTCTCATGCAGATAACTCTTAGGAAAAGTAGACCTCTTCTCCTCTAGAATAGCTGGAAGTCTTATTGATCTGGATGGTCTTCCAGATGCTGAATGTGGGCTGCTAATCTTTTATGGCTCACTAGGCATTTCAAACAAATGCTCTGTGACTGCGATTGAAAGGGAAAACTGCCTGAGCATCCATGACATGAAGAGTAAACGGTGTCCAGAACTAGGCATGGCAGAGGCAAGGAATGTCACACAACTCATGGAGTGAAAGGTGATCAGTGCAATGAACACTTCTGCTGATCACCGATTCAAGAGTGGGGTGATCAGTGCAATGAACACTTCTGCTGATCACCGATTCAAGAGTGGCTGTTTGCTCAACTGTTTAACCATCATATCCACAGAGATCCTTTGTCAGAACATTCCAGTGAAGAAGGATTCTGCTATGCTTTATAAAGACCCATCTCTTAAAAAAAAATCAAGACATTGCTGGAAAGCGGAGCAGCAAATTAATCAAATATCTTTAAAATGAAAACTATGGCTACCAAGATGAGATTATTGAAAGCAAAGGGTTTCTTTGTTTATATTTCAGAGGCCTCCATCAACTTGCTTTTTTAGGTAGAGTTTGTTAATTTTGGTTTCTGTAGGGGTTTTTTTGTTTGTTTTGTTTTCAAGTTTTGTTTTGTGGGGGTTTTTTTCTTGTTTGTTTGGGCTTTGAGTCTTTTCTTGTTTATTTTTATATTTATTTTTATTTTGTTTTATTTGATTTGGGGTTTTGTTTTGCTGTGGTTTGTTTGTAATTTTGTTTGTTTTGCTGGTTGGTTGAATTTTTTTGTTTGGGTTTTACAGATGTGTAGGGAGAATCAGTCCTAAAACTACAGATTGACCTTGGTCTCTACAGAACACTAAAATTGTTAGAGTTGTGGTAGGGGAAATTAGAAATGCCTTGATCTCTATATTTTTGTCATGATTGTGATTATTTATCTGCCATTTTTCAAAGAGATTATAGCAGTAGCAACTCCTTCATAAAGTTAAATATTTTTCTTATTAGTTCTTAACAGCATTAGCTCATTCTAGTTTTCATTGACAATTTTATTATCTTTTTAATTTCAGCTAATGAAGGTATAAAAATTAAAACTTGTTTGAGAAAGTTATGAATAAGTAGTTAATAATAATGGATATATTTCAAACCATTTGACTGAAAAAAAAAAAGCATAAAATGTCTCTGTAATATCTCTGTTCCTGAAAAAGAAGTTGAGTTGACTGTTCATACAATTTTGCTATATATTTAAAATGTGTGAAGGAATTCCTATAAATGATAGTTACTGCAGTGTGCCATACCTCAAATTAGCTGGAAACTTGAACTGAGCTTGGCAGGAGTCTGATTTTCTTGCAGAAGAGTTCTACTTTCAGGGACTATGTGAGTATTCCAGAATTTCCTCTTGGTCTCAAAGTGTTTCTGGTTACAAATCAAGATCTTCCTTTTGTTTTTGAAAGATGTGACTGACTTGGAGCAAAACTTTGAGGAATGTCTGAGTGCCTTTTCTCAATTCTAAAAGTGATTTAGGCACACTGCCTAGAGACAGCTAGGACCAAAAAATTGAGAAGCTTGTACAGCGTGGACTCATACTTGGGATTCACAGATTATTCTGAGCTGGAAGGGTCCCACAAGGATCACCTAGTCCAACTCTTAAGTGAATGGACCATACAGGGATTGAATCCACAGACTTGGTCTTACTAGCCTCATGCTCTGACCAGCTGAGCTAAAGTGTTCTATAATCTATCTCTCCTAGATCCTAAAATAAGTGATGAGATGTCGTGGTACAGGAACAGTGTTCCCCAGTTTAATGTTCCTGCTGAAACAGTCCAAATCATGCATCACTCGCTCACTTCCCCATTCCATTCCTCTTCCCCCTCCTCCCTGCAGCGGGCTGGAGAGGAGAATTGGAGGCACAAATGGTAAAGATCACAGGCTGAGATAAGAAGAGTTTTCTGGAAACAACAATGAAAAAAGAAACAAAAAAGTATCAATGACAATACCAATATCAGAGCATACAAGAGAAGGGAACAGTTCACACATGAGTGTTCACCGTGCAGAGCCCAGCATTAGCTGAGTGCCCACTCCACACTACCTGACCAGAAGGGGCTCCTTCCCCTCCTGCGCCCTGCACATGCCCTGAGGTGGAATAAAACAACCTCCTTGTCCAAGCCATGTCCCTCCTGGCTACTGACAAAATGAATCCTGTCCTGGCCAGAACCAAGACATGAGATGTCTGAAACCTTCCCGTTCGCTTTTCTGTCAAACTCTTTCTACCTGTTCACACACTGGCGATGTCTCAATGACCTGTGGCTGGGTTTGCTTATATATTAACCACTGGAGATCATTTGAAAGCTTTTTTT
>VXBB01018234.1:528333-554923 GCA_013399915.1 Illadopsis cleaveri | reverse complement strand
TTTTTTTTTTTTTTTTTGTCATTTTCCCTCCCCCTTTTATTTAGAGTACAACCTCTCTAATACTAGATAGTATGAGTATTTAGAAAGTGTATTGACTAATGTACACAAAACAAGAAATTTGATTTCTCTTCTTTGTTTCCTTTTCAGAGTCTTTCTTATTATTAGAAGTCCTCAGATTCTTCGTTTTTCTTCTAGAGAAGATAAAATCTCCATGTTTATCTTCCCACTTCAGAGTCTTTACCACTACACAAGTCTGTGGGCTGAGGAGCTCTGTCTCCTTCAAGGAAGATAAAATCATTTACACTGTCATTTTTATGGCTGTGGTTTCTGTTTCTGAAGGGCTGTCCCCTTATACAGATGACCTCTCACTCCTAAAATTATTTGTGACACATTTTTCAATTCTGTTCTATGGCTGGTAATTTTCATTCCATATCTGCCTTCTCTCTCTCATCCATTACTTTTGGACAATGAGTGTTAAAAGTCAATGTCATAATTAGTAGCAATCTCATTGTCCTCCAACTTAATACTGGTAAGCTTCCTCCTGTCTTCTTTGGGCTTTTATTTGTGCAGCACAGTGGAGGATCTAAGATATAGATGATACCAGCATAAAGAAAGATGGCAAATAAAAAAAAAAATAAAGTGTTGACTCCCAATATTTGTACAGAAATATTTTTACTCTCATACTAAATATTAATTATTATTGTTGGTTTTGAAGATTTATTCTGTCCTAACTAGGTATCTAGAGATTTTCATATAATTCAAAGAGAACCAAGACATAGTTTTGAACTGAAAATTAATTCATACTCTGATATGAAGTTATGAAACCTCAGAGTAAAGAAAATCCTCTACGTTATTATCTAACCACAGCTTTTTTTCCCCCCAAATGGATTCAAGATGCATTTTATCCCATTTTTCCAAGGGGCAGACCAAGAATATATGCCATTAGAATAGCTGTTGATACCATAAAGCCATCAAATAAAGAACATAATTTCAACCTAAACAGTGGAATCCTGTCACAAACTAAACACTCCATCTGGTGCCATTTAACTGAAATAACTTCTTCAAGGCACCACTCCCATGAAACATACAAACTTCAAACAACATTATTTTACTACAAATATGGGCTATAAAACTTGATAGAAAAAAAGGAAGCTATAAAGCCCTCAAGTTCCCTGTGAGCCTGAGCTAGAATCCAGATCTTCCTGAATTAAGTCACTTTCAACATTTTGTAACAGATGACTGAAAGTCCCAGTAGATGTAAGTTTTATTTTCATAATTCATTCTCAGCTTGGCTGGGAGCAAAGTAGCAACCTCCACATTTTTGGCAAGAAAACTTTCTTTACTGGAATAAAGGTCTGCCTCTTCAATGGGGTGTTTGGCGAGAGATCAGGAAGAAATAATATTTGATTTCCCTGACACTTGACTTCCTCTTTTTTTTTTTTTAACATTCAAGCTTTAGCAAGAACACTCTCTTCCTCCTTCAAATCCTCCAGTCCAGCTATAATTGCTCTGTTAGCTCCTTTTTGATCCACTCATATACCAAATATTTTATATCTGCTTTACCAATATTGTATTTTTAATGACACCAAAACCTGTGAGCTTTGGAAGTATTTTTTTTGCCTAAACTTCTCAGTTTACAAGCATCTGAAATTCTTTTACCCACGGGAAGATTATTACGCCAACATCATAAACCTGCATTTTATTTTCCAGCATAACAATGAGTTTTCTTTTCTTTTACAAGAATTTAAACATTCATCAAAAGTCTCTGGTCAGTATATAACTCTTGTCCCTACAGTTTCTTTTCCTGGAATATTTTCCTATTCTAATTATGAGCCATCCTATGCTGTAGACCTTTTCTTCCTGCTAACCAAATATTTCCTCACCACAGCCAGCATAATAGCCCTTCCACACTAGAATCCCTTGCATTTTTTAGTATTATAAAGAAATATGAAGGGGTTTCTACAAAAATTCAGCCTTCATGAACTAAACATGACTGCTGTTCCTGCACTAACCTGAAACAAAGCACAAAGCATTTTTGGTGTAAGTTCATAACTAAAAAAATTATGTGCAAATTGGTTTTTACACTGGTGTGAGCAAAAAGGAGAAATATTTGACTACTCAGAGAGCAAACCTCTCAGTTTAAGAACATGAGATCTCTGTAGACTTTCACAGAACCTCCCAAACATACTGCTATCTACAACAAACTTCCCCTGACACAGATCATCTGCCTCATTCCCCTCTGAAATAGAAACTGTAAAAAAAACCCCTAATGGAAATTCTCTGGTGTAGGAGACTAAACTAGGGAATTTATGGTCTGTTTGGAGCTTGAAAGAAGCATGTTTTACCTGAAAGTCATGAAAGGGAGTGGACTTGGAGAGGAAGAATTTACGTACTATGCTAAAAAACTTTATGCATTGAACCTGAATGAGAACAACTTTCTGGAAGCTGCAACTTTCACAGGGGTCTGTTATCCACAACATTAAAGTAGGATGGTTAACAAAAACACATCTATGAAGTAAAGTACAGATAAGTGTGAAAATTTAAGCAAAACCAACAACAGCAACCAACAAAAAAACTTATGAAAAAGTTGCAACAAACTGAACAGAGTTTTATATTACATTACTGTTCTCAACTTTATCCCATACAACCTATAATAGAGAAGAGTAAATTTGTTATTAGGCAACTCCATGGTGCTACAGGGGAATTACATATAATAAAAAACTAATAGAAATTTTAATAGTGGTGACGTACCAAAACCAATTTTAAAATGCTTATAACTGTATTTTAAATTCCATAGTACTTGCAGGGATATATCTAAGTTTTTAACAGAATGAGATGCTGAGGGAGTCTCTCAAGGGTTCCTGGAAGCAACTTGTTAATATTCTGTCACCAAATTGAAGGGAAATTGAGATTAATTTTAAAGTCTCTAATGCAATTCATAGTTTCTCTGGATAGAAAAACCATCCTCACTAGAAATGGTCCCTGGTAGTCATGAAAACAACTAACAAAGAGTAATTTATTTTGCTTTTGGAATGCACAGCACTGGTCCGAATTACGCTATCAAAATGTCTTGGGGACACTCTAACCCAGGCACCTACAAGGTCCTCATGGTCACCCCCATCCAATTACAGGAACCAAAGCTTAAGCCATAGTGTCACTAGAATGCAGATGTTTTTCCTCCTCGGTTGAAGGAAGGCTTGTGGGGTTTGTTTGTTTATTTTTCATTGGTAAACATATCAGTAGATTTTCTGGTCTAACTTCTTGATTTAAGAGGATGGTAGGTAACTTTAACAGAAGCTGGAGGAGAAAATGTATGTTGCTGCCTGATGGCTGCAGAATAAGATGATTTAATGCATAAGAGCACTGTCTCCTGGATGCATCTGAATATGCAGATGGTCTTTAAGACTTTGTGATTGACTTTGAAACAACTTCATGCTTTCATTCCATTTTATTGTGTATCCTATATGCCTTTTATCTATACAGAAGGAGGTTTTGTATGAAAATTCAGGCTTCATCCCTGTAAGCACAGAGGCACTTAAACAATTGAATAGTTCTATTAATTTCTGGGAGACCAGAAGAATGTACTTGAAGTGAAGCATTCACATCTACAGTTGCAAGAAAGCATGTTAATGGAAGTATTATGGTCAAGCATTATAAACAGAATTCTGTTCCAGCAGAAAAGACTACATCCTGCCATAGCAGTGGTATGAAATTGGAACTTAAATTTTGCTTGCTGTTTTTCCTTGCTAGTTATATAAGCCTAGCTATTGACAGATCTCATACACCATTCTAAACCTTAGAGATCTTTTTTTTTTTTTTTACAGGTTCTGTCAATATGAAAACACCAGTGGAGGAATCATATTTTTCCAACTAACACAATTTTTCTATATCTTTTTTTTCTTTTTTTGAGCTAAGGCAAAGTGTGAACAGTTTAAAAAAAAGTTTAAAACATAACCAAGAAAGAATAGTTTAGAGGAAAACACTACGAAGCCAAGATCAATAAAATACCCTTAACAGATGACATTCTTGTAACAAAACCATAGATGTTAAATATTTACTCTTAGCATAAAACTCACATAGTGTACCCTGAAGATCCTCATCAGCCAATATTTATATTTTTAAGTTGTCCTGCAATATTGTGAGAAATTTAAAAAGACAATATAACAGAGGGGAAAAAAATACTCACCTTGAAGGTAAAGAAATCTATGTGTCCTTGGCCACTGAAAGTGTTCTCATAAAATTAGGTAGCCAAAACCCAAAAAAATGTATTTAAATAATGTATTTCTATTATGCCTTTTTAACATGCTGAAGTCACAATTTATTACTTATGACAGAGGCAAGACAATCTGTTTGAGTAAATAATATTAAACTACAGGGTTTTTTCTCTGTAACAAATACACAGATATGTTTCACATAGGATTTTGGTAGTGGCTTATTCTACCATTTGCACATTGTGCTGGAGCCCTGACATTTGATTTATAAAATTTTCACAAAGATGTAGTAAATGTTCAGATTTTTCAGCTGTACCCACATTGAATATCAATAACAATCTGGCTTTTGGCTTTAATGGCAGTGAATCAATGACATGTTACAGCTTACACAAATGAGCATACAACAGCTGAAAAAACAGGAGCTTAGTCTGCCAATCTGAACTTTGTCTTGTTACCTTTCTGCATTAAATTATGTTTTAAGTACCTGCCTACTTAGCACTATTTTGATTAGTTAACTAAAAATATAACAATATATTTTTTGAGAACCGTTATCTTTAGGTTGAGTAAACCATGAACAATTTTAGTTCAAAAGGGAAATGAATGAAAATCATAGAATACCTTTTTTGAGGGTTATTCCTTTATCACACCACAATTAGAGACTGAGCATGTTTAATTGATCATATTGTGGTATTATCACTGCCTGATACATCACTAATATACTAGCAATGTAAAATTATTTCATTTTTCCAATTAAATGGAATAATGGCATGTAGAACAGGAGTCTCCAATGCCTGGGTCTAAGTTTATGACCATTAAAACCTGTAAGACCTAAGCAATGCTTAGATTTATCTGGACAATATCATACACTTTTGACTGTCCCACCTTTGACTATGCAAATACTTTAGGAGCACAGCTGGTGCATCATATTTCAATCCATCAGTGTTTTGTTAAATACTCTAACCATGCTCCAAAGAAGTGGCATCAGACTCTCCAAAATTACTGTGTAGTAGAGAATGAAATTATAGGAACTTTTGTTCAATTAGAGTTTCAACTGATAACCCTGTGCCATGCATGACTACAATATATCTCTGTTTTTCGTGGTTTAAAGAAGGTTAAACCTAGTAAAAGCTTGTAAGACGTTTGTAAAGACAGACTTCAGATGTTCACCATATGGAAAAAAACCTTCAAAGTAAATTATGTACAGCAGTGGTCAGTCCTAAAGGGAGAACAATCTGGAAACACCACTTGGACAAAACAAGTTTTAATTTTACAGGTTCAAGTAGATGTGGCAACAGAAACACAAGCCTGTTTCTTGTGCCAGTTCTCCACAGGCTTCACAATCATCACATAAAGCATTGTACTCTTGAAAACATATTTCTGACATTCAGAGGAATCTTTCTCTTTAGATGTCAAAATACAAGTCACAAATACACTGACCCATGTAACCTTATTTACCATAATTTGCAATTCTACCTTTCACCAACATCTTTTTATATCTTCACATTTTCCTCCACAACAGGAAAAAAACTTAATTCTTTTAAGAAAAAATTGCACACGTGCAAACAGTCAAATATCAGACCCATATAGATGGCTTTAACAGCAGCCAGTAAATAATATTATATATTTGGTACAAGCTGCAGCTAAATGCAGCATTTTAACTAGCAACTATGATCATGCCAAGGAATTTGGTTTATGGCATGAGATGTATGGCATAAGCATCCTCTCTCCAGAAACAGGAGTAAACTATTGGTGAAATGGTGCCTCAGAGCTAATGAGAATTAGCCATCTCAAATCTTAACAACTGTCAATCAGAAAAATGGAAATCAACAATCAAAGGCAGATCCTATAGCTATCCTAGCATCCTGTAGTTTCAAACACTTCCAAAGAATATTGGAATTTCAAATACAGGCATATAGTTCTGTGCAAAACTTGCAAAGTCAGGCTACAACATTCATACAATAAATACAGCAAAGCTGTTATATCTTCCTTGATGTTGCTTAGCCCAGAAAACATGCCTGTTTCATCCTAATATAATTAAGATAATTTTCTTAGTTTGAGAATTTAAGGCTGTCCTGCTGTTTTCTTGGTCCAAGAACTAGAGAGTAGCCTCTAAAACTGGGGCTATAAATCCTGTGTATGGATGGAGAATTTTAAAATTATTGTCACTCTCCATTACATTTAAAATTCACGTTTCCATTCAGTAGAAATGTATTCTTATAATTAGTCCTTTGACAAATAACAGCCCTGAGAAAAGAATTGAGAAACAAAAAGTGAACTTCTTTGGGCTTGAAATTTGGCAAAATGCTTTTAAGATCACCCTTAGGAACACGTGCGGTGATGTTACTCCACGCGGCCCCAAGCGACCACTGAGAGATTTGTTATTTCACTTTAGGCTATCTTCTTTTTTCTGGAGATTGAATTTTAAAGATGAAAACATTATAGTTTAAGGACAGAGGTTCAACCTGAACATCCAGTTTCCCTGTGGGTTTTATTGAAATTGTTTATGTGATCTTGTGCCTAAAAATGAATTGAATGCAACACAGCAGGCACTGGGTAACACAATACTGACATTCAAAAACAATTAAAGTGGCCCCAGCTTTATTAATAACTAGGGAATATTGTGTTTTCTAAAACAGATGCTTTAGTTATACCACAGAAATTTAATACAAAGCAGTTGTTATAGAATCAAGGCATATGGTTTATAATGGTGCAAATTATTGATCATTTTCTTAATTTAATTTGCTTTGTTTGACCAGTCATAGTCTTTCAGAAGTTATATTAATTATTTAAGTCTGAGATACCTGACATAGCTAATTTCTCATAAATACAAGTCACAGAAATAGATGTTTTGATGGGTAAAGTAGATTTTATCCCACGTACCGAAGTGAGAAATGAATTTAAACTGGATAAAGCCACAACTCTTCAAGGTATTTGGAGGCAGAAAAATTCAAAGTCCAGGGAAACTTTATGTAATCAAAATCCATGAGAAGAAATAAAACAAGACAAAATTTCTCCCCATTTGTTTTAAATACTACTTAAGCAAGATTATGTTTGGAAGTTGGAACTTCTGACATGTTTCCCCAGATGAATTCTGCAAATATATTCCTACTACAGTAAAAGAACACTTCACTTACTAACACATCCACAATTCCATCCTATCCTGCTGTCATGCTTTGTTAGATAAGTTGGTATTTTCAAGAGACAATCAAAATATTTTGGAAGGTTTGCTAGCACTTAATTTAAAATGTATCTCTTTACAGATCTTGTATTTTCACAAGACCTGTGTCACTCTCCTCTATCATTATTTTCCATGGCTTTTTTGTCTCACATCAAGCCTGAACTTCTATCATTGGCCTTCAACTGGTTCTTCTTTGTCATTCCATTACAGCATGCCTCAGTCTGTAAGCTACTTTTTCACAGCTTCTGCGTACCTGTTTGCCCTGGAATCAGCCCCTCGTGCTATTTATAACTATTTAACTAAAATAGCTTTTTAAAATTAAATTTTTCTGCCCACTAAGGCTAATTAATTTCAACAAAGACATTGTTGCATGCTCAAATGAAAACACAGCAACATGCTTTGCATTTTGGGGTGGATTTGTCTGATCTGCATATTTAGACTGTAAAATCCTCATGGCAGGAGCTCTGTCTCCATCTCTTCCTGATTCTGTGAAGCAGCACAATGTTGGCACCTAGCAAATAATTTGTTATAAGAATAATAAGCTATATTTTGCCAGGCATGATCTAATGGTGTCCTTTCTAAGGTTATGCGGCAAGTATGAGACACAAAAGGTACTTTTTTCTTGAATGAAGATGGTTTCTCAGAAATATTCACATTTTAAACAGTAAAAAAATGTCATCTTATTTTTTCATTTAACCAAACTTCTTTTTCAGACTAAAGCTGTTTAAACAATACAGCTGACCTGATTCTCACCTCAGATAACTGGCAAAAGAGGCACTTTCAAATCTGGAACTTCAAAGTGTTCCAGAAAAACCTCACATGGTTTGCTGCTCACATTTAAAGGTAAATTAGACCATTAAAAAGCACACAAATGAGCTCTAAGCACAGGGAATTCAGAGCCTAAAGTTAAAATCGTGATAATTAAATCATTATAATAATAGTAAAATTCTTCCTCATTGATTCTCAGGCTTTGTACCTTTTGACTGCCTGCGACTGTTCAAGGTAATAAAGTTAAGTACATCCATACGTATTTGGAAAATGTGGGCCTAATTTTATGTTATGTTTTACAGCATATGGTGGAGCTTTTTCAGTGCTGAGACATCCTTTTCCTTCCCAGAACCTAAGCTCTCTATGTGCACACAAAAAATTATTAATTATTTTCCCTAATTCGTTATTAATATGAGATATATCTAAAAAATAGATCCTTTAAAAACTTGCCCTGAAAAATATTCCACATATCACTGTTAGAGGCACAAAATACCTGAGGAAAGAAAGGCTGCTCATCAAGAGTCCTTGCTTTACTTTTGGAGGTTTGCTGGTTTCCTATGTCCCTACACAACCCTCAGGAATCTGCCACACAGCAAAGCTCACCCTGCCCTGCCAGCCAGTGAATCCACGCCAAGGAAGAACCCACATGTGTATGAAAACATTTGTTAGAAGAGGTTACACAGCTGATAGCAGAAGCAGGGAAAAACACAAATACCACTTTGTTCAGCCAAGGATTTTTCCAACCTTCCTATCAATTGCACCAGCTCTTGTACAGTTTGTAGGCAGTTAATGGCAGCTGCCATTGATATATTCATTTATGCACTAGTGCATATAAATCAATACTAGGTAAACACTTTAAGGATAAAGACATTGGGACTGTCAAGACAAATAACTGTTTTACTCTTGCCTTTTCAAAGTGCTAGGTCAGTGAAACAGCATGTTAAAAATCCCTTCCCAAATATTTTATATTATTGCTTCAGAGGATAGTAATAATCATAGCAAACCTAGAGCTACCAACCACCATTATCATCTCAGCATAGGAGATAGTTTCACAGTGATGGATTTAATAAAACCAAGTCTGTCAGAAATATTTTTAAGGAAAGCATTGGCCAGACATATGTTTTCAGGTAATGCTTCCCATCCACATACAAACTGTTCCTTCATCATGAAAGGATTTTTTATACATATAGCTATTTGTATATATTGTAGCTTTCATACATATGTATGTATATTATAAATTTTAAACCTGAGAAACGCTTCTTCATATGGAGGGAGACACATTTTATACCAGAAGCTGTGAAGTATTAAGTAAAACACTCAAATAAGTAAGCTTCGTCTCATTCACAGATATATAAAGGATAAGCCTGATCTTGGAACTTATATGAAGCTTTCTGAAGTCAATGAAAAATCTCCTATTCATTTTTTAGTGTTCTTTTCACAATTATTTTCACCATTCAAGCATCTTGTGCTCAGACCCACACTGAAACAATTTTGGTGCTAAGCATACTTTAGATTTTGCTCTGAATTAATTAATGATATGTGAAGAAGTCAGGAGAGGAAATTATTCACAGTGATTAACTGAACAACTCCTAAGCTGTGATATCTTTTTCTATTTATATTCAGAATTGAACACCTCTACCTATAAACTCTTCCAATACATTCCAATGTTAGGATCTGATTATAAATAGTAAGTTCACCAAATGGATTTTGGACCGAATCCAAAAGTCAAATCAATAGTTGGAGCAGTCATAAGCATACAACAGATCTTTTTCTTACTTACCAGTGATCTCACACAACAATTGAAATTATGAATAATGAAAAATTCTTATTCTAATGTGCTGAATGCCTGTCTGGAAAGCATCCACATTACAATGGCTAACTTGGGCATTTATCTGGACTTTTACGTCTTTCAGGGACAATGAGGTCGTACATAAGCTAATGACCAACTATCTTCTGACTGACTTCTTCAAGGGCAAATGCAGCAAAAGGAGCCATTGTTATAACTGGAGAGAACAGCACGTGTCCATGGTCAGTATTGATAAAGAAAATAAGCAAGCATCGAAATTGTAGGGTGCTGCTCCCTGTTTCTCCTGGCCCTGGTCACTTGGGCTCCCCCACAGAGGTCCCTGCAGATCCCTTTATGCTGAATAGAAAAATAAATTATTCAGAAATTCCTGAGAGTGTCCTTTGTGAAAGTTGAGTTGTCTGTTTTCTCTGGTACACCAAACCCCCGATAAGCCTCTGACAACCAACTCAAGAACCCAAAACTGGAATGGGGGGTAAATTTATTTGGGCTGTCATGCACAGACTGAAGCAGTCAGCCTCCTGGTCTGTCTGTCCTCAAATTATGTAAACACCTTTAAAACTGAAGCTGTACTGTCCTGTGCCTGGACACTTCGAATAGGGGGGAGGGTTTGCACAGAGAAAAAGAGTGAGGTTCCAGATGGAAGTATTTCATTTTTGCAAGCACTATTAATTTCAGTGGGAAGCTTATATAAGTGGAGCTAGATCAGGCATTGAATTAGAGAGATGAAATAATGGAAAATGACAGCAGAAAATGAATGAAGATAAAAGATAAAAAAAATAGTTTAGAAAATAAAATGAGTGGAGAAAGCTATGTTAAGAAGAGCGTAATTTTCAAAGCACATTTTTTTTAAAACTTACATTCAATGCAAACAGATTAAAAGTGGAAAAGACTGTTAAATGGGAATACTGATAAGAAATCTGATGTTATAGGAGGTTGAATGACTCCCAAAAGGAAAATGACCTCTGATTAGTAGGAGGCAACATGAGCTGAGGGAAAAAATGAAGGGGCTAAGGGCTGGACAACAGAACACAAATCACAAATGAAAAAAAAAAAAAGAGGAGTAACAGAAATGAGGGATGAGAGCATGACCATGACAGCTTGAACTCTGGGTGTGACAGGGAGCTGTTGGGCATCCAATGCAGTGAAAATGAATTATAGGAGAGTGGTTTGCATAAAATGAAGAGACAAATATATAGAGGAAGATAACAAAGAAACAAAAGAGCTAGTTTATTTAGAAATTTAATGATTTAAAAAGTAGCTCAAAATTTTGCAAAAAATACACTTTTTATTCTTAGATATTTAGCCAGTAGGACATTTTTACATAAACTAAGTGTATCACAAAACTTGTTCCTTTCAAAACATTTTTCTCAGTGTTTCTTAAGTAGAAACTTTTTTCATACTTTACCATTTAAGAATAAAAATTAAGGTTATCCAAGGAAGAGGAATTTCAGGAATTACAAGATATCTCCAAAAATGAAAGATTTTATCAAGACCGAGTTCACAAAACAATAAATCCAAAAAGCAGCAACTATTTTGTAATTTTAAAAAATAAATGATAAAAATCCCCAATTACAGTGAATTTTTTTATGAAGAAAGTCTTTCATTAAATAATAATCAAATCAAAGAAACAAGTCTCTCCTTTGTGTCTTTATAAATGTAAGGGAAAGAAGAGTTCCACATATATTAGGTTTAAGAATACCACATGATCTTATAATTCACTTTTTTAATTAGAAATTACTTGTAAAATTCAGGAAAGTCAAGTGCTCATTTTAAAAACAGGCATGTACTTCATGACAGTTGGAATGTAGCTTATGAGCATCAAATCAAAAGGCTATCACTGTCATGGACCTTTCTCTTTTTAAAATAAGACTAGATTATTTTGGTGTTCTTCCTCCACTTTTGCTAGTCATATTGCATTTTCCTTGATGAAAGGAGGCTATCTTGCTAGTTGTCTGTGGAGTGCCAAGCATAGTGAGAATTTAGCCTCACCTGGAGCATCTAAAATAAATAAAATTTATTGAAAAAAATCATCAAGATGGTGTTCAAAGCTGTCCACAAATGCCTATTCAAGAGCTGTGAATGGCAAACATTGAGTTAGTGTATTCCAGATAAATCAGAATAAACTCATTGTGCTGTGTAACATTAGTATTAAAAAAAAAACCAACAAAAAACCCTTCTGGTGAAAATGGATCCATAGTAAAACAGAAGGATCCATTTATTTTCTTCACTGTCATAATCTGGGATCAGTCCTAATCCCAAATCATAAACTTCTACTATTGTCATATTTTTAGATGTTAGCCACCTCAGCATATTTTTAACATAATCATGAGTTGTGAGATTGGTATTTTAGCATGCAGTATATCTGTATAATTGCAATCTATACTATACTTTCAACTCCTAAATTGAACTGCAAACCTCTGTGGTATTTTTAATGGAAAATTCCATATGTTTTTAGACTTTTGACCTAGCTTACTTAATGTTTTCCAAACCAGAACTTCCCAGATTTTATCAAGAGAGTTGTTAGGAAAAAAAAAACCCGCAGAAAAGAAAAAGAAAATACATTTCATTGGGTTGTTGCTTTCTTTTTGTTTTTTAAGTTAAAGATTTTTAACTCTGTTAAAATATAGAGGAAAAATAATTTCTGCCAAAACATTGCCACTGTGCTGAACAGCCATCTATATGGTAATAGGTGCCAGAATCCTTCTGTTATAAGTAACCTGTGAACTCAAATAAACAGCAATTTATTCTGAGGAAGTTATCAATATATAAACTAAACTATATGAATAATTTTTCATAGAGATAGCAGTAAAGTGCAAGCGCAAGGAAGACCTAATAGTTTACAGAACTTGTTTTCTTCATCTTGCTGCAATCCTCAAAATTATTTTTCTGTGAAGGACAAATAAAAAGACAAAGCCAGAGACATAGTATAAGACGTGTATTAATTTATAATGTAGTACTTAATGGCTTCAGTGGATGGTAACAGCAGGGCTTAGAGCCTTGTGAATTATCAAAAAGGGTTAGTTTTTCCACTGAACATGTGCATGAATAAGCAGTGGTGGAAAGCTGAAGGAAAATCTGGAAGTCTCTGATCTCAGGTTACTAGAGTTCTTTTCTTTAAAGACTTACTTGACCTTATGACAGCATGTCAGCAAATTACATTTAGGCAATGCTGTTCCCAAGAGCTCTAATTATGTTTCATATGTATATTCTGTGGTTCATTAAAAAAACATGCGTTATAACTGCCTTACTGTACACTAATTTGCATACGCATCAAAATAGAATCTGTACAACCAGAATCTGCAAAATGAGTTTAATTTTTCTGAAGCATTTAGATATTTCATAAATTCTCCTAACTATTATTCATTTTTGACATGCATTTCTTGAACTGTCTGAGCAAGGATAATTTACTTTTGTTTTCGGAAGTGGCTAGCACAGATAACTAGTCTTCTCAAGAACATCTAATAAAATGAAATATAATTCTTTAAAAAAAATAACTGAACAGATTGCCCTGGGTGTGACATCTATGGAGGACAACAAGAATACAGTAATGAGAATGGCTTATGCTTGCTATTCCTCATTCACACTGAAAACTTGTCATAAAAATGGATTACCTGCAGTTCTATACTGTTTGCAATTCTTGTCTTGTCATGGTAATAATACATTAGAAGTTTAATATATCCTGTGAAATACAATAGCATATAAAGATGTGTAGATATCAAAATACTTTCTACCTCAACTTCTTATCTTTTACTGTGTATATCCCAGGTTGACAAATCAACACGCTGTCTACTGCTTTCAGGTTTCTGGGAATAACAGTACATGCTTGCAAGGACCACAAATATATTTCCTTCCTTGACAAAAGGAAAAAGCCCCACTGAAGGTGATAAAGATTTTGGGTGGGTGACAACACCCACAAACTGGGGTTAGCTAGCTAATGTTGGTGGTGTGTTGTATTAGTGGCACAGCTGTTCTCACTTTTGCAAATTCCAGAGGAAAATCTGCAAGCTACTGAGTGATTCTCAAATTGTAATGTCAGTTCCTGCATTCCAGTGACCACAGGGAGACCCTCTGCATTTTGTCAAGACAACTCTGTATTCAGCTTATTTACTAATGGAAATTCAGTGTTCAGGACTGAACCAAATCAAGCTAAGGAATCTGAGGATACAAACCAAAAAGAAAACCTCAGGAGAGATGCTCAATATTACATTGTAACTCACATGGCACTAGATTTGAATGGCCATACCTTAAACACATACTTCAAAGCTGATGGAAAGGAGTACAGAACTGTAGAGGAAAGCCATCTCCCTCTCCCCCTTTCACTTCCACCTTCCCCTTACCAAGGTTTGCAAGCTGGGATGCTACAGCTTCTGTCACCACTACTGTGTTGCCTCTGGGTACTCTATGGACTGACACTGCAGTTACTTAAAAGACTGTTAAATTAACACTAGTAAGACTGGGACTGAGCCCGTAGCTATCAATGTCTACATTTTGTGTATTTTTAAACTCCCTTATAGTTACTGAGTTTTCTGAGCTACTCAGTTCAAATGAAACTTGTCTGAATAACCTCAAACTTGAAAAAAAAAATTAAGCAGAAGAGATATTAGAGTAAGGCCAAAAAAAGTCAGACCAAGAGGAGGTTTTAAACAAAAGAAGTGCAAATTTATGTTAATATTAGAAAATGTGCCATAACATTATCCTATAGAACCATTTCCCTAATGTAAGAAAGAGTGTATGTAATCCTTCCAAAAATGCCATTAGAAGAGAATTTGTCACCCCAAACTTCAGTTACATTTACAGTAGAATATTTGTACAAGCTGTTTGCTGAAATACATCTGATTCCTCAGTAAAGAAAGGAAAGGCAAGAATCTCTAGACTGTGTTTGCCATGGCACACACTCAAGATAAGCCTTAAAATTACCTTTTGGTGTCCAAACAGTGTGGTTTCCCCATCAAAAGGTTATTTGTTATAAAAGAGCCTTATCTGGCAAAACATTGAGAACATTCACTTTTTAATTAGAGCAGCAAACTTCTGAGCCCAGAGTTATGGCATTGTATAATACTTCTTTTCCTGATTCTAAAAGAAACAACAAGTGCAGCAGAAGCTATTTCATCCCCTGGGAATTTCCCATAGGTCAGTTTTACTATGAAAAAATAAACCAGCAGTTGTAACACTGAGTACACTTTCTTAAATTATCTTGAGGACTTTTTAAAAAGTTGTGGAGCTTAGCTCCTGATGTTTTTTCTTTGATTACTCTCATATTGGTAGAAATTTTAAAAATGGATTTCATTAATTTCAGTTTTTCATATCATATCCTTCATTTGTTCATATTCATATCCTTATTTTTAAATCTATTTTTATTTGGAGTGTATTTGTATTTAATTTTATTAGTTAGGTGGAAGTGGGTCAAGTGTAAGTTTAAGTGTCTTTTTTTTCTCTGTTCTTGAAGGAATGGGACCTTTTGTTTTACTGGATATTTTAATAATTCTTGCTGCTCCCAAGTGGATATTCTGCTGAGTGATTGCAAGTCTCTAGGTAAAACCAATTCAGATCTAGCTGATTGACTGTGAAAATTGTATCCAAACCTTCCCAAAACAATAAATGATCAGATGACATTGTTGAAATTTTTTTTAAACCTCTACTAGATAAAACTAGATTTATACTTTAAAAAAAAAGGGTGACTACCTTCAGTTTTTAGACAAAACAAATTAAATTCTGCTTGTCATTTCACGTGATAAGACCCAGTACGCTCATTAATTAAAACAGCCACAGAGCAAATGCAGCAGTTTTGCATGAGTGCAAGGTCAAAACTGTGTGTCTTTATGGATCAGTATTTCTGTGAAAAGGTTGAGGGGGCTCATTACCTACCCCAGGGTCCTCTGTAGCTCAATAGTTTGCTCGCTCAGAGTTGGATTAGTTGAAATGGTAGTTGTCCAGACTGTGTTTATTTTTAGATATCGAGAGTAATGGAAGTTCTGCTTGAAACAACCCCGTGCCTGAGTGTAACATTTTGCAAGCCATGTAGGTGGGGTTCAACTGTAATGTTTCAAAGTTTGAGAGGGTCATCTACCTAAAAACTGCCATAGATCACCAAAGGCTGGGCTTCTAGGGAAGATTTGTCTGCCTGGATGCAGCATGGCTCAGAGCTAGAGGGCCTTCATATTGAGGCTAAAGAATCTTTCCTGGGATAAAACAGTTAAACTACCAAAAGCATGTTTTGTTTTGCACTATGAATAAAACCCCTGTATTTCATTGAGATTCATTTTGGTTTACACCAAAATCCTAGGAAACACCTGTCATATTGATGTTCTACAATAGCTTAAGTAGAAATAATTTAAAAGAGGATTTTAAAATAATTAGATTGATAATTTCTTATGGAATCATCCATCATGCCTGAGGAGTTTATATTATGAAACTGAAAGTGGGTTTTGGAAGACACACTAAAACATTCATTTGAGCAGAGATAATAGAATTAATTAAGACATTTTGCAAAGGAATAAACCTGAAACACTAAATAAAGGTAAAAAATAGCATTATCCATCTGATGAGAATTATAAGATTTGCTTATCAAAGTTGATAATAACCCAAGTTATTGAGTTATTCATCAACCTTTAAAAATGGAAGTATAATAAAGAATATTCTTATATCACTGTTCAAGTCTGCATTGGTGTAACATCTTGAGTAGTAGCAACACTGTGAACAGGTTGCAGCAGTACTGGAAAAGATAGAAAGAAAATATAATCAGTATTATCAACCAGCTGAAGAGAAATTATGCAAACTAGGACTCTTCAACTGGGAAAAGACAGTTAAGGAAGGCTGTAATAGAGCATCATTAAAATGAATGACGACTAAAACTTTTACAGGCAAAGAGGAAGCAGCATGCAAACAAATTATTTTAAATACAAAGCAAGTGCTTTCGCAAAGAAAAGAATTAAATCATGGTACTAAATACCAGAAATGTTATTGAGCCCAAAATTATAAAAGGCTTCAAAAAAGACCAGAGCACTGTCACAAAGGATAGGCCCATCAGTAAGTAATAAGCGTGATGGTCAATGCCCACTCTCTGCAACAGTTAATGCATGAGAGAGAGCAAAGCAAATGTCACAACAAAAACCCCACAGATCATCCCCCTCTGCAGTATGTTTCTCATTCCCTTTCTTCAAACCCGTTCTTATGAGGATTATGGTATTTTCAGAAATGCTTCAAACAGCCATGACTTTCTGCAGAGTCTCTTCCTTCTCCAAAACAGGACTTGCAGTCTCTACCTGAGCCTTTTCCCCTCTGGAGAGCTGACACACTGGTCTATTATTTTTACTTGATTACCAATCCGGGTCAACAGGTAGATTTGCCCATGACAGAGGTTTCCTGTAATTTAATTTGCTTTGACAGCAAGAGAATATAGCATAGTTAAGGGATGGGAAGAATATCCTAGGAGAACTTTACCTTCAAGTGGGCCTAATAGCATCCTTCCAACAAGGTCAATGGGAATATGGAGCAATGCCCTTTGAAGCTGTGAAGGACAGGAGAGATAATGGACACAAGCTGAAACAAGAAAGCCACATAAAGGGCAGAAGGAAAAAAAGTTGCTGCCTTGTGGATGTCATGGTATAAAAGAGCTTGCCCCATTAGGTTGTACCGTTTCCATCTCTGAAGTTTTCATGACCCAAATGGTTAAAGCCATGATTTGACCTCACAACTGAACCCAGTTTGAGCTAGGCATGACTAGAGATCTCTTGGAGTTCCTTCCAGCCTGAATTTTCTAGCATCCTATATTTGCACTATCATGAATTTAATCCACACACATAATCCATGACAATTAATATAATCAGCAATTAATATAAACAAGATTTAAAACCAACACACAGTTTGAATATGCAGAAAGAGTATATCATTTGATGGACATATTTCAGAATGAGTAGGTGGTCCAGGGATGTTTCAGTTGCAGATGGTTTCCAAGAGGTAAAAGATGATAAAAATAAATAATTGTGGAGGAAATGTCAAAGCTTGTAAGGCAAGAGATAGTGTGATGATGCTGCAGTGCTTTTCCTCCAGTTCTCCTCCTATTTTGAGGGATGTTGTCACTGTAGCTCAGTTATGGATGTTTTATCCTGTGACTGATGGATGAAGAAATTCTAAAACCCTGGAGATTTCAAAGGAAGAATACATGTATCTGAAGATACAGAAAAAAAGAAAGGTAGAGTTTGTATATTCTTGTATAAGTAGTCCGAATTTAGCATAAAAAATAGATTATAAGTATAAATTCAGTAGAAATAATTAATTCAGTTTCCCTTTACTCCTGAAGGCCATAACAGTCTAGTGGAGGGTCTTTCAAGAAGGAAGCCTTAAAAAAAAATTATTTCCAAGAAAATATCAGGGGGGGATTGAGTCAATAAGGTAAGTTGGTATGGATGTGATACAGGGTCTTTTCTCTCCACCTGTCAGTAGGCCATGAGTTTCTCAGTCTTGGTCATAGCACATTACCTGATATGAAAACTCTCTATTCTTGGGGAGTATAAAGGGATTGTATGTCGATTCTTAAGAGATATAGTGGGAACTGTCACTTGGAACAGTTTGCATGTTCTATGAAGGTCGTGTTGGAAAACTGACAGCTCAGCATTGTGTGTGACAGACACCTCATATGGAAATGTCAGAGAACTGCTTTGACACAGCACATTCCTTGCAAGCAGTGGAAGAAAGTCTGCATCAGTGTTTTCTGTTTCAGAGAGGATACAACATCATGGTCTATGTATCCATGACTGAGGATAGTGGTGCTCACATTATTACTACAATCATATTCTCTTAAAGAGTATTATTTGTTCCACAAGCAGCTTAACCTATAATATCATTAATATTTTATCAGGCCCTTGAACAAAGCATGTTCAAGCACTCCAGTATGTGTTATTAGAGGAGATGGATACTTTTAAAGCTCTCATCCCAATCCCCTTTGTCTCTGACTACTTTTTCCTATCCTACTTCTCAGTGTGTCATATCAGTTATGCCCACAGAATTCTTCATGAAGCTGCTTTTTGAAGTGGATCAAGAAAATTATTAGATTAAAAATCATGCTCCAAAACCCAGGGTTATTTATGTCTGACAGGAGGAAGATGGAAATTTTATTGTAAATGTCTGAATAACTGGTAGATTGGGTACCAATATTCCTTTCCAGTGCTGCTTTGTTCCTTATTTTGTATCTATATACTTCCTACTAGAAATGGCTAGGTATGAGCTTACACTGATTACAGTCTGTTAGACCTTAGTTTGCCACAGATATTGCTAAAAAGTTGATCTTTTTATCTTTGGAAAAGCTGAAATTTCAAGCTTTTAAATGCCTATGGATGACAAATATCATGACCTCTAAAATATATCAAGGTAAATGTCTATATTTTTAAGCTGAATACTACAAACAGAAATAGACCATAAAATAAACTGATTAATTTTAACAATAAATATTAACTAGGGAAATATAATCTGAATGTAGAGATTTTCCATGGTTTTCCAAAAAGAAAAAAACCCACCTTTTTTATTGTATATTTTATTTTACAGTCTTTGGATGTATAAAAAATTACAGCATACTGTCATTCAATGTTTGTAGTAACTAGCTGGAAACATGTAATTAAAACCAAATAGTAGCCTGGCCAGCTCTGCTAGAGTACTTCTCTGGGACAACTTTGTGTGTTCAGACAGTGAATAGACTCAGGGGGATCTTGGACAGTGAAACTGAAAAATCTTATTTATTTCAGAGATTCAAATGTGCACACTTAGCAAAGCACACAGCATAGTGAGGTCTCAGAACTAGTTTGAGAGTTAATTTGATAAAACCTGAGTATCTAACTGGGAAAACCAAGTCAAATTACACCTCAAACATTTCAGACTGTCAAAAATTATATTAATTTTCATGAAAGTTTGGACATACTTTAACCAGAAAGAAGTTTCCCTAATTTTTACTAATATGATGATGTTTGTTTAGTTATATATCAATTATATATCAGCTATGAATTTTCAGCTGGCATCATCAGTAATGAAGTGGTATAATGTTTACTAGAAATATCTGCAATATGTTTTGCGTGTCAAATTTTTCAGCCATGTGACTATAGTATAGATAATTAATAATAGTGGAACATTCTCAGAGTGTTTCACCTAAAATAGGATAATAAATCTGTCACAATGCATACTTAGGTGGAATATGGAACATATGGTGATGTACCAAAAATCATGTGGGAAAAAAAAAGAAAATGTGAGACATCGGTGAAAACATTGAGGTCCTAGTGTTTCAGAAAACTGAACTGGGATAGAAGGCTTTCATTTCAGGATGAGCATATACATAATACTACTGCCAAGTGCTACGTGAATAGTGAAATGGGTTAATTGCAAGCTCAGGAAATCTGCCCAAGTAATCCATTTCATAGAATTAGATATGATTGTACTTATAACCTGTGATCTCCATGAGGGGAAAACCTGCAAACTTTCCATGCGGAATCAAGGGCTACAACACTGTGAGTTTATTAAACTGTCTTTCCACAATGTCAGTGGTTTGAAAATGCACACAAAAACATGGAGATATCACCCATGCTGAAGAAAAACTATGTTCACACATCTCTCCAGAAAAAAAATACTAGTTATTTTAATGCCAACCAAGGAACATTTTAGGTTAGCAGCTCAAAGTTTTGCTATAATTTTACTTTGTGCATAGAGCAACACAGAACACAATCTGTTTACAACGCTCTATTCAATAATTTACTAGAAAGTCAGCAAAAAAATCCATCATTTTTGTCACTTTACAGTCTGATTAGTAAGTTGGTGGAAAATGCAAATTGAGAACATTTTAGAAATACCAAAAAACATATTTTGATTGTTATCTCTTCTAAAGACTTGTGTTAGGCTGCCCTTCTTTTCCTTGGATCACCAGGAAGAGGACTCTGAGCCAAATAGGAACTTGCAGTAAAGATGATAGCAAGACACTGCAAAGGTCACCAACTCTGCAAAGTCAGCATAACCTTCCACCTATTGATTCTACAAATCAAGAAACTCAGAAGCTACTGCAAGTAAACCCAAATCCTATAAATATCAGGAACATGAAGGTTCCAATAAATAATTCTTGTCAAAGTCAAGTCTATAAACAACTTGTTAAAACATGTCAAACTGTCAAATATTCTTTATGTTTTCAGTCCCCTTTCTAGTATAGGACATAAAACAAGGATTTGCTGATATTGCCCTATAGAAAGCTGCTGGTCATGCTGGCGCCTTTTCAGAGGTCCTTAAGAACTTTGAAACAGAAAGAAGGATCTGGCAAATTTCTTTACAATACTCACCTCTCTGGCAAGCCATTCAAAGAATATACAGTTGGAAAGGTTATGATCTTGGAAGCAAGCAAGCAGTTAATTCTACCCTCTAGAAGTCATTATGTTTCACAGTACAGTGCCTGTCATAGCTTGTTAGAGAGCTTCCTTCTCAAGCAACCAGCCATGGAAACAGTTGCCCTAATGGAGCAATCAGATATCATTTAGTAACAGAGCTCTGGTAAAGTTCTAGCATAGTCCACTTTTACTGACTACACCTACTGAAAGAAATTCAAGCACATTTGCATTAGTTACATTTAATTGTCAAGTTTTTCAGGGAGGGATGCCTGACAGTTTAGCTTATGACTCTGTTATCAAGCATCCTCAACTTCCATACAACTCTTGCACTTACGATGCCTAACAGTAGAAAATCTGTATGCTTAATCAAATTTCTGAATGAAGGATTTGCTCAAGAATGACTACCTCTCACTCACCAATAATCTACCTACAGTCTCCTGCAAGTTTATGTCTGCAAATGACATTGCACTTGTTATTGAGCCAGGTGCCTAGAAACCATTACTTCAGCTTTCTCCCAGAACAGGCAGAAAATCATTGTTACAAAAGGTAGGAACTCGTAGGAAGTCATAAAAAGCTTCAAAATGTTTTTCAAGAAAACAAAGTCCTGAATCAGAGAATAATTCAGCTTGGAAGGGACTTCAGGAGGCCATCTAGGTCATCCTTCTGCTACAAGTAGAATCAGCATGGAAAAAGGACCAGGTTAGGTATGTCTGCTGAAATGTGCTGGAATCTGACTGAAAGCCACTCACAGCTGCCAAACACATTTTGAGAACAAGCCAAAGAGTCCAGACCTACCCATTAGAAGGTAATGAGGACTACCTGGGGTTGCATTGTATATGCCCTGAAGATTTTAAAAGAAGGATTTGTCCTATCTACAGCAAAGAACTGCTCATCTGTTTGATATAAGAGCCCTCATACATAGTTGATCTACCCTGAAATAAATAGCTCTTTGAGAGTAATAAGCAGTGCATTAAACTCAAATCCAATTCCTTGGCTTTCAATACTATTGAGCATTCTGCCATCCAAATATTAAACATGAAGCAGCTGCACTATAAGAGTGCCAGAAATTTATGGCCAATAAAGATCCACCACTCAAGGCTAACATAAACGAAGGACAAGCCATCTGCCTAAAATCCAGAAAACTGTTTAGAATATGTGTCTCAAATCTTTGGGCAGAACATAAAGATCTCACATCTTGACAGTATTTCATATAGGTATCCAGTAGTATCCTAAATAAGAAATGAATATTTAATCCCACATCGTAATGCCAGAATTTACATTGCTTTGCCAATAAAAGTCTATCTAAACTAATTTGCAGCCAAAGAAGTCACAAAATGTGTACACATCTTCTGCATAAGCAAGGATAATATTTTTAACACAATTTCAGAGAACTTAATAATTCTCATTATTCAACAACTCTAGTTTGTGCAGTGATCTAAGTAATATCAAAGAAATTCAATAGGTTGTTCCAGAATCTCCGGTAGGTTTTCTTTAAATAAATAGTGCATTGTTGCTTTTTGGAATGTCTAATTGTAAGAGAGAAAGAGAATTTCAATACGTGATTCTAGAGATAGAAGTTATTTTATTACTTATTGGGTATTTCCAAATTATAGATGAGGTTTTTTTAGTCATTTCTGCATTGAATTTCAGTGGGCAATGGATCTACCATTTTCATAAAGCTTCTCTCTTACTGTAAAATGAACCAAAAGCAGATGACAGAAAATTTCTATTATTTCTATCAGAGATATTGAAAGCATGGGATAAGAAAATAATGTGTAAAAAGTTTATTCAACCTGTGGAAGTCAAAGGCCTTGTTGAAAACAGAAGGACTAGTGTTGTTTGTTACTAGGCATTTAGGAACAATATTGCCTTTTCAATGAAAGAAAATTATACTAGTTCTACAGAAATGTGAGAAAAATAATGATTTCCATCAAATCCTTTGCAATTATTCAAGTTTTACAAATAAATCTGAAGAATTTACCATAGGTAAAAAAGAAGATATGCATTCTAAAATGATAAAGCAAACCCTGCTGTAGAGTTATGCCTAGTGTGAGGATGTTGAACAGTTTTGTTTAATGTGACTTTTTTCTCAAAGATTCCTTTGCTTTGAGAATGCAAATTATCCACAGTATTCAGATCACCTTATAGCGTGATAGATATGAAATACCTCTTAATTCAGGGATTGCCACTAAACACATTTGTGAACATTCACCTATACCATGCAGCAGTCTTACTTCATGGAAATAAGCTATATTACACCAGAATGTACCTTGAAAGGTCACTAAGGGATTTTTATCAGGGAATTTACTCTTCTTCATAAAAAGATAGTTTTTAAAATTAGTTTTACTATATCTCTTATAGACCACAGGGTGTAGTTATCAGGTACAATAAAAAATTGTGTATTTCTGACCCTGATGCAATCAGTCTAACGTAGGCTAAATTTTCCTGAATAATTTCCTAATGTGATATTATTTATAGTCATTCAGAACACCACAGGGGCTATATCGTAATTAAGGTTTAACATGGCAAGAAGAAAAAGGCCAGATGGCCATCTAGCGCTCACTGTGAGAAAGGCAGGTGATCAAAACGCCCCATTTGACAGAGATTTTGAATATCTTCTTTAAGCGCGACAATGTTTTCTGTCAGGCCTCACGCTATTTTTGCAAAACTGAAATCTAAAACTCTGTCTAAAACACTGACAACTGTAATAAACAAGCTCATTTCACTTACGTTATATCCTTATGTCTAGACTTTTACAGCACAGGCAGCAGGGTCGAGCAGGAATACTGGGGCTTGCAGCTAGAATTTTCAGAGTCTCTCAGGTGCTGCATGAATGAACTGAATTTGGTAGGTGCCAAGTGCCTAACTCCATTTGATTATGTAAATAATACCAGCTGATATGCTTATATGCCCAATTACTATTCATAGGATCATACAATGGTTTGGGTTGGGTGGGACTTTTAAGATCATGTAGTTCCAACCCGACTGCCATGGGCAGGGACACCTTCTGCTAGACTAGGTTCTCTGGGCAACCTCTTGCAGCATCTCACCACCCCCAGAATAGTAAAGAATTTCTTCCAAATATCTGAACTAAACCTACCCTCCCTCATTTTAAAGCCATTCTCCCATGTCCTAACACTTCATGGCCCTTTAAAAAGTCCTTCTCCAGCTTTCTTGTATGCCCCTCTTAGCCATTGGAAAAGTTAAATGAAGATTTCTTGCCATCTCACGTGCACAGACTCTCTGAAGCCTGTGACTATTCTAGGCTGCTCTGCAGGAGGGTTATGCTGAGCAGCCTTGCAGATCTCTGCCATGAAAACACAGCAGGCACACCCTGGAATGTGAGGTCCAAGAATGTGCGGCAAGACTCAGGTCTGGTCTTGCTCTGAGGACAGCTTCATAGCCATAGCAAAAAGGATTAAGACAGATGTAATGGGATTCTTCGGCTGCAATATGACCTGGTACTGAACCAGAGAAAGTATTTACAGTAGATCCCTAAGTTAAACCATTCTTATGGCTGTCATTACATGTCAGGGTGGAGTTATGATAAACAATTGTTACAGTTGTATGTTAATGTTTGCCTGTAAATTCTAAAATGGATTCAGTGCAAAAAAATCACATTCCACCTCAAACAAAAGTAATTTTGTTTCCCTCAAAGTCAAAAGGAATCTTACTATTGACTTTGGCAACATTACATTTCATATGAAATGGACTCATTTCTGCTCATACATATTTATCATCCTAGTTTTCCTTCACAGAAATGCAGAAATTATCATAGACTCATAGAACACATAGGGTTGGACGAGACCTCTGGAGGCCATCTCTTCCACTTCCCATGACCTGCTGAAAAGAAGGGAGAAGCTCTTCTGACACCAGAGTACTGACAACACCACGCAGAAACTCAAGCTGCATCTCTTTTGCAAAATAACAATAATTTTAATACACTTTCTGCTTCAGTGTGCTCTGCCTGTCACTGTGTGGTTCCACACAGAAATCAGTGGTACTGACTGAAATCCTTCAGGAAAATTGACAACCCTTCCTGGGAATAGAAATCTTTCATGAAGGCTATTTCCAATGCATCTGAAGATGCAAGAGACATAGCTAAACATCTCATCAGTACATGTTCATTAGGAATGGCCCTTTTGCTCATAGTGAATTTTAATTAACATTATCTTTGTCCCTGCAGGGAATACTGCCAGTGACAGCTGAGTTCACTACCTCGCTGCCACTGGGTAAACACTGTGATGTCTGCCACCAACATGGATCTCTTCTGCACTCACATGTGGCTTCTTGTCCCACCTCTGCCTCATTTGTTAATTATGGCCATGGAGAATTATGCCATCAAGCATTATTTGAAGGTACTTCCAGCATAAAGATGGAAGAAATTAAGTGACATTATAGCTAATGAGGGACCACCTGAGCCCTATAGCAATTTCTACAGGCATATGGGATCTAGTGGGCTATTCAAGAATGTAGAAGAAATATCTGAAGTGATTTAATTCATTAAATAATTCCCTAGGTTCTCACTAAGTACTACACATACACAGGTCACAGTGTTCTCTTTTTTCCAGTGTACAATTAATGAGATAGCATACTGGGGAGCAGTTGGATTTAAATATAAGAAGAGATGCCCCATATGCAAATGTCCTGAAGGCAGCCCAGGCAGGCATTCCACAGGAAAACCATCAGTGTAACCTGGCATTACAGCATTTTCCAATCTAGGTAACCACACTTATTCCAGATAGGAAAACATTATACTAAGACAAAGGGGAAATCTTTTAAAAACCATCTCAAGGGCTGGAAACACATCCTTCAACACATTTAATGAAAGATATGCCTAAGTCCCTGCAACACTTAACTCCATCATCCTCTGCTCCAAATCCTGTGACTCCTGTCACATTTCAGGCTCAGTCTTAAGAGAGCTGCAATGAACAGCTCACTTTCAGTAAAGAAAATAGCAGGACTTGATTATGATAGGAATACTACAAGGCCTTATAACTATGTACAGTAAATTCAACATATCCTCTAGCTCTTCTCACTTCATTGTCTAGTAAGGGGTGGTGTAGAAAACATAGATAGCACTGTAGCTTACTCCAGCCTAACCACTCAGGTTTCCTTCCTATAAAACCACAGGAAAAGAAGTAGCACCCTTAACTCCTGTTTTACCCTTAGTATAATCCCTAACTCCTGTCTTATCTCTTAGTATAGACATAGCCCAAGGGCTTAAACTTGCTCCTGCTAAATACTCCATTGGTTGTATTT
Source organism: Illadopsis cleaveri (assembly GCA_013399915.1). Classification (NCBI taxonomy): domain Eukaryota; kingdom Metazoa; phylum Chordata; class Aves; order Passeriformes; family Timaliidae; genus Illadopsis; species Illadopsis cleaveri. The sequence goes on along the minus strand of VXBB01018234.1, from coordinate 528,346 downwards.
TTTTTTTTTTTTT
>VXBB01018234.1:426469-518293 GCA_013399915.1 Illadopsis cleaveri | reverse complement strand
AGCTGGGGGCCGCGGGCGGGTGCTGCGGGGGCGGCCCGCGGACACGGGCTGCGGTTCGCTCGGGCCCTGCGGGGCGCTGGGCTCGCCTACAGGGGCAGAGCAGGGCGGCCCGGGGGACATTTCCCCGCCCTTGTCACAGACGCAAGGGCGACCGGCGGGGTNGGACGGGGCGGCCCCGCCGGTAAGTTCCCGGGGGTCGGCGGCCGCCCGGTGACACAGCCCCGCGCCGCCCGCCGCGCCGGACGGGCCGACGGGCCCGGCGGCACAGCTGGTGGCCAAAACGGACAGCAGCCAGTTTGGGGGGATTTTATGCTATTATTTTTTAGTTATTATTATTTTCTAAGTCGCCTTGTCACGTGTCCCTGTTATCGGCCCCAGGGGCGTTGCGGGGAAAGGCGCCGCACTGGGCGCAGCCCCGGGCCCCGGGGCGGGGTGTGTGTGTGTCTCCGGGAGTGCGTGTCCGTGAGTGCGTGTCCCTGTCCCGCCCGCGCGGCCCCTGCGCCGCGTCCGCCCGCACGGCTGCTTGTCGCTGTGCTGGCATTTGTGGCTCCTCAACGGCCGAAGTCACGGCTTTGCTCACGGTTTAGGAACATTTTCTAAAGGCTTTTTTGGTTTTGCCTCCCTTACTGATTTCTCCGCCCCCGCCCGCACGGTCACCTGTGCAACAGATGAATTGTTATTGTAGAGATATGCTAATAGTAGCACTTGACCAGTGCTGGATCCCTTATTAGAGAATCCCAAAATACTTCGAGGGAAAATAATTCAAAGAGAAAAATTCAAACATGAAACAAGCAAAGCAATCCAAGGGTGAGTTTTGCAGGTGGATCCAGCTTTTACAGTGCTGCAGGTGCACTGTTTACAGGGTATCTTTGATGAAAGCCAACTTTCTGATTTGTGAGTTGAACATCTGTTCCTGTACCCTGAAATGGGCAATATAGTCAAGCATTTTGGAAAGTATACAATAGATGACTAAGGTATCAGTATTATAAAGCGACTTTACACATTTTTAACAGTGAATCCTATTCCATGTTAAGTTGGACCTTCCTTTGTGTAGGCCTTGTAAACTGTTGCACATGCTTTGAATTACTGTGATTTCTCATCCATATTACAAAGTGGAGTAATTTAACATAGCATCTCTGTTAATTGATGCTGAGTTCGTTAAAACTGATCTAGTGAATCAGACTTATTATGCTACACAGCTTTCAGACCCCGAGTCTCTTGTGTGCTGAAGAAAACTATAGTGCTATGTCATTTCCCATATTCCTTAAGAAGTTCTTAAATCTTATATAGAAGGCATATTGAACATTTATATATATATGCAGGTGTTTTTCAAATATGATGAACACTATTTTTGTAATATCATTGTTTTTCTTTTTCATAGTCATATCGTAAGGGGAAAAGAGACAAAATGCTTAGTGGTAGTTCAGTTCACACTTCCCATTATCCTTCAGCTTCTGAAGTATTCAGAGTAAAAAAGAATTTTGAAACTGCTGTTTTCATTGTGCAGTACTCTGTGTCTTGTACTCCTCTCTCCTACTGAAAGACACCAGGCTCCTATGTGTCACTTCATATATGTATTAAAAAAGTCCCAAACAAACAGGATCAGGATGCTGTTATCTTGTTCATAATGTTATCTTTGATTTTTGCAACTCACACATTTGGACTCTTTTCCTGGAATGCAAACTTTGTGTTTCCTTAACATAAAGCGAAACTTTCTTTGCAACTTGCCTCATACAACAAGAGGAATATCTCTTCCAAAAATTGTAGAACTTGGCAGCAGAAGTTTAAAACTAGAGCAAGGCAGAGGTCCAGTCTGCATTTCCAAAATGGCTATTGTAAGTATGCTTCAGATGGCATGGAGCTACCACTGCCCTCCATCCTGCCTCCTACCATGGAGGTACAATGAGGAAAATGGGTTTCTTGTGGCCCAGCTATAACAGCCAGTTCCTTGGATGGCCAAGTGGTGTTTACTTCTAATTTGTGCACAGAATTAAATTATTGCTAAGCCAATTCCCTAACAGAAGTGTCCTTGTCTAAGCATGACTTTGCTGCTCCCTTCCCTCAAGATAATAAGCAGTATTGCTTGCTCAGGTTTGAATCTCTGAATCAAATCCTTTTGATTCTGCTGAGTTAGTTTCCCAAAACCTACAGTAGTGCAAGAATCAAACTCAGTCCTTAAGCTCGATGTGGCTTTGGTTTCAAACTTCACAGCAGACCTGATGCCATAGGCATATGGAATCCATACTACAAGAGGTTGCCCGTCTGTCCAGCCTGTGGTGGAAAAATGGGCTCGAGTATGTCATCAGTGTTATCTGCAGATCTGCATCATGTACATCGATTACCACTGGCTATGAGAAAGAAAACATTGCTTTAAACACTTTAATTCTTTGCAGGTCATTAATTAAAAGATACTGCCTGAAAAAAAAATCAATTCAAAACTAGGAATATGGCAACCCATAGGATGGAAAAAAACCATGAAATTTTGTTTGTTTTTGGTCTATTTGGGAATTTAGTCTATTATAACAAACAATAATTCATGACTGATTAAAACTGCATCATTGTTATAGGGATGTTCTGAGCTGAGCAGATTGTGCTTTTACATCTGTCAAATAGCAGAGGCAACGTACTCCAATCGATAAATGGACGATTTCAGTGTGGGGATCTCTCTGCCTGACTTCTCAGTGGTTTCAAAGACTCATCTCTTGCTTGTGAACTTCAAAATATTCTGATTTATTTGTTTTAGTTTTGTTTTTTTTTTTTTAGTTTTTTTTTTTTTTTTCATTTAATGAAGTTGTTTAGCTCTTCAGAAGTCCTCCATTTCTGCGTTTGAGAATTAATATTAAGCCTGAAAATCGGTTTGATTTGCTTGTGTGGTGTCAGGTGGACAAGGAGGTATGTCATATTGGGTAACTGCATTACTCTGGTGCGGTAGATTTGTAACATAGAGTGCTTTAGAATATAAAAAAAGGTTTTATTTGTCTGGTAAATAGTTACCTGTTGTACATGGTAATATATTCTGTAATAAAATTAAATTTCTCAGTGAAAGTATTGCTGCAACATAAAAGAATATAAGGTTGAGGGAAGGCATGACTCTTAGGTTTTAATGTATCTTTATGAATGATCAATTATATACATATGATGAGAAAGTAATGGAAATGCATTTCAAACAGATTAAGATGTTTGAATATCTTGCAACAGCTTTGATTGAATCAAATATTTTTCATTTCAAATTCTTAATTTTAAAACAGCACACCCTAAAAATCAGGTCAGAATGGTGTGTGTAATGTCAGAACTGAGATCTATCAAACTGAAAGGCTCCAACAACATTTTCAAACCTTTCTCAATTGTCAATTTAAGTTAATTGAAAATGAAAGGTCTCGCTTTCAGGATTGGGCCATTTAAATAGAAGCCTGCTGCTTTCATTTTGTAGAAGGGCAATCTCCCTCCACATACGTGTTTTTAAAAGGTTCATTCATAATTCTCCCTTCACACTTCTATTGGAAATGACAGAATTCATTATTTTGAGTTCTTGAACTATTTTTCTGCAACTTGGGTGATGAATTGTATGAGATCTAGTTCATAACGTGGCACGGCAACCCACAAGATTTAAAATTCTCAAGGCTCGATTTGTCTCTTTCTGGCATTTGGCTGGCACAGGCGAGGGAAGCTTCCATGTGCATCCTCTGCCTCTTATAGAGCAGGAGGTTGGGATTTTTTTTATTTAATACTGATCAAGGAAAAAAACTAGCACCCTTGCTCGGTAATTCACTAGAGGTATCCAGGCAACAAGGACATACATTACAGTCAGCAGTATACAAGGTGCTGTGAGAATTTTCCTTGCCTCCTGTTTATCTGGGAATCCAACTGCAATAGACCTATACAAACAGCACTGTTTCCACTGTGTGTTTCTAACATGTGGTTTGTCTGTAGACTTCTGGGGTTTTTATTTATATTTTTCTCTCTGATGGCAAAGGATTTCTTGATGTGTATCTATTCTTGCCTAAATAACAGAATTCGGCTCAGGTGGGAGAGGGGGACAGAGACTCCATGAAATGACAAATACGACTCAGCTTGCAATTGATGGTGCATCTGTGGGAATGTTGCAATGAGAATCCTCTTTTTGAGGGTAATTTTTGTCTGAGATGGCTAGGCTGAACCAGCCTGGGTTGGACTTGATGGAGACAGTAGCAATGTCACCAGTTACTTGCTAACTAAAATAAGCCTCGCTGGCAGAGAATTATGGTGGTTGAATTTCCCTTTTTCTTTGTTAAATAAACGTATTTTCACTAACTGCTGACATGTATCAACACTCAGCACTGAGTGAGGCCCAGAGCTGGTCCTGAAGCTTGAAGATTTCTGACTATAATGACCCAGTTGATCATGTATCTTAAGCACAGTTTGCACCTCTGCAGCTACAGTTTGTTTTGTTTGCTTGTTTCTTTCTTTCTTTGTAAATTGATGACTGTGATGAGAAAGATGATTCTTATTGATACCACCTGTTTCAAAATCATACCCCAAAGTGTCTTGTGCCCTTCAGGATGATAATATTTATTTCTTTTGCAAGGAAATCGAGACTGACATGTTAGCTGACAAAATTGCCTCAGTAAAGGTCTAGACACTACTCAGAGACACTAGACAGAAAAGATACGGTGAAATGGTGACCATGCTGTGATTGCACACTAATGCTCAATCCCTGTCCTCTCTCAGTCCCTAAAAGGTGTTAGCGTGTACCTGTTGTTGGTAGTTACAAGGATAAAATTATGATTTCAGAAGTGGACAGAATTTTGTACACCAAATTGTTAAATACTGCCTACTCCCAACTGCTAAACAACTTGGAAACAATCTTTTCTGCTGGACTGTTTGGTAAGCATGCAGTGGCCCTATTGGGTGGGATAGAGATCCCATACATTGGCTGCATGGGAAGTTTTACATAGTTTCTGGGCAGTTACCCTTTGATTCATATGTCCTCTTTTGTCCTCACAAAAATGGAAGTAGGTGTTTTGCGTAGAAAGGAGAAAGCAAATGCAGAGCTTTTACTGCTAGTTCTGATGTTGGTGCTAGGCACTATCTACATAATAGGTATGAATTATCCGTATTTCTTGCCTTTTGGAAGAACAGTGATACTTCTGACTTTAAGCTCCAAATCCAAACCAATTCCAAAAGATTTACATTTTAAAAGAGTCTGTAATGTCTGCCAACCCTCTCGTCTCTGGTGATGTTTTAGAGTGTCTTACCCCATATTATTGCTTTAAACTTTCTTTTTTTTAATTGGTCTTTTTATCTGACTATCTAAGGTTCAGTAGCTATCTTAATATTGAAGATGCAATTTTAACTAGAGCTTTAGGGAGACTTAGGGACAATGCTTTTTAATTTACTTCAGTTTTGAAGTGCCAGAACTTAGGCAGACATGAGTTTAAGGTAAAACTTTACATTTGATCATAGGAATATGAATAACTTTGGCTAGAATAGTAAGAGAGAAAGAATGCACAGAGAGGCAGTCAGGTTTATAATGAGACTTAACTTGTTATGCCTAATTTCAGGCTCTTCTAGATAAGTTACAGCAATACAAACTACTCCCTTTAAGAGTTTGGTTCTGATGCCCAATCTTGTATGGGAAAGTAGGTCATTATATCAACAGCAAAACACTATCTTCAAAAATAAAAATAAAAATTAAAATTAAATAAAAGGAAGTTTCCTCTGGAATTTCCCCAAAAGAGCAAAAAGTAGTTTCAGGACTAGCAGGAAGAAGTTTAAGTTGAAAAAATGCAAAATTCATTAAGCTAGTTGCAGGTGTGATACGTTAGGACTGTGAATGGATTTTCTTTCTTTGTTTATTATAAATTTTTTAGTTTAAAGTGAATAAAGACAAAAAATAACTTACCTCAAATTCATACTACTTTACAGGGTCTGTATCTCCTTAACTATTGTCATTCAGCATTCAGAGTAAAACCAAAGTAGTATGAACCAAAGCCCCAGTGCCTCAGACCTTATCACCTGTACTACATTTAAAAATGTGGGTGCATTCTTTTCTTCAGGGAACGGAAGACTGGTTTGAGCTTTTGGGTTAATTTAAGGTCCATTTTAGCCAGATTTTTCAGGTTTTATTCAGATGCCTTTGTTTGCACACATTTAAGAGCTGAGAAGAAAGTTTACAAGTTCCCTGACGCAGGCTGACACATTCTGCTTCCATTTTCTGGCTTGGGCGAAACAAGCAAGGCAGTGAAAAGCATTAGCACCTCTTGCTTCTCCACTTAAGCTCTCACCTGTCCTGATGGTGATCGTCCCTATAACAGAGGTGCCAGCATTAATAGAAATGCTTGACCCCAGTGGAAATGGTTGCTTAAACGGGCAAATACAGGCAGATGTGTGTTGCTCAAGAGGATGTTGAACTTGCTCAGCTGAGGTCTGCATGTGTGCCCGCCCGTGCTGGTACCACTGAAAAGAAGAGTCAGTCAACAAAATCTGTAATTTCTTTTCTTGATAAAAAGAGTAGGCTGACTGGTAGATGTGGGAAATAGAAAAAGTAGGAAGTTTTTGTAGTAGTGTAGATGTAGGTTTAAAGTTAAAAGGATACAAGAATCAGGATTAGAAATATTTAATATCCAACAGGTAGATACATAATGGAAGGGGCATTTGCCTGCTCAAAAATTCATGGGGGACAACTCATTTCACATGTTTAACATGTTGTTGATTAGAGGTAAACAGAAGAACAAGCAACTCCACTAATGTAAGCTTTCTGGTATATATAAAGATCTATAAAGATATTTTAAATAATGAAGCAAAACTTGAAAACTTTCAATTCATAGGTTTGTATTTCAAGGGCAAGGAAATGTTAAGCAGTTTGCATGGTCTGGATGAGAAAAAGGGATTCAAATGTTAACATGAATTTTACCATGAGTTTGTTAGTGCAGAATTTAATAGAGGAGTTTTTATCTTATTTTAATCTAGTTGCTCAAGTAATTTATTTCCCAAGATGAATTTGAAGCTGAAAGAGGGCATAAAATGAAAGACATTCTCCATAATTCCCAAGCTTCTGTGGTTCCAGAGAGCATAAAGGACTATCCTGAAATTAAGATACATATATGAATTGCAAAAACCTTGGCAGGTAGAAAATGAGCAGAACTTTGAATGGCCTGAAGAAAATATCTAAGAGACTGCAGCAAACATTTTAACCCTTTATGATCAGTAGTCTTACGCATCTTATAGCTTTGGATTTGTAGGTCAGAGCTCTTGCTTTCTCTAAAAGGATGAAAAGTAGCATTGTGAACAGTCCAAGCAAACAAAGTGCTTTTTAAACCTCGGCCATATAGTGAAGGTCATGAAGGAAAAACTCTTTTGATACATAAGTATTTTTATTACCTGGAAAAAGTGACATAGTTAAATAGTTGTCGGCAAGCTGCTGTTTAGAACTTAACTGCTTATCAAACATAGAAAGGCAGCATGCTCTTGGAAGTTCCTATGAAAACAGCTTCTTTTTCTGCCTTTTCTGGTAATTTAAGGAGGTCAAAGTAATAGATTTGTATTTTTCAGTTTAAGAGCTCTCCTCTACCTCAGAAAAGTACAACTGGAAGCAGAAACTTCGGGGAACATGGTTTAGAAATCTGGAAAGTGGATTGTGTGGTGTATTCTCCACAGAGGATACATCTGCTTGCCGCAAGTGCAGCTTGTAATCCTGGAAAATCAAAGATACTCCATTGCTCTTAGCTAGGTAAAGAATTCAACATATCCTGTAATCTTGATAAGTCAAAAGATTTTTTTTTTCAGATATTAAGAAAAATCTATGTTTTGCTAGTGGTTCCTATTTGCAGGACTCCCTTTAATTCAGCTGCTGTGCTTTCCCATTTACAGTTTGGAACTAGTTTGCCAAAGACCACAAACATCTTCATCTTTCCTTCTTTCTCTGTGTCCTGATCCTAAAATCACAGAATTCAGATTTCTACATCATTTTTATTTGGAGCCGGTGTTGACTTTTTGTGGTGACCCTGGCCTTAGAGTCGGTGTAGTTATACTACAGCTGCAAGAGGAGCTTGTGTACGTACAAGGATATCTTTGTGCTGGAAATGCTGGGAGTTACTTATAGTGCATGTCTTTACATTTTTAGATACAGCATTTGGAGATATACATATATTTTCTATATCTGTGAGTCATACAAGTCTGAAAGTTGCTTACCTTCTTGCTCTGATACAAAACATGTAATGCTTTTATTAGTATGTGACATAGTTAGATTCCTGTTGAAAATCAATAACCTTCCAATAAAGCAAGTCTTACATCCTTTCTTAAATTCATTTAGAATCATTTTGTATGCCTCATTAGCCTTGTAATTTAAGAAAGAATAAAAGAAAAAGAAAACAAACCAGCCACCTAATATTAAACAGTGTATGTAATTTAATTTTTCCGACCAGGGGGGATGTTTATGACACTAAATATATCTGCTGGTCTATAAATACCTGTGTTTATAGTTGAACAGAACAGTGATTCTCAATTGGTGCTCTATCAGACACTTAATGATAATACACAATGTGCTGTAGGTAGTATTATGCCACTGCTACCTTTCTTTTTTTCTTTCATCTGCTACATTGCTTTCATAGAAACTAAATGTACCAGATGAAATACATTCCTAAATATTCTGTGCAATTGCCCATTAAAAAGTGGATGGTCAATGTGAATAAATACAGAGATTGTTTTAAAGACAGACCCTATACTTAAGCACTGTCTACAATTAAAACAAAAGGTGTTAAGTTCCTGAAGGGAAAGACACCATATGACACAGAAGAGTATTATTGACTTCTAGGTAAAATTCAGAGTGAGTGTGTTGGAAGTGCCTTGGGAAGATTATGGTGTGAGATACAGTCACTAGCTTTTATGCATATTCCTTGTAGTAATCCCATGGGAATTACACCAAATTAAAGAAATGGAATGGGGCTGATGATGACTTACAGAAAAAACCCCAAACAAAGATTGGCGTTATTTAAATCGCATATGTAATGAATGTGGGAAAAAATAAGAAATGCTTTGTTTATTAGTGCAGTGACACCTACTTTATCGAGTGGTAAAATGTGCCACAACACCAAAGCAACACCAAAGCAGATGCAGCTGTAGTAGAAATAGTTGTAAGAAAAAATTCAAAGCATTTAACAGCTGCTTCATTAAGCAATTCTTTGTTTTCAAAAAGGAGATGAACTTTATAAATTTATATTTATATTTATATTTATGATTGTGATTATGTTTATATTTTATTTATTTCCTACATGCAGTCAGTATTGAGAAATTTTGAATTAAGCAAACTCTTTGTATATTTAAATTTATCTTTTAAGAGTAGTCTCTGACAAAATATAGGCAAATGCAATCAATATTTCTATAATTTGTTGGGGTTTTTTGGTGTGTGTGTGTTTTGGCTTTTTAAACAGATTCTTAAATTAGTATCTAAAACTAAAATAAAATTTTAGTAATTTAAAATTTGTGAGTCTATGTCTTGACCGACACATTTTTCAGTTGTAGGAACTTTATTTGTAACACTATGGACTGATGCCACGCATGTGAGAACCTTACTGTAGACTGTTATTTAAATAAAGCATTAAGGTTTAGTAGTTATATTAGAAAATGTTGATTGTAATGAAGGAAAGAATCCCATTCATTTTGAATTCCCTGAGCAATTTCTTCATGCCTATTGATGCCTGTTTCTTGAGCCTTGATGCCTGTTCTGTCTATATTGTTACCTATGTCAAATTAATTAATTGCAGACTTTCTACGTGTATCACAAATACTTACATTTTTATTTAAGCAAAATTGTTGATTTTTTAGCCTCTATGAAGTTAAATCTTGACTTTTCCCACTATATAAATTTTCTTCCATTTTTAGTATGGCTGTGAAGTTCCATCAGAATTGCCTTGCCATAAAGGAATGAAAATAGGTGTGTGCAAGTTATTTATAGACATGAGTATTAATAAGAACAGTGTGTAGAGGTATTTTTTTTCCATACAAGAGCTGTTTGTATATGTCTTGTGTATGTTTTTGGGAATGTGTTTGGGTTTTTTCCTCTTTATTTTTCCTTGTCTCTCAAGTAGCCCACCATCTTTTGCTAAAGATGTGAGAAGAACAGCTGCTGGGGTATTAAATGTAGTTTTCTGGTGGACAGTCACAGCATAAAAATGTGGCATACCATGTTCTTATTGCATTACTGCAGATTTCTACAAGCAAATTCTTTGGAGCGAGGGGTTAATATTGGAGGAAGTTTATTCTTGTTATTGTAACTTACTCTTGAATGAGGAGCAGGAATATCATTCTGTGCATTAGGGCATATATTACGGTCTGTGCATCACTGGGACTGGAGAGCTTGGCTTTAGGGCAGAAAGAGACATAGCTGAACTGAAAACAGATGAAAGTCAAGATGAGGAATTTGGTGAAGATGTGTATAGGGGGAATTGTAAGGCTCTGCTCTCCCACCTCAGGTTTGTAAGGGATGAAATGAAGTGACTGACCTCCAGCACCTAGAGTTACTGTGGTCAGGAAGATCACAATTCAGACAACAGTCACAGCAGGTAATGGACACGGTTGGATTTTCAGGTGGAACTATCTTTGAAAAGGGACAAGATCTGCAAAAATTTCAATTGCTGGGTCTAGGATTCTGAGTAATCTGTTGTCCGCAAAGTTTTTGGAGAAAAACAGCACACTCTGGCTCTGTGGCAAAGGAATTTTTATATACATAGAATGTTTAGGGAATCAGCACGCTGTTTGCAAGCAGAGGAGAAAAACCAGATTGATGCTGATGCTGAAACGATGAAATACGGAATCAGTTGAGAAAGAGCACAGAGGGGTAAAGGGGTAAAGAAGGAGGTGCTTGCTTTAGGCACATCTCAAGTTGCAGTGTTGTAAGCCAAGAGGAAACACAGAACTTGAAAATCAGGGATAAAGGAGAAGGAGGTATGTTCGTGGGTGTTAAAGTATCTAAAAATAAGCATCTCTGGAGCTGGTGTGGTGGTTAGGGTTAGAGGTGACTGATGACCTCAGGTTCACAGTATTAATGTGATGACCTGGGAACGATAGAGGGCTCGGAACTGAGCCTTGTAGGAGTCACAAGGGAGAGATTCTCTGCTTAGACAAAACAAATATTGAGACAAGAAAAATGAGCAAAAATAGTAGCAGTAGATTTATGTTACAAAGACAGTGAGAGAGAGTTGAGGAATTAGAGAAATGTGTATGTATTACAAGGCATGTATACATATACCTGTTGGAGGCTCATTTTTAATATATTGCAGTTTGTCAAATTCTTTAATGGTGTCTCATTCTACAGCAAATGCAGCCTTATGGAATCACTGCCGTAAACCTGATAAGAAAAAGGTACTACCTTGAAAAGTCAGTAAGAAATGCCGGCAGTTTTTCAATGCAGCCTAACTTTTGAAAAGTTCAAGCTGCAGAAGTGAAAAATAACTTGATTAATAACATTTCCAATTTGCAGCTGAATAAAGAACTCTAAGTACAATTTTTTAACAAAATGAAACTATTTTAGTAGTCACAGAGATGTCAGAACATCAGCATCAATATACTGTTACTAGTACGTCGCTGCTGTCATGTGGCATCTGCGAATATTTGCATCAGTTCTGCACAGTCTGTTGTGGAGCGCTCTGCTGACCAAACTAAAGTTAATTATGTTACACCAATTTAAAAATTACTGTGAAGGTAAAATGAATTCCATCATTTTCATGAAACATGTTTTCATTGTGTGACACTAATTTTTTTAATTCAGTGCTAACTTCCTTTGCGTGTTACTTGATTGAAGCAATTTTATGGGCTCACCTAGCTCGTACCTCAACAATGGAACAGTATAGATACTGGCAATTGTTTGTTCTTGAATGCAGAAAGTACTTATAGCCACCATTATATGACAAAGTATTTTCTAGAGTAGAGAGCCTTAGTTGATTCTTTGCTCTGTCCTTTTAACTCACAGGTTCATGTACAGTGTCTTAATTCCAGCATGTAGAAATGCCTGCTACATAAGTGTTTAATTTTTGGTGTTCTCCGGGTATGTGTTTGAAAGAAAAGCTTCGCAATCCAGTCCTATGAGTTACAGGTATAAGTTTACTTGGGGAAGCTACTATACTGTATTCAATACCAAGCTGTTAAAGTCATGTCAACGGAAGAAAAATAATGCATAGACTTGGAAATTACAAAGCTTTTAATAGGTCAGAGAAAAAATGAAATTAATTTTGAAACAAAAATATTTTTTTTCCTCTATAAGAGTTCTTTCATCTGTGAGATCCTCTGCAGCACAACAGTCTTTTTGTACTAAGGTAAAGATAATGTAAACATAAAGGTTTTTCTTGCCTTCCTGGTCATTCGAACTGTTAAATGGCTGAGAAAAAACTCAGATGAGCACAAAGGATTTCTAGATATTGCTATTACAGCAAATAATTACTATTTACAGTAATCATAGTTTAGCAGCAGTAATTCTACTAAATGTGCGACAGTCTGTTCCCCATTTATTTGAGCAATAAAATGTCAGTTGTTTGTATTTCATCTGGATATCACTTAAGATCAAGAAGTACATTTTAGGCAAATAAGCAATTAACACTGACACTCTGATGAGCCTGGAAGGAGGTCTTGTTTTTATTAACACTTTCTCATTTGGCAACAAAAGAAGCAATAGCACCTGCCCGTAGTTCAGGTTTACTTGATGAAGCAAAATAACTCACAGACCTTGTCAGAATGAGGCCCGTAGGATTGGTTGTGGTCCACTTTCTCATTTGTGATTTTTTTCTTTTTCATTTTGTTTGAGATTGAATTTGAGAGAGAGCTTTGTTCCGGACACTAGTTTATGGCAGTGGGCTGAAGAGATGAGATTTCACTGAATCACAGAACGAATACACAAAGAGAAAATATGTGAAAATTGAAATGACAAGGTAGAGTAGCTTGGTTGTTGAGGTAGATAAAAATAACTAGGTTCTCAGGGAAATGAGGTGGGGATTTTTTTTTTCCTGAACTAGATTTACTTTGAACAAGAGCAGTTGAGATGGAAAACCTAGACACTATAAAAACTCGATAGAAACAACAACAAAAAAATTCATCCTGCTTTTTCTTGTAACTTTGTGTTTTACTATCAGTGTGATCCAAGAGAAAGCAAACTAGAGTCCGTCTTCTGTCAATGTAATGCATCTAAAGGACTAAGAAATAGATTGATTAGAATGGATTTCTTTTTATTTTATTTACTATGGAACATTGCTGTCAGAGCACCCTGAGATTTTGAAATACACAGGAAAACCTGTGTGTTCTGCCAGCTGTTTTTCTGTTTTGTTTTAAAAGCTAGAATAATAGTATATTTATTTTACTTCCTTTAGAAACACTGAGGCAAGTTATGACTGATCTAAGATATGGGAAATTCACCTTTGTGAACAGAATAATAAAGTCAGCTTGATGCCATCATGCCATAGTACTGACAAAGATGTGCTGGTTGGAATTAAGCCTGGAGTGCTAACAGGGCTCTCCAATTTCCAAACAACTATCCTCTACTCTCTCATGTGGCTATAAGAGGGAGAATTATTTTGCTTTTCATTAATAAGGAAGTAATTTCAGGAAAACTTCCTTTAACTGTTTTACAAAGGCTTTAAGAGAAAGCAGCCATCACTAGCCTTGGTGGCACACACAGGAATTCGCTGCACCCTAGGAATGTGGAGCTTTGTAGTGAGAGGAACAAGCCAGGACCAAGCCCTAAGAGGGACAGTGTTTCTAACTTTTTTATGTTCTTGATTTTAGTACGTGGAAAAAGAAAAAAAATCCATTTCAGTCAAATCTCATTGACTCTGAACGTGCAAGGACTGTAACATCTTTGTCAGGTTTTGCCAGTTTGCTGAGGTTTTCTGCAGAAATGTGGACTTACATATTTGCTTATTTGCTTTTCAATTTCTGTTACTTCCACTAGATTTCCATGGAGTATTGCTTGCAGCTACTCTGGATAATTATTTTTCACGCTACCAAAATTATCACTGGCACAAAATAGCCATGTTCTCATCCAAGCACTTTCAGCTACCAATTACTTCACCGGTGAGGAATGCTTGTATAATGTGACTTCATCGAGCTCTTACTTTTCCTGCACAAGCAAAGGTGACAATTTACACTGTAGTTTCACTCATTTGTTCTGCTACTGGATAGTCTTATGATGTTAGTTGCCTTAATTGAGAAGTATTTATAGAGCTATACAAAGATAAATGGGACAGTTTATATGCAAGTAGTTTAATTTGCTGACTTCTAACTTACCCTATATCTGAAGTTCAGAGCAGACCCCAAGCTGATCTGCACCATTGCTGTGTTTTTTTATACATGACTATGATGCTCGTTGGCCTCACAAGGCCGAATGCCATTTTCTACCACAGCAATAAGGTAGCCTTTGGTCTAGGGTCTTTAACACTTGCTAAAGTATCATCAGGAAAGTTAATATTTTTGCTGTAGACCTGACTTACACAGCCCCCTGCCTTCTTTATTTGCCAAAATAAATTGGCCTCATTTTCCACTAGTGGAATTTTCTGTCAGTCATGTTAGATTTTGGAAAACAGTTTCCAAACTCCATCCTCTTTTTTTTGTCCGGGTGATAATTTGCAAAGGAGGAAGAACTTTTAACTTTTTGAAAGTGTTTTAATTTGTTGTTGTTTTTGTAACATTCCACACTTGTTTTCTTTGTGTATGTGTGTGTGTGTGTGTAAAACTAATTAGCTTTGAAACCTTTGAAAGTGCTAGTTCCTCTGTTTTGGGAAAGTTAACAGCTGGATGTTAGGAGGTGTTAAGTGAGTGCAGAAGACGAGGGTAATACATATACTTGACAAACAATACACTATAATCCAGACATACAATATCTGATGTCTCTATAATAAATAGACCAAACATTGAAATAATGTAAACTGAAAATTTTTATTTGATGATGACGTTTTACCAATTTTGTTCCCCCCACACTTTTTGCTGCCACCTGCTGAGGTGGGTTTTTGTTTGATGTTTATACCTGACCCAATGGAACTTGGCTGTAAGTGACTCCTTTGAGTCCTCTGGGGACATCTGGTTATTTGTTAAACAGCTAACTGGGACTGCCAAGTTCCTTCTTTAAAAACAATGAAGTTAATTAGTCACCAAAGTTAAAGCAAGAGGGTGATGAGACATACTTGATGTGAGTGAGAAGGAGGACTGTCCTACGAGGTGGAGAAGTAGACTAGAGTAATACTTTCATTAATTTCATATTCTCATTTTTATGCAATATAAACACCATAGTTACAAATATCTCTAGTACCTTCTCTAAGTCTTCTTGCCTTCCTGGTCATTCGAATTATTAAATGGCTGAGAGAAAACTCAGATGAGCACAAAGGATTTCTAGGTGTTGCTATTACAGCAAATAATTACTATTTACAGTAATCATAGTTTAGCAACAGTAATTTGTGTGAATGATAAAATCTCAGCTGTTTGTATTTCATCTGGAAATCACTTAAGATCAAGAAGTGTATTTTAGCCAAATCAGCAATTAGCATTGAAACTCAAATGTGCCTGGAAGGAGGTCTTGTTTTTATTAACACTTTCTTATTTGGCAACAAAAGAAGCCATAGCATCTTCCTGTAGTTCGGGTTTTCTTGATGAAGCAAAAGAGAACACTGTTGCAGTTGAGGTTGCATTGAGGAGGCTGAAATTAATTGCCATGGTAGTTTCAAAGACAGCAGATAGGATCATTGAGAGGTACTGGTGAAGAACCATGACAGTCCAAATAAACCTACTCTTGATTTAATCACAAATAGCAGATAATAAGTTAGACCAGAATGGTTATTTTCAGGTATTGACCACCGCCATGACTCTGTATCAACTATTTTTTATTAACTATCTTCTGTCGTGTGTCACAGTTAAAGCTTTTTGAAAGCAGAATGTTCCTCGTTGGTTCAGTGACCAGCCTGTCCAATATTTTAACTTATTTTCTGTGTACATGTATACATATGCATATATACATATACATACATGTATTTTATGGGCTAAATATATATATATTACATATTTCATAAGGAGTGTCACATTTCAGTAGGATTGAAAATATGGTGGTCGTTCAATAGTGAAAGAAGATGCAGCCCTTGCCCACAAAACATTTGATGAATGTCTTCAACTAAGTTGAGAAATTAAGTTGTTTTCTGCAGTTAGCTGGTCTTTATTATCAAAACTGTGGGACTTTCCAATGTCAGGACATTTGGTGGGTGGATACTTCTCAGAAGAATAGAGAACTTATCAATGTTTGCTTAGGATCTATTGCATTCTCAGCCATAAAAGTAGCTGTGCTATCTATGGCACTCATAAATCTTCACCTAGTCAAGGCTACTGTCTCTTTCGTCATACAAGGTTGTGTTTTAAAAAATGAGCATAAATGTTTTTCATTTCAAATGAGTATAAAATAATTTAAATCTCAAAACAACTAACTTCTTCATTGCTGGTTTTGGAAAGTTTGCAAAATCATAATTCTGTTTGCAAAATCATCTGATTGCTTATTAGCCCTGTCACTAAAGTCTTTTTATCCTTACAAGGCAAGCACATTCTCAGGCACATTCTCACCAGAGGGCACTGTTGCACACATTCTTACAGATCATTTTCCTCTGGTGAAAATAATGTCTGATCCTGCAAAAAATAGCATGTTGATGTTAGATTTGGATGCACATTTTTCATAGGGGAGCTCTTGCTAATTAGGTAATTTGGACTGGTTAAGCCTCTTTGTCTAGGTAAATTGCATTTTTCCTATTGAGAAGTGGCCATTGCTTCCAAAGATAAAATTTTTGATGAGGATCCATCTCTATGTATGTGAATTAACTACATTGTTTCAAACTCCATGAAGTTTATAAAACAATTGATTCTAAACAGTCCTGAATCTTTAGATTTGCACTGAAAGAGTAGCAGAAGGGCAAAGACATTTATCTTGTTCCTATGGATTTTTGTTGAAGAGGATGAAGAGGTAATATCAAGTAAAACCGGTAATTCAGCTTTAGATAATTGTTATATTTCGTCTTTATTAATAAAAATCATATAATCAGGCAGTATGATTACAGAGAGGATCTGTGCATCTGTGCAGTTACACAAATTTGTATGTCTACTAGGTATGAAGACATAGTTGAGAAAACTAAATAATAGTAAAGTTTATGCTTCAGGCTATATGGCTATATTTTGTTGTGGAACTAATCTGGTTTTGCCAGATCTCTTAAGAAAAATCCTACTCCAATTTCTTTTCTTCCTGATTATGTGCCACCTGAATTTTTATTTATATTTTTAATAGGAAAAGATGTTTCAAGTTCTCTAGGATCTATAAGGACTTTTGCATGTGTATTTTTTCTTCACTTTGCTTCAGTTTTTCCCAAACCACCAAAATTAAATAATATACACCATTTAAAAAGGAATCTTCCACAGCAAATAAATGCAGACATTTCTTAGTGATCAGCTACATTTCTACTGAATGTGCTCCAGCATATTTTGCTTGTGAGCTTCCATGGCTGTTTGATCATAGAGCAGATTTTTTTTTTTTTATTTTAGGTGAGTCCATTTATCACTGGTCTGTCTGACAGCAGCTGCAGTGAGTGAGCTGCCATTGAGAGCCCAAGGTGGCTGGGGGTCCTTTGGAGTGACCAGCAGTGAGGTGATTTCCTGTGGTGGCACGGCAGTCGTCTGAAGGGCAGCAGGAGACAGGGAACCAGAATTCCTCTTGCTCTATTTTAAATGGTTTTGGTCTCAGCTGTTCAACTTTTCCCCATTAAGTTTTTGCACATAATACTGGTGAAGTTGGCTTTACTTTCATGCTGTTCACAAATAGGAAGGTATTTGAAGATATTATTATTTCAGCTATCTTGTTGCAGTTTGTATTTACTAATCCATCTCACTAGTCTGTGTCTGTCATTTTAAGTCAAAGAACCGTGGAAAATGGTAAAACTGATGACATTTTAAAAAATTTTTTTTATTTATTTCTAAAAAGGGTTGCAGATGAAATCTGTGGAACTACAGTCTAAGCTCAGTGAGAGTCTGATAAAAATGATTTTTACAGCAAGAGTGCAAACTGCATAAGAATCACTAGGTGCAAGGATAGAGATGTGTTATTGACACAGGTGTGCCTCAGTGAACATCCTCATGGTGTGTGCTCCCTGTGTCCTGGTCTCTGATTGCCTTGCCTTGGGAGAGCAAGCGAATACCATAGCTCTTCTCCTGCCAACAGGGTTAATGAGAGGGAAGCAAGGCTGCTGGAGCCCTTCCAGGCCTCATCCCAATGCAGTATGTAGCAAAGCTGGGGTATATCAGGCTCAGGACCTTTCAGTGCTTTCTAGTTGCGGTTTTAGGCATTGTCACAGTATAGTTAATGTTCCAAAAAGCTTTTGGCAAATTTCCACAAAAAAAGGTGTAAGGAAACAAAGCTACCATGAGTTAAGATGGAAGATTTTTCCTGGATTAATGATTGTTTAATACAAAACAAAGGGCAGGGCTAGGATTAGTCTTAAAATTAGCTTTTGTACTGAAAGGAAATTGCTAATGAAGTGACACATAGATTTGTTCACATAGACAGATATTCCTAGGACTTCTGTTTTTCAGTATATCCATGAGGACTTAGTGAAAGGAATTGATTAATGAGGTTGCAAAGTTTGTTATTACTGTAGACTCACTGCTGCATCTAGAATACATCTAACGTGTACCCACATTTTAGGTATTGGATGCGGACTTGGTAAACCACTTAAAAAGTTAAAAAAGAGCTTGCAAAGATACGCCTCACCTTGGAGTCAGTCAAGATGGCAGCCATCACAGTGATACTGGATAGGATTTTGTAACTATTTTAATTCTTTGGGTGAGGAGCAGGGTACTGAGAACAGATACGTCAGCTCTTTTCTCCACAAACTGTGCACTGGAAATCCTGATAAAAGAGATGTGCTAAAACAGTCAAACAACACTGCATTCGTGAGACTTCTGAGCATGTCTCTTTCTTTTCCATTAAGTGTTTCGTAATTTCTGCTGATTTTTCTGCAAGCCCTTTTGCTTATACTTAGTGCAGCCTTGATGCAGCGTGCTTGAATTGCTGTATCAGTGAGATTTGCTAAAATATGTCACACATGAATTGTAGGCCATTATCTATCATTAACTCATCTAGAATTTCATGGCAAAGTAAGTGCTATGTATAATGTGTTTTCTCAGTTGTTACTGACTATGTTGCTTTACTATTTCAGAATATGGCTGATAGTAGAGTCACATGCAGTTTAGATATATGGAAACCAGTTTTGGGGGAAGAATGGTTTTAATTAATACTTGGTCATATTTAGAATTATTTAAGTTTTTTCAGTTAATTTAGAGGTATTTAAATTTATAATGCACTTATTTTTAGCAAATACAAACTCTTATCATCATACTAGTCTAGAGAACACTTAGGACTAGGGTCAGATTTTCATGTATCAAAAGCTGCAATTAGATGTCTATTAAAATACATTCTACCTATTTTATGTGGTGTGTGTAAACTGATCATCTTGTCTGTCAGCAAAAAGGAAGAGTGATCAAAACCTTCACAAATAGTTGTGGTTGGTAGTTCTTTTTCCTTTCGAGAATGGTGGTACAATGAATATTGTTGCTCTGTGTATATGTAGGAGGAAATTTTGGTTTTGAGAAGTTGCTGCACTAGATACCTACTCTTATTCAGCTTCTTCGGAATGCCAGCAATCCTATTCTTCCTTCCCTTTTTTGTTCTTTCAAATGAGGATATTTTTCAGCTTGCTGGTTCTAGCAGGGTGAGGCCAGCCATTGTCATGGACCATGGGTTCTCCAACTGCCTATTTGCATCTTAAGGTGACTAAATAGTTTTGAAAATCTCCACAGCTCCTTTTTGTGGGGATATTTAATCTTCTGCTAATTTATGTTTTGTTGATACTTCTTATTTCAGTTTGTCCACAGATATTTTGTTGAGAAGATGAGTTGTAAGCAGTCCTGTGTGTACTACCTTCCACAGTCTTTGTGTACCACCTTTAGTGTTTAGAACTGATGGGGGCAGAACCTTCTTTGTGAAAGAAGCATGGGCAGAGAGGTGTATCTCAGTGTTCTTCTCATTTCTGTTTGTTTCATCTCATCATCTCATCTCAGTTAATTTTCTAAAGGCTAGATACTATTTTGCTCAATGTTTTCTATAGTGTGTCTTCCTATAATTAAAAGACTGTTTCCGCTAAAATTCTTGGGAGTCTATAAACAAGTTAGTAAATATTTTTGTGGCATAAAACAATTACAGAGTTTTCTTTTTATGGACTAAAACCCCTGAAAATAGTATTTTCTCGGTCTGACTAAAATTTGATTATTTTTTATCAGACTTGCATTCCAGCCGTCATCTGAAGATTGTCCTCAGACTGATGTGAGCTCCATGTCTAGACTTCTGTTTATTTCTGGGTTCAAATTTGTCTTTTCTAATTCTACTTTTTACGATGGGTACTAGATAACTTTCTTCATCAGCTCGTTTGAAAAAATTGTCTTGAATGATACATATTTTTTTAAGACTAAAAAAATATGTATCATTCAGGACAATTTGTCCCTTAGTATTGCCTGGGAGATGGCACATGTTGCTATTGTTTGAGAGGTAATGCTGCTTTGTAATAATTTGTGTATTTTCTGTGTGGATTCAGTTACTGAATGGTATACTTTACGACTACATTCAGTTAAATATTTCAGGTTTATTGTGGGATCATATTTGTTCAGCTTAATGTAGATATGTTGGAAAATCAAAAACAGTGGCTTGATTTTCTCACCTACTAACATTTTTCATAGAATTAATACCATTTTCTTTTACATATTTCTGATGAACAATGGTTTCAGCAATGAACTTGTCAGAGTGAGAGGTAAAAGTCTGTGTTCATTAACTCAGGAAAATAAAAGCTTAATAAGACTGTAAAGAGTAAGGAATGAGAGGATTGACATGAAAGGGTAGCAGAATGAAAAATTTCAGGGACTTGAGTGACTTGTAAGGTGAGACATGATTAATCTCATACAGAGGTTGTAAAAAAGCTTTTAAATCATTCTGCTCCTCACTGGTCACAAGTTCCCAAAGAGAAAAAAGGTTAATCTTGTTGGCTGGTTGGGCAGGTGGAAGGCACTGTACTGCAGCTCTGGACCTAAAATGCTATTGGGTAGAGAAGAGGCAATGAATTGGAAGCAATGGATGTAAATGTGAGCCTTATTTTGGTGTTGCATCTAACTATTTTTAGAGATAGAAAATTTCTAATTTGCTAAAGTTTTAAATAACTTTTTTTTACTTGAATTAAAATTTTTTTCGTAATTCAATTAACTAACATTTTCTTCATTTTGACAACTAGCTCGATCCCTTGTTTTTCATTTTTCACTGTCATTATTCTGTAGATGCTTTTTCAGAAAGTTTATATATTAAACAGATTTTTGACTTAGCCTAGTAGTTACCATTCTTGTCAGGTCTTTTTGATGATGCTTCTATAATGACTAAAGAATTAATATGGTGAATGTTTACCAAATTGTGGAAGTTTTCTTCTTAGAAATTCCTTATTTAAACCTGCTATATTTATGAAAATGCATATGTTGCATCTTCTAACTTATCAGCACATTTCCTTAAAGATAATGGGATTGCACTGAAACAGGACCCTATCTAAATATGTGCATATTTAGATATGTGCATTTGCATAACCTTCTAACTCCCTATGTACACAAAAGCACTCTCTCTCTCTCTCTCTTTCTATGTTGAAGATAAAACTGTAATGTAAATTTGTAGACAATATTTTTTCTATATATTTTGTTAATTTACAGTATCTAGATAAATTGGTATCGATTTTCATTTTGGATACTAAAATCGTAACTATTAATGTGACTATATTTGCTTGTCCAAGACCTCAGTGCCAGGCTTTGCTATTAAGATTAGGTAAAGTACATGTTGGCTACATTTTAACTATGAGTTTTTAGAATAGTTAAAACATGTAGGTAAACAAGCCACAGTATATATAGGCAGTGTAGGGTATTTTTAAAAGGTCATCTGTGTAAGTTCAGCTACAACTAATGTTTTTTGTGGCCACTCATCTTGTTGCCATTATTTATGTTATGATAATTCTATTAAAATATATTTAAAATGTTTTTGTATTTTTTATGGCTGGATAATTCAGACCACATTATTGACACTGTTGCGTGATTTATTTTTAGCTTCTTTATTCAGAAATGTCTTCTAAATTTAGGGAGGCATAAAGTTGACAAAAAGCTACATATGTTTTTTCAACCCTCTTCTAACTGCCTGACTTTGTCAAGAGTGTAAAATTATGTAGTAGAAAGTAAAATATGGATTAAGTAAGATCAATCATCCTGAAAGAGTCACTGCTTTGTTTTGTGTTTTAGTTTACTCCCATTATTATTTCTTTTTTCTTCTTTTTTTCCTCCATGTGTCCATGTTTTGTTGCCCCTTGCTTTTAAGCAAAATTTTGTGATTTATCATAGTGATTTACTTTGGATCCTAGCTTACTAAAATAATTCAACACATAGCTCTTTTTTATTGTGCTTTTATTTCAGCAGGCTGGTTTTTTGCACAATGGGATAGTGTTTGGACACCTGAAAATTCAAATG
The DNA here is from genome assembly GCA_013399915.1 of Illadopsis cleaveri. Classification (NCBI taxonomy): domain Eukaryota; kingdom Metazoa; phylum Chordata; class Aves; order Passeriformes; family Timaliidae; genus Illadopsis; species Illadopsis cleaveri. Next base: position 495,721 of record VXBB01018234.1, on the reverse strand, counting down.
TAAAGGAAAACTTTTACCTGAGTAGTTTCTGACCAACTTTTCTAAGTAGAGCATGCTATTTGTAGAATTTTGGCAATCTGTATACATTTTCTGTATATTGGATGCACTTGCTTGTGCAAACTCAACCTGTTGTATGTTTTGCTCACAATATTAATGCAGCATATCGCATGTTATCTGGGTCACATCACTTATGTGTTCTGAGTAGTTGCTACTTTATGGCCAGGCTTCCACATTTGTGCGTTTCATTCCAGTTTGAAAGATGACTCAGAGCTCAATGCAGAGAAACAAACCCCTGCTGAAATCTGCAGTAAAACCAAAAAGGCTAGCCAAAAGACTGAATATCTCTAGAAAAGTCTAAAGATGGAGAGACTGAGAGAACAAGCAATGCAACAGATTTTTGACACAAAGAATTGTAGAACTAATTGCTAATCACTAATCATGGTATGCTATAGTTAGTACAACATTGATTTAACTGATTGTTAAGTATTTTGGGGAGAGAGAAGTTTGATTTGCCATCAGATTCACAAGTATGTAGTTAGATTTTAAATACTTTTCTTACCATTAAGCATGTGTCTACAGGCCAATGACAACAGCCACCAAATACCATTTGATGTTTGCAGCTAATTTGGACAGTATACTGAAAGGCTAAGGAACATATTCAGATGTTTTAGCACAACCTCAGTGAACCCATGCAAATTTTCTTATTATGTCTAACTCACATGCAAGCAGATTTGGGCTGAATTTGTAAAGCTTTCTTTTACACCTTAAAATTGATTTTTCTTTCCATGAGGGTTTTTTTTTTCCCCCCACAGTTCATGTGAAACAGGCTTTAAAATATTGAGCATAAGTCTGAGAGTAATAATAATCATGGATCTGAGGCAGAGGAAAATTAGTAGCAGCTCCAGGTATCAGTGGGTGCGAAGGTCTCTGTCATTAAGGACCACACTAAATAAACATGCTGGAATATGATTGCTTTATTGCTCTTTGCTCATTTTATGTCATTTTATTGCCCTACTAATGACTATAGAATTAGGTGTGTAAGGGAGGTCTGAAAATGTAGAACTAAAAGAGGTACAAGTGTGTTCTTTCTGTAGAGATTCCAGCTTCACATCATGGATGATGGAGAGACTAATTTACCTTTCATTGATGAGTGAGGGTAGGGAGAGAGGCAGAGAGGACCTCAAGAACAGATCCATTTCTAGGTTTCATCCCCACTTTACAGCCCTTGATGCTTTCTATGTGCCTTTATAGTGATCCCAGTGGGAGAGGCTGTGTCATTTCAAGTAGTGCTTTTTTTCCTCCACTGTTAGCCAAATGGTGTATTCGTGATCCGGGGGTATACGTGAAAATACAAAGATAAGAATTAATTTTATATATGTTTAACTGGTGAATAAAATAGTCTAATTTATGATAATGCCAGAGTCAATCTGGCATGCTGGTGTAACAGTATCACTTCTGAGGACAGAATGTACTGATGGGCTAATAATTTTACTGCTTTCTCTTTTGCATGCACTGCAGTTTAAAAAATCAATAAAGAATGTAGTACCTCAGCAGACTTACAATTTAGACTGTAAGAATCTCTGTTCTTGACTAAAGTCCTGTTGTATCTAAATAAGGGGAGTTAGTTTCATCCCTGGTGTTTAGGAGTGATTTTCTGTGTTGTCACTTTCTTCCAAGGGAAAGTAGGATGTATTGCCCATAAGGTTTCAAGTAACATAAAGGGCAAAGCAAAGAATGCTGCTGAAGCAGGCGAATGTTTTTGAAGTACAAAAAGCTAAAAATGACATGCTTTTATTTGGATCTTAAGAGCATGAAGTTATGTTTGGGGTACAGAAAGCAAATTGTCTTTCAGAACTTTATGAGTGACCAGTGCATATTTTGTTTGTATTTAAGAGTTGGTCATAAATGTATAGACTACACATACATAAGAATGTATAGAATTAATAGGCAGCATTGAAATAAATATATGGAAAGCAATAAATAGGTCGTGCATGCCTAGCTAAAGCTTAGCATTTAAAAGTGCGGTTCACCCCACCCAAGAAAAGTCAGCAAGGCTGCAGGAGTTGTAAAGTAGTTCTCAAGGTTACTACAAAATGTCCCTTTGTTTCTTTCATGCCTTCATCCTTTTTGAAATGCTGTGCACATAGTCAAATTAAAATTGTTTTTCTTTCAGGCTTTTCTACTACAAATCCTGTTTTACTATGTAGTTTACCCAGTTTACCTAAACATTAGTCATCCAAAGAGCAGGGGATCTTTTATTCATATGCTTCTATGTCAACAGAACTGCAGTTTAAAAACCATTTTGTCTTCTATTCCCTCTATGTAATCCTTCCAGATAGTATTTCAAGACATTGTATAAATTCTATGCTTTTTTACTCTACAAGTGGAAGAAAATCTGGCATCAATGTTGTCTGATGACTTAAGCATTTTCTTTAATCTTCAGAAATGCCTTTATACCTTAAATGAAAGCACGGTATTCTCAACCTTTATAATCCAAATAAGAATTTTATTTAGGAGCATTGTTGGTTTGCATTGCAGGTATCTTAGCATTTATTTTACTCTTCTTGGCTGCAGGTATTACCTAGAAATGAGGATGGAAACACAGCCTAGGAAATCGGTCTTTCCTCATCTGTCTGTGAAGAACTGAAGTGTCTGTGCTTTGTTTTTTTCTTTTTTGAATGTAAGTAAAGTTTTTCTGCATGCTTCACTAACCTCCTTGCTTGTTAGAGACTGTATCATCACCTGACCTGTTTCAACATGCCTCTCACTCAGAAACTGATGGCCCTTTAGAGTTGTGAAGATCATGTGCTTCTGAAGGCCATATAAATATGTATGAAATTGGAGAAGCTGGTGGTAGGTTGGTGGAAGATGTGCACACCCCCAAAATTTTTGCTGAATGATAGCATTATTTTGTCCACCCCAGGATGTGTGTGCTCCTCATCAGGCAATTGTTCCCTCATCATATCTTATTACTTTCTGCAGTTCAGATTTTCCAATAACCTTCAGGGAAAAGTTGGAAGACCTGTGAGCCACTAGTTACTTCATTCTTTTTTTAATTGGTAAGCTTTAGTCAGCTAATTAAGGACTTTACAACTGCAACATGTATTGACCATGAAGACCTTGTACTTGAAAGCTGATGATTTTTTCTGCTGATTTCATTAGACTTTGAATGATCAGAGATTCTTCAGTTCTGGGACTTAAATATGCATCATTTAAAAAAATATTCTTCCCCTTTCCACTTGTTAAGTGAATTCTACCTTGAGTGTTTTCCTCTGTTGCCCAGTGAGCTCCATGATTCATATTCCTTCCTACTCAGCAACAGCTTGTGTTTTGAATTCAGTCCCACTTGGTTCATCATGATGATTTTTTTGTAAATTTTTTGTGTTTAATAATACTACTTTTGCTCAATTTGTGCAAACATTTTTGGACTTGTAACAATTTGATTTTCTGTCAGAGATAGTTCCAAAGAAGAGAAAATGATGGGCAGAGGAAATGATGCTAGTGTATATCTTATTTGCAATTCTAATAACAGCTTTGTGAATTTGAACACATCAGTAAAAAGCACTTCATTCAAGTGCATATTACCACAGAACTTGCTAAACATGCCTAAGAATAATGCTGTTCCAATCTGGGCAAATTAGATGGATAACGTCATTTACAGCACTTGTTAATCATGCATCAGATTAATCAAAGCATAATTCGGTTAATTGCTTATCACAATGAAGTTAACTTTCTGTCATTTATATTTCTTTAATTTTTAATTAGAATAATATACTTGATCTTTTCACTGGCCACTTTATAAAAAAATAGTCATGATGCAAATGTTTGGCATAATAAAACTAGGAGAGATCTCCTGAGTCACCAATTTGGCTGACATCACCAACACAGATAATACCTTTAATAAATTTCTCTTGATGTCTTAAAACCAGTTAGGTTCCTTACCTCTGCAGCCCAAAAGGAGGAGGTTTGTTGCAGTGCCACAACCCTGACATGTGTAGAAGCGTTCCACTTGCCAGCCTCAAATTTATGCCTTTGTTCTTATGGCAGAATTGTTTTATTGTCTAAATAAGTTTTTCCCCTATGTAGCTTACAGCCAATGATTTATTTGTAGAATAAACTCCCTCTCACTTTTCACTTCCCTGAGATGGGGAAACCAACTCCTTTTAGTCTCCTTCAGTAAGAGCTACATTCTTGTGCCCTGAATATGGCTGGCAAGCCATTAGTGCTCCTTAATTCCAGCTGTAATGGCAGCTTTTAACTCTGCTTCTTGCATAGATGGAAGCAGAAATGCCATTCACTGTCAGATGAATGACAGATAGCAGGAGGTGTAGGTGAGTTCTGCTGGCTGTAGGAAATGAGTCCAGAAGTGATTGATTGGCTTCTTATTCTGGCTAAATTAACAGACATGGCAGTGTCTTAATTACAGCTGTTTGAGACAGCTAAATCAATTTTTTCAAACCAAATCCACCATGGTAATTTTATTTATGTATACACCTGAAAAATAGACAGTGCTATTAATGCTAGTAGTTTAGCCTGGGAAGGCTAGAAAGCTGTTGTGATTCTTAGGGAATAAAAATTTCATTGAGAATTGTGATACTGGCAAACAACTGGAGAACAATCCTGTACTGGGGAGACAATTAGAGGACTAGCAGGGAAAAAATTGTGCTGTGAAGAACCAAAGAGCCTTAGTAGACAACAAGCAGAGCATAACCCAGCAGTGAATCCTGAGAGAAGAGGGCCAACAGCATTTTGGGCTGTAGTAGCACCACTCAGGGAAATTAGTTCCTTTTACCCAGCACTTGTTAGATGACATCTAAGATGGTGTATCATTGCCCACTCACCCCCTTCCTTCTGTGAGGAAATAAAAGGATTGACTGAAGAAAGTTCAGTGGAGGGCCACCAAGATGGTGAGGGGCTGACGCACCTGACCAGCTGAGGACAAGCTAATGGACCAGAGCTGTTTCAGCCTAGAGATGGCTTTGTGGGAGAGACCCTCACGGCAGCCTCTGGTACCTCAGGGCTGTTTGTGAAATGATGGGCTTTCACTGTGGTGCAGGTAAGAGGGCTGTGATGGCTGAGAGGACTAGAAGACTATGGATATAAGTTGAAATAAAAGTATTTCAGGCTGAATGTAAGGAGAAAAATTCCCGTTGTGAGAACCAGGGGACACCAGGTCCAGTAGGAAAAGAGTGCCCAGAGAGGTTAGGCATTCTTCAAAGTATTTTCAAATATGAGTATTTTAAGCCCTTAGCAACCTGGAGTGACCTGCATTGAGATGAAAGTTGAACCTGATGATCTCCTGAGAACCTTGAAGTAAAGGATTAAGAATGTATTCAAAATTCCTTATGTCCATAGTAGTTTTTGGTACAGTTCCTCCTTTTAGACTCATAAAACTTGCTAATGGATGTTATACAAATACCCAGTCATTTAGTTCTCTCCTGTATCTCTTCTTTCTTGACTGGGCTTTATATTCGGTTCCCTTTCAGAAAATAACTCTCAAAGTAATATTTTCTTTTTAATTTTAATTTTTCTCCTTTTCCTTTTCTTTCTCTTTTCTTCCTTTTTCCTTTTCTTCTTCTTCCTTCACTTCAAAGCAATGTAATACAGCAATCTGCTACAATATTAGTCATTTTAATTCACTTCAGTCTTGGAAATTAGCAAGGAGCTCAGTATTCTGTTTTACCTTTGAGTATTTGTTTTTTCTCTCCTAAATAATGAAAAGTATGACTTCACTTATGTAAAATCAAACTCGTTACAGAAAAGAATGTGTCTTCATGTTTTTTAGTATTTAGTATTTTTTTTATTCAATGATTCTGAACACTTTGGATTCCTAAAGTAATTACTTCTGCCACACTTCCTAGGAATGGTTGGTTTTCAGATATTTTTTGTTCCTTTCAAGATAATAGTAGACAACAGTACTGTAGTTTTGTTTCTTTGTTTTCCCCCAGGAGCACTATGTAGATCAAATGAGACAAGTCACACCAGTCTTCAACTGGAAAATATTATGATGTTTCCTATCCCTAAGATTTATAATGTGCAAAAAACCCAGTAAGTGTAACAAAGTTCCAGTGTTGTTCAGAGTTTCACTTACTCAAAAGCCCAGGCAAGCCCAAGTTTTAGCAAGAAGTGCCATCTTTATTAGACCAAGCAGGACTTTCACTTCAAACAACCAACACTACTGAAGCCAACAGCTTCGGCTTTTATGTTGTTGATAGATTTAGCAGTCAGACACTACAACTGCTAGACTCTGACTGTAGACTTTACATCACCTTAAAGAGAAAATCGTGTTAGTCCTATTTTTCCAGATTCTGAAAGTTTTCAAATAGCTTTTTCATTGTATGTGTAATCTACTTTAACATAAATTAGATACACCCAGTAGTGAAATTTCCATCATCTAAGTGAAGTCATCTTTGTTTCCTTGAATACAACTGCTACTGACTCAGCTTTCCAAATTCCTAAACAAATAGTTCTTTTAGAACTATTAGACAGTCTTTTCTACTGCTTCTTTATCAAAGTTGAAGGACTGCATTTTCACAGGAAGTTATTTTTACCATTCTCATGATTCAGATAGGAGTATTTAAATACTAATGTGTTTTAAATGCCAATTTATTAACAGAACTCACTTGGCAAATATGGACTGTCACCTTAGATATTTTCTCACATGTCTTGTTAAAGAATGTTATCTAGAAGACTAATCAATTTTAGGTGTTGTCAGGGCATTTAATCAGTAGCAAGTACAGTTCACAGTTGTTTTTCTCCTTAATCAGACAAAATGATGTATATCTTTACTACACTGTTTTAAAGAAAACTCCAAAACTTTGGGTGCAGCAACTTTTATGTGTCTTCAGAGATAAATTTAACAAATCTGTTGTGATTTCTCCTTTTTATCAAAATAGAGTGTAGCTTTGAGCAGGCAGCTTAACTTCAAGCTGTTCCTGTGACTCTGTGTGTGCGTCACAGTCCTGGCCCCAGGAGATGCATCTGAACAGTGTCCCAGCAAGGTGGGGAAGTGACCCATGTCTTCTGCATACCTTGTATTTCTGTTTGTCAAGCCAGAGGAGGTATCAGCAAGGAAAAGAACCTGTGCTCGGTGTACCTTCTAAAGACAATTATAGTCCTGTCCTTTGGTCATGGAGATTTTGGGTGCCTATTCACAAACCAGGATTGCAGGCAAGACCATGCAGGACAACTATCCCCCATTTAGATATAGTAACTTAATATTTTCTTTGTTGCTTTCTGAGGAATGCTCTTCATCTAGCTTATTTTTAGATAGATTTTTAAGTCTGATTCTGTTAATCCTCAGTTGGTATAATGCATCATTTTATGATTTCACACATTGCCATATATTGGGAAGTTGGCTGACTCTTTTCTTGAAGCTGATGCCCTCTGAAATATGTTTTTAGTTGGTGACAACATTAATTATTGAACTAGGACATTAAAAATATTTAACATTTTTTTTAAGATATCAAGAATGTTTTTCCTGGTATTTATAAGCTGTAGCAGTTGTGCTATATGATTTATTTTCAGTTTTGAGAATGTGCTCCAGAGGAAAGTGTAGGAGGTGGGTCTCCATCCAGGCTCTCCACGTTCAGCTCTCTTCTCAGATTTTGGGAGTCATTTCTGTAGATTCACCTCACCTAACTCTAGGTGTTGTTGTTGTTTGAGCACTTTAGTTAGACAACCAGTGGAAAGAAATGGAGGTGATTCAGTTCAGCCTCCTGTTAACGATAAGTTTGAGGAATCTGTTTAGATGTGCCTATTTCTGATCAATATATACAAAGGGAATTGAATGTCTGGTTTGCGTGCAGGCAACTGTATTGTAGACACGTGGACTCAAGTGCCATAAACACTATCTTTAGTTGTCCTTTGCCTCATTTCTTTGTTTATTAAAAGGGGACTATAGTTTGTCCCTCTCTAACAGATGGGGAAATAATGTTACTGATTGCAAAGTTCTCAGATAAAATGATGGAGCCTTCCTACATGAATACATTTAAAACAAGGAATACAGCCATATGGATGTTGTTCAGGTCCAGAAAATCCACACAGACCCAACTGTTATCTGTAACAGTTCTAATCTATCTAATCTAATATTGGAGGCAAACTTTATCATGTAACCTACATTACTGCAGCTACACAGTTTTTCATATTTTATCTTGATGACTTGCACTGTGTTTTTATGCATAACTGCACTTACAACCATTTCTCAAAGTTTCCTCTTACCTCCTCTCAAGATAGAGACTAATTAAAACTTTGCTAGACCACTTCTTTCTTATCTTCTATGCCAGTGAATGTTTTCCTGCTCAGCTCAGTCAGTGTTCTGGCTTCATTAGTTAAGAGATGCAGCCCGATTATTTTCTAATATTTATCATCAGCTTTTAAAGTCGACTTCTACTGGTTTTGAGCTTGTTAAAATCACTGTTTAAAATCTGTTGGGAGCAGATATATCTGTACTTCTGTGAAGTCACAGCATTTAATGTTTTGTTCCTTCTGGGGAACACACCTAACCTGTTAAAATTAAAAAGATAACCACTGGCCAATTGAAGAGTGTCTGGATGTGTACAGCAAAGCAAAGGCTTGAGCTCCTTTTCGAGAGGATTCTGCTTTGTGCTCACTGGGATCTGAATTTTCTGTGCTTAGAGTATAGATGTCTCTGCCAATAAAGATATCAGGTGTCCTTGATCTCCCTGATTCTTAAGACAGAATTGTTTGAATTTCCAAGGAGATACTGTTGTCAGTTCATGTCTGGTGAAAGCAAGAATTACTTTGTTCTCTGAAGAAATAAAATCTAATCATTTTAGGGAGAAGGCTTCAGGAAGACCTTATAGCAGGCTTTTAGTACCTGAAGGTGGCCTGCAAGAAGGCTGGAGAGGGATTTTTTGTGAGGGCATGCAGTGATAGGACAAGGAGGAAAAGATTGAAACTGAGTGACTGTGGGTTTACATTAGGACGAAATTCTTTACTGTGAGGATAGTGTCACTGGAAGAGGCTGTCTAGAGATGTTGTGAATGCCCCATCCCTGGAAGAGTTCAAGGCCAGGCTGGATGGAGCTTTGAGTAACCTGGTCTAGTGGTCTCCATGGCCGAGGAGTTGGAACTGGATGATTTTTACGGTCTTTTTCAACCCTAATCATTCTATGGTTTTATGAAAATCAGGATGTTGTAAACATATGCCTTTCTAGGCTGTGAGTTGTTCTAAAAACTTATTTATTTGATGCATAAAATGGAGTTATTTTGATACTTTAAAGAGTTGATCCAAAATACAGTTAAAACAGAATGTGCCTTTATGCTTTCCATTGTTATTTTGTCCAGGGAGTATTTGCAGTTTTTTGTTGATTTGTCATAGTTTCACTCTAAACTGACAGTCTTTAATATGCTCTGAACTTCTCATTAACTCATTTTTGTAACAATAGCAATTAGAGAACTTGTTAAGCTAAGCATAACCATGCTAGTGTCTTGGAAGAGTTAAACTGAGTGTGTTGACACAACGTTCTTTCTGCAGGAATGTGATGAGTCAGCCTAGGCTGTAGTTAAAAATTTTAATTTTAGACAGAGTAACTGAAAAGAATGGCACTTGTCTGACTATTCAGTTATTTAATTAGCCTTTTACATAGGACCAAGAGTTATATAGTCACTAGCATGGGCAGAAGTGTACTGAATTTGTTTTGAAATGTTATGTAGAATACATAACTCATTCAGCAGGGGATAGAATATAGAAATCAGAAGACTTACTATGATTAATTGATCACAAAGAAAAGAAAGATTCCAGGCAAGCTGAAAAAAAGAATACCAAACAAACCTTGCCTTGATACTGGTTAACCTCTTTTTGAACTCTTTTATTGTGTATGACAAAGGCAAGGGTGTTTATCTGTGGAAAAAAAAAATCTCATTATATGGTATTTCTAAGATAACTGTGAGTAAATTGTAAGTTAATTTTATCTAACTAGCTATATAAAACATTTTTTATGAGCAAGTTTGCATTAAACCTGCCAAGAAGGCTTATTAAGAAATTACTAATCACCAGGGGATGACTGAACAGGAGTGCTTAGACTTACTTTTCAGTAGTGTGATGGTTTGGTTTTATCTTATGCCTGAACTCTTTCCTGTTTTCTTGTCATTTCACTCTGCTCTCCAGGACAATTCTCTGATTAATTTTCCTGTGTGTAGCAGAAAATAATAAGTTACCTGATTTAAGCAAATAATTAACAAGTGTATCCAGTCATTTAACTGTACCTCAGCAAATCTCACCACAAAATTCTATGCTACAAAAATCCTTTAAGCCCTCTAAATGGTCAGCACTTCATGGCTATAGTGAGTTTTCAAGAATAAAATTAACTAAAGAATATTAAGTTAAAATAGAAATATGAAGTACTAAAGTCTACCTAATAGTAATTCACATACCTAACAGTAAACCTAATCTGTTGCAAAGTAAAAAGTATCCTGGTTTTTATCTTTCCTCCCCATAAATGTGCACAATTTTCTAATAGTGCCTGCTAACCTTAGATAGGGTTAGCAAATCTACGGTTAATCTGGACACAAAGCAAGCACAGAAATGAATTGAACTGGCAAAATATAAATTTGCTATTAGTCCATGGAGAGAATCTGGACATGGACAATACAATGTGAATAATTACTAAGAATCTGTATGTAGAAGAGAGAGCTTCCCCATCAGATTAATTTTTGTAGATATACTCAGTGATAATTCAAGAGGAAAATTCAGCTGTCACAAAAACAATAAACTGACAATAAATTCCTGTGTGTACATACTTACATATAAACATATGTGTATATAAAACAAGATTTGAAATCTGCATAACATTTGATATGTACATGGCTTGCAGTCTCTGGTGGACATCCTCCTGGAATGGCTAGATATGCTGTGTCCTCAGTCTTTATTGCCTAACCCTTGTATCTGACATACTGTGTTCTGACTGAATAGAAAATATTAGAATAGATAGACTAGATGGGATTGGAATAGAAGAGAATGTTTCAGTTGAAAGTGACTTACAACAGCTGTGTAGTCCAACTGCCTGACCAAATCATCACTGATCAACTTAAAACCTTGATGAGCATTGCCTCTTAGACACTGGCAGGCTTGGGACACTGATCACCTTTTTAGGAAATCTTGCATGTTTGACTACCCTCTGGTAAAAAAATTCTTACCTATGTCCACTCTAAATCTCTCCTGACACAGCTTTGAACCGTTCCCATTCAACCTATCTGTGGATATGAGGGAGAAGAAATCAGCATTTCCATCCCTCTCCACTTCCTGTCTTCAGAAATCTGTAGAGAGCAAGGAGGGCACTCCTCAGGCTCCTTTTTGAATGACTATCTTCAAGCTTCTTCATTGTTACTCATCCTTCTAAATCTTCCCATAGAAGTGTGCTACTTCAACTGGCATCATCATGACCTTGACTCTTCCATCACCCTGGCACAGTGCTCTCCCTCAGTGCAGCTGTACAGGTAGCTGTTGACATTTAGTGATGGCCTGTAGTGCAATGGTCCATGTTTGACCTCTTGGCTATGAGATGGCTTTTCCTCGAATATTTCCTTCTGATGGAAATACTACTTGCTGGATGACTGTCACAGATATACCATGGGTTTCACTAGACCATTGACAAACAGTAGCATGGGACATCTGCAAAATGAAGAAGATACTGTCAGTAATTTTGCTCTGTGAAGATTGTGAGTGAATACAATGTGAGAATCATCCTCAAAACACCTTTCTGTTAAAGAGAGAACACAACTAAGGTTTTGTGAAGTGCAGTGTGGCTTATACTTTTTTGAGATGCTATCCAGTCACTATGTATGTGTGCGTGTGTAAGTGCTAAATAAAATCAGATAAACCAGATAACTTTGTCTACCTTCACCTTAAGAGTGGATGTAACATCTCTTTGCATATGACACCATTATATTACTATTGCTATCCTAGCATCATATCCCCTCAATGACACTGTGGTTTATAAAGTGAATAACTAAATCAATCTATCCTTTTAGGATTAAGATGGAGGAAATTATATTTGGAATAGAGTGGGAGAATCTGAAAGCAGGCTATGTCCTCAGCAGGTGTAAATTATCCTTAAAGTTATCCTGCAGCAACTATTCTTCAGGCTTAAAATATTTTAGAGCTTCATATTCCTTTGATATTTCCCCTCAGCTACTGACAGGGCAAATACCAAAGTGGAGCAAGATTGAAATTGTAAATTGCTCATCAAAGAATTTTGAGTACTAGATCTCTTACTCAGCTTTGAAACTCTGATGTAGATTACTCATCCAACATCTTAATAACTATTTGGAGATTATTTCAAGCTCTAAAGAGTGCTGTAGGGTGAGTCCATAGTATTTCACAAGTCAGACAACAGGCATGTTTTTTTGGTTTTTTATGTTTATTCACATTCATGACTGTTGAAGTTGTAGCTGGTTGTTCTGAAAGATGAATAATATTTTAAGCCAAAACCTTAAATATGAAGACAATCAGACCTCACAATAATTGTCTGTTTCCTGTTATGCCAAAATGAAAAAAAAAAAAAACAAACCAAAAAAAAAAACCCAAAAGAACCACAACCCTCAACATAACTTATAAAATAAACCCATATATGCTGTATTTTAAAGTGGAGCTCAACGTAATGAATGACCAATTTAACTGAAAAGAGAGGCAAATTCAATATGTGCAAGAATCTCCTTTCTATAGAATGCCTGGGGTGGTCTAAGTGTCTAGAAATGTGAGTAATGAAAGCAGGCTTAGCCTGGATTTCCCATAAAGATCTCTACTTCAGTTTCACCTGGCGTGATTTGTTGCAGCAAATCTTACCACCTTGCCTAATAAGTGTGCCGTGAAAACCTGTTATTCAATTCTGGTACTGACTTTGCTTTTCTAGTGTTTTGTTTGATCATTATATTTTTTTAGGACAAAGTGAAAAGTCTACGTACCATACATTTACTTGTTGAAGGTGATAGTTGGTGCTGGGTTTGAGTCGTATGAGATGATGCCTTTGGTCACCTTAGTGGAAGCCTTTGTGCTATATATTTATTCTTATGATTCACAAATTGTTCTGAAAAATCCTTTCACATTAACCAGCTCAAAGGCAACTTTGTCCTTGTTTGGCTCTGAAATTTTTTTAGGGGGAGAGGGAGGCATGACAACATTACAAGCCTTGCTGTAATATCTTAGAGTTTTAGAGGACTGTAGCCACGTTTCCATCATGTTACTTACATGTTAAGCAAAAAGGCTATTTCTTGTTGAAGAAGTTTGGTAATACACATTTATACTTTATCACTGATTTTTAGATCTGATCCAACTTTAACATTTTTATTTATTTAAAAAATAAAAACCCAGCAATCTCTATCAAATTAAGTAATGCCGCAGTGTTACAAAGCTTTCCGTGTCAAACACGTCATAATTTTATGTTTTAGAATACAAGCAAACATTTCCCAGTCATTACTCATGGAATATTTATGAAGCACTTGGGGGTGGGTGTCGACAGAGCAGATTTGATGGTGACTAGGAGTGTTCTCCCTGGCACTGAGGGTGTGTTTCAGGAGAGGGAAATTTAGTCTGTGGTATTACATGGGCGTGTATCTTTGTAAGCCAAAGATGAGATTGCCCATGGGTGTGTGGAAATTCTCACACTGCTTCCTGGGTAGCAAGCTTGTGGCAAATAAACTCTCTGACTTGGAGGTCTTTGAGTTTACTGTAATAAGGAGGCATTCTCGCCCAACTCATTTGGTTTCTTTAGGTTTTTTAGTATGGCCTCCATGCATACCCTGTCCTACATGTGCCAACCATCAAGAGGGGATACAGATCAAAATATGTGTTTTTCCACCATTCTGGATAAATATGACAGGTTATTGAGAAAAACAGGATGCCTTCCAAGTATGTCCAGCACAGCTCACTGTACTTGCAAAGCAGGAAATAGAGTGAAGGTGTGTTCTTAACCAGAATACATGGGAAACAAGAAAAAAAAGTACCTTTGACTTAACACTTTTTTTTCTGGCAACCTACATTTCTTACTAAGCTGGAAAGGTAAAAGAACATATTGTTACTTATTCAAAAACAAACAAACAAACAAACAAACAAAACCCAAACAAAAAACAAAAGAGAGAGAGAGAAAACCAAAACTGTTTCGGTGGTGATAGAAGTTTGAGATTTGCTTTTATTTTCAGGAAGACTTTTATGGAAGTAGCCTTGATTTTATTAGGTTGTGCTATATTTTATACCATAGTCAGAAAGAATGATTACATTTAATATGGAGAGCTGAACAATTAACAGAGTTAATAGTCTTAAAGATAAGATAGGAATACTTTCTGCATGTGATCCTGAGGTCATCAGATTTAAAGAAAAGAAGTAAGAAAACCACATGATCAAAAGCATTATTGTAGCTTTCTCTTCACAATTACTGCAAAATTTACTTTGAGAAGTTATTTCTTATTCAAATTTACATTATCTCTTATCTCAAAGAAGTGCTTAGCAGTTTGACTAATTGCACTGTTTTAAAACTTTTGCTTACCTTAGGCTGGTATTTCTTGGCTGTCAGTAGTAGATGATTTGACTTAGGCTATTTTATACTACAAGCTGCAGTGTTGTTCAGAATTTGAAAAACAGTGCAGGTGTCCAATATGAGAAGAAATCTGCTGTATGGGAGTCTGAATACTAGAGAACAGTATAAAGCTTGAACTGACATAAGACCAAAAGCTGTTCATCATTAGCTTCTTTCATCAACTGCTCTCATTCCAGGACTGCATTCTAATCCACCTAAGGCTGAATGAAAACATATTAATATTTTACCACAGTGATTTAGTATACATTAATTGTTCATGATGTACTTCATGATGCCAAAAATCCCCCAGAAAGCACATTTTTATGAGTGCAAGATTTGACTGTTAGAAGTTTCCTTAGCAAAACATGAAAAAATAGTATAAAGAATGTCTTTCCTATAGCATACATTTTTCCATATTAAAAAATCAATTGAAATGAGTTTTTATATGACAGAAGTATGAAGGGTCAATTCATTCCCTCTCTTTAGCAGTCACTAAGGGACCTGTTTTGGCAGCATTGAAGAAGTTCTGCTAATAGCAGAGGGAATAGTAGGATTTGATCATGTCATACATGATATCTTCCATCTTCCATTCATTCTCTTATTTTAAATTTACTTATATGCCAGAATGTTTTCAGGACTGGCATTTTGAAATAAAAAATATGCAATGGATATGTTTATAAGCATACGGGTTTGGTAGTAAAGAGCCAGATAATACTTACAGAACATATTATCAAAAAGTGTACACTGAAGAACAATAGATAATTCTAGTTAACATGTAAGCCTTTTTATATTATGCTAAGTAGCATATTAAGGCAATGAATCATTTGTTATGCAACTAGTAATTAGTTTGATAGCAAATACTATACAACAAATGGTTGTAGAAAATACAACAAATTCTGCTACAGAAAAAACTTTTCAAACTGAGCCATCAGGTAATATAAAAGTACTCCATCTCATGATGAAATTACAGTGATTTCCTAAACAATATTGACTGATAACAAATAGCTTTTCATCAAACTTAATTTAATATATTTCTTTAAGCAAAAGAAAGAAATGTTAGATGTGTTTAAAAACTGTGAAACCTTGTACACTTCCAGTACCGTGAAGCGACACTTTCTGAGTAATTTTTTTCCATGATTATAGACAGTAAATATTCTAAAATTTCAGTCATATTCTTTTTTAAATTTTCTTTTTTTGTATTATTTGTCTTCTGTCATATAGGAAGTATTTGTAGTCATATCAGTTGCTCTTTCTAAGAAGTAACTTTTGCACTTTTTTGATATCTCATTAAATAAAATAATGGATGAATGGTTTAAAGGAAAATGAATAGCAATAGGCTGAAAAGTACAGCCCCTGTGGAGACCCTCCAAAATCTGAGGAGAATTTGTGGAAGCAGTAACACAACTGTAAATATGCCTTGGTTTAGGGATAGGTCTGTGAATAATACAAGAATCCTCTTGTCATAATTATGTTACTGGGCTCTGCTGGAGTCAGGAGAAGAACTGGCCTGAGACTGCATCTACATGTCCACAAGGAGACAGGATGATTTGTGACTCTCAGGTAACCCCGGGGACATGGGTATTAGAAAGATGAATTTTGAAAGGCTTTTTTTTCTAGGTCTTTTCATGTAAATTTTCCTCCTTCATTGGTAACTTGTCTGTCATACATTGCTTTTGAAAATATTTATGTATTTATTTATTTATTTTATCAAGAAGTTGGTTATGGTGCCCTTTTACAGCTACTTTTACTGAGTAGGAACTGCAGACACTTTTCCATTCAAATACGCATTTCAATGCTGTATATACAGTTACTAGCTTTTGTTAATTAGCATAAAGTGGGCAGTTTTCCTATATATGTAATCTTTATGTAACTGTTTTTCAGCAGTGTTAAGGGTAGTTTTCTGTAAAGAATGTATTGAGAATAATAACATTTGAAATTCTGCTATCCAACATTTCAAAGGACCAGATTAGCAAGTGAAATTCTGCTGTTCAGCTATGTATTTGGCACAGATTCAAGCAGCTTTACAGGAGGGTTTTTAACTGGGTTTGTACATGCCATGTCTACCAACTGATGAGCTGTGGACCTACCCAGAGATTCTTCATCACAGAGGAGGTGATTAATATTTCTTTTCCTCCCGTTCATCTGAATGGTGCTTGGAAATGCCATGCAGCCATCACATCTTGTATGAAGAAGGGTTAGAGCAGGAAGCTACTGTCTGAGAGGCTGCAGGGTGCAGTGCCTGGAGCCATTGCAGCAGCACAGTGTGTGATGGAGGGAATTTATGAACTGGTCTTGCTGCAGACTTGTGTGACTTGAAGCCTTGCTTAAGGATGCCTACAGAGTTAGGTCATTGCCAGTAGGAAAGAACACTACCAGCTGTAAAATGGGAGATTTTACAGCTGTCTTTTAAAATATGTAGGAGAGTGATTTGGGTATTGTTTGAGATAGTCCACAGTCATATCACATTTCCTTATTGTCCTGACATGAGAGAGCAAAACGGCATATGAACTTACGGTCTGTACATGGAACAACCAGAGTAGTTTGTTTGGAACTCTTTGTACCACGCATTGACAGCAAAATGTGCAGCAAAGCAAGAGGGATAGGAAGCTTCCTGCGTGCGCGTCCTTGGGCTCGTGCAAGAACTAGAACCAATACAACTCCTGATAAGATTATTTCAAAAAGCATTCCAAGATTATCAGAAGGGTTGCACTGTATCATAAAAGAAAAAAAATACCCAGGTAAAATACAGCATGCAGAAGCAGTTTTCCAGCTCCTCCCATTCCTGCACGTAAGTGACATAGTTATAGTTAACTTTGGATTATTAATCACTGTGAAACAGAATGGGAAGGTTGTCCATTTGAACAGCTTTTCCACAGCTTTTGCATTCAATGATGCGGCTCTCAGAACCAATACTGGACATGGAAATGGCAAACTACAGTGAAGTTTTAGATCCAACATACACAGCACTGGAGTTCGAAACTATGCAGATTCTGTATAATGGCAATGGTGAGTTCTGCCCTGTGAGGCAAATTCAAGCTAGTTAACAGAGAAAGTGAAGTTTAGTAATGCTATAAGGTGTTAGTTAAATGTTTTATTAATGGAGCATTTGGGGGTTGTTTTCAAACTACAAATCTGCTCTCTTACACTTCATCGCTGACTCTGAGTTAGTAACATTATAATTCTTTAAGGAAAATAAAAGAGGGGTTATATATAATAAAGTAGCTGTACTGTCACCAGTAAGTTAATCAAAGGGAAAAAAAATGGTCAATTCAGCAGTTGTTTTATTTACTGTAAGACAAATGAATAACTAGTATTGACAGTTTGGACATGGAAGTATATTTTGTATATAACTTTCAGAAGGAAAGGACAAAATTATCCAGAGGTTTGTGAAAAAAATTAGCTACTGTTTCTTGATGCCTAGTTTGTAATTTTTGTACTTTTTTTTTTTTTTTTTTTTTAATTTAAGGGCTAATCTAGCCTTTCTAGTTAAGTGTATATATGTACAAGAGTGATTTAAAAAGAATCACATCATCTTTCTAGAGGATAATGTTTAGTTGAGAAAAAATATTTGCGTTTGGCTAATGTAACACTTTAGGCAGATTTTTTAATATGCAATTTTTGAGGAGTTTTGTCAATAATTTCTGCTTGAAATAGAAAGCATACCATTTCATTCTGCCATTGAGTACTGACAAAAAAAAAAAAAGGAATGTAAACAGAATTATCAGGCAAGTTTAACTACTCAAAATTGGCCTTTCAAATCTTTTAATACACTAAAAATGTTGGCTTATTGTATCTTAAAGTATAATTCATATGTATTTTTAAAAGATAGAACCAATGGTTTGCATGAAAAATATTTAGCACCTGCATTTCCACATATTCCTGCCATACAGAACCTAATTAAGTTTTTATTGTTGGGCTTTAAGTTTTATCTGAATTTCTGATGTTAAATTACAGCAAGTCTAGTAAACAGAAGGGTAGATTTGGTTATCGATTTAGGAAGAAAAACCAGAGCTTTATGCATTAACTAAATTTGTAGCTGTCAACAATGATTATATAACTTTAGATGATTTCTCTGCTTTTTGTTCTAGTATGGGTATTTCATTGGTCATTTGTTTTCTGCTGAATAGATCCTTTTTCGATCTGTTAATGTTAAATAAAATGGGAAAGCAGATTAGGGAGGTTGTGCTTGGTTGCATTATGTGTTGGCGATAGAGCTGGTTAAATGATCACTGTAAGTGATTAGCTTGATAATTATTACTTATCAGGTGCAGCCATTTTATGTTGAGTGTTTGGTTTGAGTGTAGCCTAAGTGTTTTCTTACAGTATTTAGAAAAACATTGTCTTGTTACAGTGCTAGTTTGGAACTGAAATCTCCCCCTTGTGAACCTTCCTGTGTATCTTTTCTAGCTGTTCAAATTTATTAGAAACATTTAGATAAGTTTAGCAAGCCACTTTCAGGCAGATTACACAGTTCTGTTGAAATCAAAGAATTTTTAACATCAGGTCAATTTTCTAGATATTTTGTTTCAGAATAATACCAAAGAGAATAAGTACGCCTATATATATATATATATACATACACATATATATATGCACAACTTACATTGCTGTGAAATATTTAATCATAACATTTAAATATTGTATTTCTAATTATTCTGCTATGTGATGCAAAGTTACAGGACTCCAAAAGAAAGGTCTTATATTTTTCTAAAGCAATTCTGTAACCTAGTTTAAGAATAGTTTAAAATTTTCCAGTCATGACAATCCTAATTTTAAAATAAATTCTTTACAGAATTGAATTCTTCTAAGATTTAATTTTATTTAATATTTTTAATGTAATTCCTATCAATTACAGCTCTGTAAAACGAAACAAAACAGGTTGCTTCTCTCTTTATCTAAAGAACTCTTTAACTTTTAAGCTCTGTGGGACACAATGAAAATTTTATAGTGTATTTGCGTTTTACATTTCAGTTGGATCTATACAATATGAGTAATATTGTTTATCAATATTAACAGTTTTACTGCTCATCCTGTACACTGTTCATGAACTCATGTACTTGACTTTTGAATTCATGTTTGCATATCTAATTCATGTGGCACTGTCCTCTCCTGGAAAAAACAGCTACAAATGCTTAGGGTATGTTTTCCTTCCATTTAAACCAGAAGCAAAACAGAAAAAGCTATTTTACAGTTGTTTCTTTGAACACGTCTGTTAACATTGTGACTCAAAGAATAAATATATCTGATCTGATTTCAGGTGAATTTATTCAGTAGTGTTTACCATATTCAGTGACTAATTGTTAATCATGTAGCTAATATTTTGTGCAAGAAAAGACTATGCCAGTGCTCCCGTCAAAAATATCTTCAAGGAAATAACAGTGATCTTAGCATGCATTTTCGTTGTTTGTTTTTTTATTAAGTTGTACAAAACCCTTCTTTTTTGTTTCTTTTTTTAATGTCACAAATCTTTGTATGAGAGTTGCCAGCTACTGCCAGCTTGTATGAGAACTGATACATGAGATCTTTACCAATTAAGACCGCTTTGTGCCAAAGTTCTTCTTTATGTTAGTAGGAATGTATGTGCAATTATAAATGCAGAAGTGCACTTTAATTTTTAACCCTTCCTCTGAAAAGAGTTTAGAACATGATTGTTTGTTGTTATGAACTTCACAAATTCTTTTAACATCTCTATCACTTTGAAAGTGTTCATGTCAGTAAGAACCAGATGTAATCACATGGGTCATGCCATATAAATTGTAAGTGGCAATTAAAAGAGAAAAGGCCAGAAAAAGCCTCTATTTAGATAAAACTTGATCATGGGGTGGTTTTTGGAAGTCTTACCCATAACTATGTATTTTCTTGTTTCTTGTCAGACAGTTCAGGAGAAGCTGTCAACATGAATACTGCTGACAATGGGGTCAGTAGTCTCTGTGCAATATGTGGAGACCGAGCGACTGGAAAACATTATGGTGCTTCCAGCTGTGATGGATGCAAGGGATTTTTTAGACGTAGCATAAGGAAAAACCACGTCTATTCATGCAGGTATTTCAAAAGTTCATCTAGAGGCACTAAATTAATGAATTTAAGCAAAAATTATATTCTGACCTTAATAGAATTTTCAAACTATGTCAGAGGATTTTCAGCTTTTCCTTAAGGAGTGCTACTTGATATTGCCCATTCCAGGAACTATGTTCCAGATGCTTGATGATATTGTTGATATCATTACATCACTCAGAAACTGTTTCATTATTTTATTTATGATTACAAGGGTCATCTCCTGGGGGGGAAAAAAAAGAAAAAAAAAAAAGCTTATATTTTCACTGGAATGTAAAAACTGTAATTCTTAACTGTTTTCTAAAATTCTTTCCATATGAAGGCAGTTTCTGAATAGAAAGTCTAAAATTTATGAGTCTTGTTTTAAGGGCTGTACAAACACATGTGCCCATATTCCCACTTGGTGTGACACACAGGTCTTTTGAGCAGCCATTTCCCCCATCTGTCTGAATGGCAATCTGTTAATTTCCGAATGGTGCCCAAAATATCACATTGCACCATGTTTGATGAAATTATCTGTGTAGGCTCAGGGCCATAAACTGTCCATTTTGAGTCATGAGCAGAATATATGGAAAAGTGAATTTGAACCAATCACTGAAGGGATATATTGGGTTTTCATATCAAGATTTTGTTAGTGATGGGGCTACAAAAAAGAACTCTTGTGAGAAGCTGTCAGAAGTGTTCCCGGTCTCTGGTGAATCCAATGCCAGCCAGCTCCAAGATGGCCAAAGCTGAGCCCATCAGCAATGGTGGTAGTGCCTCTGGGGATAATGTTTTTAAGAAGAAAATATCATTATTGTGCAGAAAAAAAATTTAGCCAGAGAAGTGAGAATGTGAGAGAAGAACATCTCTGCAGACACCAAGGTCAGTGGACAAGGAGGGGGAGGAGGCGGTCTAAGTGCTGGAGCAAAGATTCTCCTGCAGCCCATGGTCCAGACCATGATGAGGCAGGTGTCCCTGTGAGACCTATGGAAATCCACAGGCGAGCAAATATCCACCTGCAGCCCATGGAGGACACCCTGCTGGAGAAGGTGAATGCCTGAAAGAAGGATGTGACTCTATGGAAAGACTGTGCAGCAACAGGCTCCTGGCTGGACTTTTGGCCCCATGGAAGGAGGAGCCCACACTGGAGAAGGTTTTCTGGCAGGACTGTTGACCCATTGCTGGAGCTGCTCAATTATAAAGGGACTGCATGCTGTGGAAAGCACCCATGCTAGAGCAGTTCATGAAGAACTAAACCCATGGGAAGGACTAACATTGAAGAAGGTTTTGGAGAACTGTCTCTGTTGGGAGGAACCTGACAATGGAGCAGGTGCAGACTGAGAGGAGTCCTCCCCTTGAGGAGGAAGCAGCAGCAAAGATAACGTGTGGTGAACTGATGGTAGCCCCCATTCTCTGTCCCCCTATGCCATTGGCATGGAGTGATGATAAAACTTTCATAAGAATGGCTTGTTGCTGGAAATGTTTCCTACACTCTTCTTCGGTTGCATAATATTTTTATAAGGAAATCTTTCCCTTATAGACATAGCACAGTGCTATAGCATGAAGTGGTGTGTCAAGAGCTGACATAAGTGATTTTAGGAAGAGCTCTGCTCTTGCAGAGTCTGTTTATCTAACAAACACATGCAAAGAAAAAAAGGCAGACCTAGACAGAGAGCAGGGCAAATGGCTCATATACATTCCCTTTAGGCACACCTGTAGATGTGTGTAATAGCCTGGGTAAGCTGCCTTGCAGTGTCAGGCTCCATGTATTTCCTCAAATCTTAATTGCATTGTGTTGGTTCCTCTCATTTCCTGTTTAGGTTGCCACCTGTAGTGATAAAATATGCAGCTTGTTCATTTTTATCTCCCAGAACGAGTAAACACTGCCAGACAAGGATAATGGCTTTGCAGCTAAGGAGCTCCTCCATGCCAGCATCATTTGGCTTTTTCCTTGATTGTCCTTTCCTTTTTCCATTTGCAGCTTTTCTTCTTTTTTTTTTCTTCCACTGCCATTTGTTGCAGCCAGTTACTGATATACCACAGATCAGCTGAGGTGTAAATGATGTACCTAACTACAAAATTTTCCACACTTGCCTATTCCAATGCATACATGTGTTTATACACACACATATATTCCTGGAAAATTAGCAGGTACGAAACACCTCTCAAAACTGATTAATGAAGAAGAAGCGATGCAACTGAAGAAGAGTCTGTGGGTATAGACATTATTCTGGCAGGACAGATAGGTTGGTTTTCTTCTTTGTAACCAGGATGCTACATTATTGATGCTTTATACGTTTACCTTTTCTTGTCTCTGATAGATTCAACCGACAGTGTATTGTTGACAAGGACAAAAGGAATCAATGCAGATATTGTCGTTTAAAAAAGTGTTTTCGAGCAGGAATGAAAAAGGAAGGTAATGGAGTCATTTATTATTTGATATATAAAGAGAAAAAAATCTGAATTAGCTTTGAAATATAATGAAAAATGTAAAAAACTCTAGCAGAATAAACCAATAGAAAGTTGCTACAATACCTTGATAATGGGGAACTGCTTTTATATTGATGTGAAATTTATGTCTTCTAACTTTCAAATGGGTAAACAGTTCTACCACTTAGAAAATTAACAAGTCCATGGATTTAAAGTGAATTTTCAACTGTTTGCTTCATGAATTCTGGCATCAAATTCATTGATTTCTACATATTAAGCCGTATACTGGAATATTTCAAACCATGAGATTTTACTTAAAATGCTTACCAAATCTGAGTAATACAATTTTTATCTGCCCTAAGTAATTACAGGGTCAATTTACTGGTTATTCCTTTTAATTTAAACAAATGAAGCATCTTAGCCAGACAAAGGACTATGAAGTTGAGTGAAAAAGTAGTGAGTAGTAGTAGTAGTAGCTGTCAGTGGAGTGTCCACATTAATTAACAAAAAATCTAATTTCCCTGGGGCTTAATATAAGAAAATTGCTACTTATGCATCTCACTGACAGATATGAGAAATGTGCTTCAAATACACACTCAAAAGTAGTTTGTCACAAACTTTGCTACCTTTTCGTTTGGAGCATGGTTCATCTGCTTCCAGGCCAGTCTGAAATGTGAATGCTTAGTTCTCTTGTAACATGGCTATCATTCTTTTTGTCTGTACAGAGGAAGCTTTTTCTTTATGTTCTTAAGTACCTGTCCTGTAGCAGTACTTTGCTAGTGATCAAGTTATTGGTATGAGATAAAATGGATTTTTTCTCCCTGAAGCTGGATGAGGATATTCTAAACAGCATTACACCGGGTGTGAAATAGGTTTGCCTGCTATTGTAGATCTCCTTTAAGACACCTTGGCCTTTTGGAATTTGAGCCATTAAAGCAGTAATATGTTGTATATTTGTTATCAATCTGATATGAAGAAAAGGGAAGATTTGTGGGCATACACAGCAGCCTTAGAAGTTTTGCAAATAGCAGAGCTTTACAGACTTTCAAAACCTGGAAATAAAGAATATTTTATCTCAGAAGGGACGTCTGGAGTTCATCTAGTTCAGCCCCCACTTAAACCAAGGCTGACATCTAGGTTCAGTCAGGTTGCTTGGGACCCTGTCCAGACACATTTACACAGTCCCTGAGAGGGGAGATTCAACAACCTCTCACTCTGCAAGCACTTTCAGTACTTGACCACCCTCATTGGGAAGGGTTTTTTTCCTTATAACTAGTTAGAATATCTCTTACTGCAGTTAGGGTAGTGTCCATTTGGGTCTTATCTTTTCATTATGCATCTGAGAAGAATCTGGCTCCATTTTCTGTATGCGACAGAAATGAAGACCCTCACATCCATGTTGGTCCTCTTTTTTCCACACACGCAAAAACTCTGTCTCTACTTCACCTTGTGCGTCTTGTGGATTACATCTCCATAGCCCTCTGCTGGACACTACCTAGTTTTCCAGCATCTTTCATGTGCTGGGGAGGCCAAAACAGAGAAATGCTCATTTCCCTCAAGATGCTAATGCAGCCTTGTGCATGGCACAAAAACCCTTTCAACCTACTTAATGCTACTGTGCCCTACTCTGATCCCCCTGTGTCTAAAACTTTCAACATTGCTTTTGTTTTGTTATAACCACTCTATATAATCAGGGCATGTCTCACAGTATAAGCATAGCATAGAATCTGTGGTAGTTTCTCACTTCTCTAGCAAATCTCTTTGTTTTCTTCAGGACAAAAATAAGAAAGGCTTCAATTATTAAAAGCTTTGCAAGTCCTCTGTAATCAAATGTGCCACCCTCCTCATGAGGTCTTTGTTTAAAGCAATTTTAGCCTAAATTGACAAAAAAAAATAGCCACATAGTCTAGTCTAATAATCCAAAATTATGTGTATGTAGAAGAAAATTAAAGCAAGCACCTATGGTTTAAAGTGTGCTCCACCAGTGATTTTCACTAGTGATATATTGTCAGAATACCTTACTATTTTTGCAAAACTAATCAGTGCTGAACTTATTTTAATTATCTGTGTTTGTTTCAGCATTGGATGTTTGTTTCAGCATTCTTTTACAAAAGGTTATGTTTTTTCTTTTCTGTTTACAACATACTGTGTGTTTATCACCACACAAGATTTCTTCCTGTGACCTTAATAAAAGGCCCATCAGTAAGTGTCTCTGCAAAAAAGTTAGTACACCTCTGGAATAAACTGTGTGCATTGTTCAGATAAACCCTGAACCTACTCAGTGCTCAGAGTATTTTTTTTTTTCCCTAATTGAAACCTCTTGTACGGCATTCTGTAATGCAGATTGTTTCCCACAAAATAGCAAATGTATCTTTGGAAATGAAGCTGCTGCTCTTATAAGACAGTGAAATTCCTCATGCAATAGAAAGATTTCCATCGGCACAATTATTTTTTTCCTCCTTTTTTATTTTCCTTGGCCTAATCTTGGACATGGTCTAGGTTTTAAAAGAATCTGACTGTTAGTTTGTTTTTTTTTTTTTCTTTTTCCTTTAGTTCAAAAGTATACCTTCTTGCATCATAAGCCTTGCATGTGCTGATTACAGATTCCTTATCCAAAGCTCTTTGAAATGCCTGGTTTTGGACCCCATGAGACAAAACTTACTGAATTTACTGTCCTAAAACTTTTTTGGCGCACCGATTTTTGGGTTGGCTTTTTTTTTCCCCTTTAACTTAGTTAATGTTCCATAAAGTGGCTAGGAATGCAATGTTTCTGAGGAGGAACATGAGATTTATATTTTCAAAATTATCTTACTAGTGGATTAAATTAATAATACATTCCTGTTTCATTGTTTCCCACAGCAGAGCATGAGTAGGGCTTTGATACTTCCTCTGAGAAATATTTTTCAGTGATGATGCTGTACTACTTGACCTGTTTGGCAGTCTGGAAATGTCCATTTCTTCTATCTGTCATATCTGTTATCATAAAGCCTGACTTATTAAATTGGTTGAAATTGAGACCATGTGTTCAAGTTCAAAGGAAGAAAGAGGTTTGACTGTAATTAAGCCAGTGACAGAAGTGCTCATGATTCAGTGCCTATCAGCAATTAGTTATATACGCTTTTTGCAGGCAAGTAGTGTTCTGATAGAGACTATAAACATGTCTTAGCCCCCCTCATCACTCAGAGCTAAGTGCAGATCATCTTCTTTGAATGTCATACCTTTCAGTTCTTGGAGTTATCTTCTGAAATCTAGTAAAGTTCTGAAATTATTCTCTGTGTCAGTGTTTACAAGTCAATAAATGAGATGATTATTCTTTTCCAGCTGTACAAAATGAACGGGACAGGATAAGTACGAGAAGAAACACTTTTGATGGCTGCAACAGTCCCTCTATTAGCACATTGTCACAAGCTGAGACACTCTCCCGCCAGGTACTGAGATCTATCACAAAATTATTTAGTGACATTAAGACCACTTTTACTAAAATTAAATACTTTTCAACTTCTTATTGTATCAAAAATAATTATTGAGATAACTTTTTTATACTTCCAGAATGCACACAGCTTCCTCTTCTCAATGGAAGAGGGGGTAATATAATACATTCTTGAAGCATAGTCAATAAAAAAATTCTACTTTGTCTAGGACAATATGTCTTAGGCACCTTTCTTAATAAAGGTTTATGGTTCTTACTGCTTTTAAATCAGTTGCTGTCTTAGGCAGCTGGTGGCATCTATCTATCCTTGAAGCAGGCTTTCCCATGAAACACAGGGAAAAATTTGTCCAAAGCCATTACATTCAAAGGGGTGTGGACAATCATTTCCTTGCATTCTTTTGAAAATCCCATTTTTAATATCCTTAGACATAATAAGTAAGGCAAACAGAAGTGTTCCAACTGCAGAGTCTATTCACATCTCCCTTTTAAATTTTCTTTGTCTCATCTGAACTTCATTTTCTCTTTTTCTTTTTTTTTTCCCTATCCAATCAATTGCTGAATGGAACAGTCTCCAGTCCTTTTCCGCACCTCAGATAAATCATGGTCATTGATTCTGCATTCTTGCACCTCTTACTAACTTGCTTAGAATTTAACTGCCACCTTTATGATTTCATGCTGACTGATTTATACATCCCCAAATGTTTTGTAATCTCATCCTTTATCAGCATCTCTCTTAGGTTGGAACTTTCTGTAAAGAATTGATGCAGGAATTACTGGGTGATAGTCTTTGGCACATATTGCATGTTCGGGCAGACTAGATGAACATAATGTACCTTCCTACCTTTCATACCTATACAGTATGAAAAATATACCTATATTTATCTCCTTAGTAATTTTTTGAAGTTGCTTATTGTGCTTTTTTTATAATACTCCTTAATCATTTCCAACTGGCATATGCAATTCAGGAATAAGAACTGTCTTGAATAGAATCACATCCTCAGCTGTTTATAGCACAAAGTTCTTTTCAAACTGTAGGTTCTTGGCCTAAAACATCTCCTTGTGTATATGAAAATTTATTGTACTTACTATTTGGTGTGTTTTAGTAGAACAGAATTGCTTCCACTATGTTAAGCATATATGAAGATACAATCTTGGCCTCAAAGTCCAAGAGACTCCGTTTACATGGTGGAAAAGCAAAGTGTTAAAAGTACTTGTTTTTTCCCTCAATTAAATAGGTCTCTAAGATGAGTTCAGTCCTGAGAAAAGACTTAGAGGAGGTGGTAGGGTCCCAAATAATTATCTAAGTACTTCAGCTGTGAAATGAGGAAGAGGATGATATTCATCTCTTCTGAAATTTTCATATTAAATAAAAAAAAAAAGATATTTTCATCCCTTTTGATGTGTTCATATTAAATAGGGAAAATTGGTGATTTTGTTCCTTAAGATCCCTTACAGGGGAGAATTGTCTAAGTACAATTTTTCTTGTACAGACCTGGGAGAGGCTTCCAGGATTATGTAAATATGAAAAGATATAAGATGTAATTTATAAAAATGCACAGCTTTGATTAAAAAATATTAAGGAAAGGACAATGCATTAACTTCATGAGTCAGTATGTCTAACAGTTAAACAATCTACCTCTTCCTTACCTTCTTCTATTATCTTCCAGTTGGTCCATGGTTAGTATCATTTTCAGGTAGAACAGAATGCAACCTGCTGTCAGAAATCTCTTCTTTGTACCTTTGAATCATGATCAAGACCTCTTTACTCTTCTGGAAAAAGAATGAAATGTATTGAATTTCTTTACTGTCTTTCTGTACTGAAGGTTTTCTAGACTGACACTCTGGTAGCTCTCACCTGAATGAATATCAGTATTGTCAACCTCCTTTTCGTAGAGGAGATGCCAGAAATGGATTCATGATTATAACATGAATTTCACACATTCTCTGTCTACAAAGAGGCAATACCTCTAACCTTTTTCCTACATGGTAGACTTTGAATTATGTGTCTGAGTAATTTTTCACCTGCCTAGCTGCTGTATTTCCCTGAGAACTAATGTTCAGCTGGTTAACTGACACAAATATCTAAGCTGCTTTCAGTGTTTTACACTACTGAATTATGTAAGAAGCACAGAGCTTTAGTTCAGAAGTACAACTCCTTTTGACTACCCAAGGATAAGAGACTTCACCACAGATCCCACTGTGGGCTTTAACATGGATATATGAATGAAGGGAAACTGGTAGGGTTCAACCTACATACATTCCACCATCCTGAAGCGTAGGAACATGGTATTGAAAGACCAAACAATTAATTTCTTTTCCTGAGGAAGATAGTCATGCCACATAAATTCCCAAGTATGCTTTTGGTAATAAAACATAAAAGGGAAAGTCAGTTTCAAGGGTTTGTACAGTGATCTTTTCCTTTTCCTTTTCCTTTTCCTTTTCCTTTTCCTTTTCCTTTTCCTTTTCCTTTTCCTTTTCCTTTTCCTTTTCCTTTTCCTTTTCCTTTTCCTTTTCCTTTTCCTTTTTCCCTCTTTTTCACGTTTTATTCTTATTATTTCTTTTTCGTTTTGTTTCCTTTTTTTTTTTTCATTTTTCTGCTTCCTTTTTCTTTTTGTTTCCCTAGTATGATAGCAACTATAAACTGACCTTACCTTCCCAGGTTTGGTTTTATCTTAAGCTGGCTTTCCCGCCTGGCTTAAGAAAAGCCTGATTTTGTTTCTTTCCTTGAAAAGTCATTAAGAATTTCGGGATTTGGCTCAGCAGAAGTGCCTCAGCTTCAGGCCCAGAAAGATATTGCTCTCTTGCCATTTCACAGAACACTGTTCCCTGCAGGTGGTCTAATGCACACTCATATCCTTTACATTTCCTCTGAATCATCTCAGGCCTCTGCCTATACTGCCGCTTCATCATTACAAACCATTCTCCTCCAGGCACTAAAACCCCCCTGTTTTACCTTCTAAAGTTAATGATACTTATCTTTACACTAGAAGAACATGCTACCCCTTTATCATTCTCTTTCTCTTAATATCTCTATCCCTTAATATTACTGCATGCCACTATGAGCTCTTCTTTTTTTTGGAAATGAGGTAAATGTTAACCATTTTAGAGGAAAAATAAGCAAAACACCTCCCTTCTACAAATGAAAAGAGATCTAGTATGTTTTAAAATAGTGGAATGAGAAGATATTGTATCTTGATATGATTAATTAAAGTTTTAGCATATGCAATGCATATGGGTAATAATGAGAAAGAAAAAATCATAATTTACATGCAGGGTAGTGGTCCATACGGTCAAAGAATTTCTCAAGAGTATCTATGATTACCGCTGTGATTTTTTCTTAAATGTGCTGTTAATCAGTGAAAATAAAATTATATGAAATTTAATATCATTCATTTTTTTCTCTCATTATGGCCAGATCTCAGTCTCCAGTCCTGGTGCTAGCACTGATATAAATGTTAAGAAAATTGCTGGTGTTAGTGATGTCTGTGAATCCATGAAGCAACAACTTTTAGTCCTGGTGGAATGGGCTAAATATATTCCAGGCTTCTGTGAACTACCACTCGATGACCAGGTATAAGACGAGACCAAAGAGAAAACTCTAATTGCTGCTCTGTTATTCTTGCGATATTTAAATGTCATGATGAAGCACTCATTCCTTTCTGTCTGAACAAATAGAGCTGAGTACTAGACCTATCCTCTTAATCTTTTTTTTTTTTTTTAAATAACACCAGAAAAGAAATGAACAAAAAGAAGCAGCAAAGCAGCACATCTGTAAGCATTTAGTTCTTTCTGCAGTGTTTTGGAAGGAGAACTTTTTTCTGACCTTAAAAAGTATTTCTTTCATGTTCACCTTTCATTATAATATGGTTTAAGACAGCATGTTATTTAATTTGAAGCAAGTCTTCTCTACTTGCAAAACCCAAAAGTGTTTGGAATCTCAAACAAATTCCAAACATATTCCATAGAAAATAATCTTTCATACACTACAATGTACTAAAATTACATTGTATATAATAAATGTAAGGGGAAAAAGCACTAAATCTTGAAAATTCATAAGGATTTTCATGACAGAGATGTGATCTATCATTACTTCTGTAATATATCCTAATATATAACCTACTGGCTTTCAGAGTAGGTTGTGCTGGCAAACCCAGAACCAGTATCTCCACATTGTGGTGATCAGTTCTCTGACAAGCAGCTTCAGCAGGAGATTAATTCATTGCTTGGGATCTCTTGATTCCACACCAAAATCTAATTCATCTTGAAAATCACTCAGTGAACTGAAATTGTGTAAATCCTTATTTTTTTGCTTCTTCAGTCTCTCAGTTTTTTTAACAAAATCCTGCAAGTGCTAGGTCATCCTTGGTTTTGAACTGAATCATTGCCTCTTATATGGTTCCTCAAGAATATGGATGTGTTTCAGGCCATGGGAGACTCCCCAAAAAAGGTTTTAAATGATGTCTTTGCAGATCCACAGAGCACATATGTGCACAAGCTTACATACTCGAATAAGTTAAAACTGTTCATGTGAAAGAGAATTTCAAATGACTTAATCTTACAAGGGCAACAAAAGCAAGAAAAAATGTTGCTGCTTTTATTGTTAATATAGCATGGAGGAAAACAGAAAATATCAAATATCCTTTAAATGTTCCTGTCTGCATTTAAAACTAAAATATCAGCTTAGAATGATAGGCTGAAAACACCCCTGCTGTGCTTGAAGAGTACATGTTGGGAAATACTCTGAAACCTTAAGTATCTTAGAAAAATAGGGACAAAGATGTTGAGAGATAGAACAAATGCCACTTTTCCATTTGTGATAGCCAGTTTCTAAGGGGCATTGTACATTCAGTTATAAAATAAGCCATCTGGTTTTGAAAAAATGATTCCTGATCTGGGAGTCAGCCTTATTTACAAACCGTAGAGAAGGCCAAAGCAGCTAAGGTAACTCTACTGAGAACCTGAAAAGTCTTATCTGTTAAGTATTACTCAGGTACTGTGTACCTTTATATATCTCCTAAAGTTATTGTCTTGCATTAGAATTACGTGTCAAGAAATTAGTTTCTTGAGGAAATAAAGGCCATTGCTGAAATTTCAAGCAGATATTTAAACCAGAGGAAAGTAAATAGGTGACAAAGAGTAAACTAATAAACACAAGTTCCTTCAGTACAAATTGGGATTTCTCTTTGTGGGTAATACTGGCTCTGTTAGCATATCTGGCTTTGTTGGGAAAAAGCTCTTTTAAGTGCCACATAAATTTTTGGTTCAAGAGAAAAATGAGACACTGATAGAATCAAATTTATTGTAATAGTTCGTTCCGGTCCACTGGAGTCTTCAGTGCCAACTTTAGTGTCAACCAGAGAAAACTTTGTCAATGGAATACAGACTAGGAAATAAATGCAGGTAGTGTATTTATTGAGAAGTATTTTGGAGATCCTGATGTTTAAAATCTAGACAGAATGCTAGAAGAGACAGAGGATTACAGTTTAATTAGCAAGTGCTGTTTTTATGGTGCTAAGAGTTTTGCATTCACTTTACATTTTACTTTGTAATCTTAACAGTTTTAAATATACACCTAACACACGGTAATATGTATCCTCTTTTCTTTTGCTCTTGTTGAAACTTACTGCTTTGTCATCTAACGAGTCTGCTGTTTTTTCCTGAGGTTGCCCTGCTAAGAGCACATGCTGGGGAGCACCTGTTGCTTGGAGCAGCAAAACGGTCCATGGCATATAAGGACATTCTGCTTTTAGGTAAATATTGGCTTTGTTTTACTTACTGATGATGATGTTATAGTACATTAGCAACAGTGTAGTCACTTAAGTGGGACAATTGTTCTGGCACAATCAGAACGATGCATTCTGGAAATGCTAAATATCTATTAATGACATGTCACATGTCCTGTTCTAGCAAAAGCAGGTGGATGGTTTCATGTGGGTTAATACAGCTTAAGGTCTATTGGATAGCAGAAACCACAATTTAAGGGAGCTCCTGGTAATTGCCTCCTTACATTAGTGTCCTTTCTGCACCTTTTCCCATTAAAAAAAAGGTACAAAACAACAATACCACAAAAACAGCATAAAACCCCCTTTGCTTAGAAAAGGAACAGCCAGCCTGTTGCACATGTTACTTTCAGTCTTCATGATAACCTTTTATCTGGAGCTTTCTCAGGAGTCCTTCAGATTCAGAGAAGACTCTACTGGCTAAAATACTAGATAGCCTGTTCCCTGCAACTCACTTTCTCAAACCCCTCTCGCTGCTTCCTCAACAGTCCCCACATGGCCAACACGTAAAAATCATTCCTGCTGTCCCTGCCGTGTGGCAGATGGATGCATCCACAGCACAGTGCCAAGGCACACCTACAGGAGCATATTGTTGGTCAGCTGAAATGGCTCCTACACTGGGTTATATAAAGGGAACATGCCTGTCAGGGATGGGAGCATGTCTTCTAGTTCATGCAATGGAGAGTCATGTACTCTGACAAAAAGGGTCTCATTAGACATAGTCAGCATTGAGGCTATTTCCTGAGAAAGTCTGTTGGTTGTCTCGGACAGGATTTTTGATGTGAAGCAAGACTAGATGGAATATGGACTCAGACTTGTCTCTTCACTGGTGCTGTGGTACAAGGACATTTTCTACTACTTGTTCTCCTTCCTCTTTAGGTCTGCCTTTTCATAGCTCTAAATTAGCTTGAATTTATTTTTACACATATTAAAACATTAAAAGGGCAAGAAGGGCTTGGTCTGAAGGTATTTCTCTCACCAGTAATCCTTTCAAGATAAAAGCTGTACAAATGGCTTTCTTAAGGTAGTCATTTCCCTAGATACAGTTTCACTAACAAAATTAACAAAAACAAACAAACAAACAAGCAAAAGCAATTTTATTTGGATTAATAAGATAATAAGGAAAACAATGATAAAATAATAGTAAGAAAAATATATATCACAAGCATCAGCAGATATACCAAAAGAAGAAACAATTTGAGGCTTCAAGGCTTATTTTTGATACCTGGAGGCAGGTATCTGCCTCATAAAACAGGTATCTGTTTTATGAGTCATTTTGACGTGGATCTCTTGCGATATAATTATCAGTTTTTCTTTCAAAACTGCACGGTGGCTTCTGAAAGCTCCGCGACATTCCTAGTGTTCTTCAGAAGGTGAATTAAGATGCAATAATGGAGACCTCCAAAAAGGATATTAAAAAAACCCCGGCAAAACCCAAAAAAACTCTAGGTAAAATTAATTCTTAACTGAAAATTTTACAATGCTACTACATTTTGTTAGGAACCACAGAAACATCCGTTAGAAAGAGAAGCATTTCCAGTGTCTCCTCTTGTCTATTGACAAATCCTTGTCGTTCAGCTTGGAATATATTATTTCAATCAGGGAAGAAGACATTTCAAAATCAATTTGTTAGTATATATATATCTGTTATTTAAACATAAAGGTCTACTTGCTTCATCCTTTTACATACAAATACCAACCTTGGTCCTGTGGACTAATCAGTAACTACATGTTGGCATGCTTACATGTACAGATTATTTACTGGGTGACAGTTATAATTCGCACGTATACTCTGTTTGCAAAGAAAATTTGTGTGTGATTCAAGGGAGAGTTGTTACTTTAAAAAAAAATTAACTTGATCAACCAATATGAAATGTACTTTTGAGAACTGGCTTCATCTAGTACGTTGCATCAAAATGTTTCTATTAATTCATATGTTGGTATTCTTTCTCTCTAAGGCAACAATTACATAATTCATCGCAACAGCACTGAAATAGAGATCTGCCGAGTGGCAAATCGAATTCTGGATGAATTAGTTCGTCCCTTCCAGGAGATTCAAATAGATGACAATGAATACGCTTGCTTGAAAGCAATTGTGTTTTTTGATCCAGGTATTTTTACAAAAGTATCTCTCAGTTGTTTTACATGTGATTGTATTGAAAGTATTTTTTGTTAATGTAGCATCTGTTCATGTTATCTAGCTGAATGGAAAAGAATAAAATGAAAAACAGTAAGATGCTCCTCCCAAATCATAATATGCCTTGACTTTAAGTTTTTGTCATTTTTTAAGATGCAAAAGGCTTGAGTAATCCATTGAAGATCAAAAATATGCGATTCCAAGTCCAAATCAGTTTAGAGGATTATATTAATGACCGTCAGTACGACTCCAGAGGAAGATTTGGAGAACTTCTTCTTCTACTGCCTACACTCCAAAGCATCACTTGGCAAATGATTGAGCAGATACAATTGGTTAAATTATTTGGAATTGTTAAAATTGACAGTTTGCTTCAGGAAATGTTACTGGGAGGTAAGTTAACAATTTGTTAAATTTACCATCTTGTATTGTGTTGAATTTAGCATGTTGGGATGTTGAGGGAATCCTGATCTAAGTTACCACTCTGACTCACTGTCTGAGCTTTGTGCTGTGTAATTGCTAGCTAAAGCCTTCTTGTCCTGGCATTTCATCTTGTTAATCCTATGACAGATTTTGCTGTGCACTTCTCAGTAACTACTGGGTTGTCCTACAATTCCCTAGGCAGATGAAAGAATCCTTAGAAATATTTGATGAAACACACTGTTATTGCAGTCAAAACAGTGAAAATAAACAGAGTTCTTAATATGCTTGAAGTCTGCTTAAATTGTTTAATGAATACCCAGAGGCAATTATTCAAATTGCCAATCAAAATATTTACTCTGTGGAAATGTAATTACTGAAGTATAAGTCACTGGCAACAACATGCTCTTTTGTACTGATATATGCTCATGTTATTTTTGCAGGTACTTCTAATGATGCCAGTCATCTGCATCATCCAATGCATCCTCACTTAGCTCAAGATCCATTAACTGGCCAAACTGTCCTCATAAGTTCAATGTCTGCTCCTGTACATACAGAACAGATACGTAAGTAATTGCAAGTTAGCCTTCTGTCATAACATTTCACTGTTTCATTTTAAAATATTAATTAGAATGGTGGCCTGTCAGTGTTCATAGAGCTAGTTCATCATCATTCTTAAATTAAAATAATTGTGCATTAAAAATGTATGTATATAAATGGTGCTAAGTAATAGACTTTGACCTGAATTTAATTTAATTTTAAAAATTCAGCACCATTCTGATCTATCATTGTTTTTACATGCACAGTCTTTAATAAACTTAAAATTCTGGTCATTAAAATACCCTGTTTCCCTAGCATATCAAGGCACTCTCTTTCCCAAGCATGCAACAGGACTCCCTTTCAGTGCAGTAGTATGTATATGTAGAGTAGGCCAGGTTATAAAAATAATTATTTCTATGGTTTTTTTTCAGCAACTCCAGAAACGCCATTACCTTCCCCTCCACAAGGCTCTGGGCAAGAATACAAAATGTCTGCAAATCAGGCTTCAGTCATTGCACAGCAATCTATTTTGAAACAAAAACCATTGTGATAATATTTTTATCTCCATCTCTGTCTTATCCTTCCCTTCCTTCCCTTCATTTTCATGCACTAGATAGATTGGTAGAACACTTGCACATTTAAAATCTCAGGTTGATAAAGGAAATTATTTCCTCAGCAGCCACTACTAAGTGGGTGTTCCTTAAAACACCTCATGATTTGGAAAGTAATGCTGTTCTGACTACTGCATACAACTGTAACTGTGGACACTGCAGTCTGAAAAATATGTATAGAGGTAGATATTATTTTTAGATCTTATAACGGCACAGATTCATGTTTTTATTTCCTGTTTTAGTTGTTGTCTTAATATTATTGTTTTAGACGTGTATATAATTTTTTCATTGTAATGGAACTGGTTAGTGCTTGTTTAGCTGTGAATTGTGGACATGAAAAAATGGCTTATTCAGGCAAAACCCAAGATTCCACGAATAGGACAACATTAGGCTACCGAAAAAGCATGTTAATTGAAAAAAGAGGAAAACATACTTAATGGACAGAAAAGCCCAACTAATTTTAAAAAATCCTGTTTGAAAGGACCATCCTTTTCAAATAAAATTTCAACAAAAGCATTGAATCCTCCCTAGTTAACAGTTTGTGTGAAGGCCTGCCTGGGTGAATATGCCTGAGGACTTATTACAATCTTTGTATAGAATATATATAGATATTATGTCTGTATATAGTCAATTGGCCCATGCTGAAGCATTTATATTTATAAATACTAAGAACAAGGACTGGTAGGCTTTTTGGTCTGAACTAACTAGTCCTTTCCTAAAAACATTATGGACACACTCTGGGAATTAGGCCGGTCTATGGAAAGGTTCACCTGGTTCTAGGGACAGGTTTTCACCAGGTTCTTTGGACACAGCCCTTCTCTTTAAGGGTACAGAGAGTATCACAGAACCCCAGAATAAGCTGAGTTGGAAGGGACACTCAAAGATCATTGAGTCCAACTTCTGACCTTGCACAGCACCATCCCCAAGAGTTACACCATGTGCCTGAAAGGGTTGTCCAAATGCTCCTTGAACTCCCTGGGGAGCCTGTTCCAGTGCCCAACCACCCTCTGGGTGAAGAACCTTTTTCTAATATCCAACCTAAACCTCCTTACACAACTTTAGGCCATTCCCTTAGGTTCTGTCACTGGTCACCACAGAGCAGAGATCAGTGTCTGCCCCTTTTCTTCTCTCACAAGGAAGTTGTAGACTGCAGTTAGGTCTAACTAGGACCATGTCCTAGTCCGCTTGACCTCAGGGCTGGAGTATGCTTTGTGAAGTTTGGTTTACTAGTGTAAGAGGAGCCATTGTGTTTATTGGTCTGAGTGGTTAATGCATGTTTCAGCAATCACTAAAATTCACCTACATAAAAATTGTAATTAATGTAGTAGCTCTGTGTTTGGAGAGGTATGACTTACAAATTTCAGTGGCAAATATGCCTGAGTTCAGCTCCAGGTGTTCCTGGTTTGAGCCATGGTATTTCAAACCAGAAGACAGCCAGAAGACAGCATACCCTCTCAATTCACATACTCATCCTCTCAATTTTGGAGAGTTTTCGGAAGCATGGATGACTTGGTTTTCTGTGATGAACCCCTTGCTCCACCTCTTCCTCCCCTTACAGTCTGGGGATCCAACGTTGGCTAGGCTTTCTGTCTGGAGTCCATAACAACCCATCTGGATTTGGACCCTCTGTGAAGTTGCACAAAGTGGACCTTGTGACACATGCTCACTTGGGGCATTTATACTATTCAGTTACAATTTGTGAAAGTAATCTTTTATGATATATGAAGTGATAGGTTTTTCATACAATACTAATATCATTGCACATTTTATTTATTCCAGACATCAATGATTTAGTGCTTTAAAGTAGACTTTCTACCAGAAGATATGTAAGAGAGAAACAGACAAAAAAGTGATAATAATATGTTGCATTTTCCTAGACTATTGCAAAGAGAAAACATAGTGGAGTCAGAAATTCTTCAAGGTGTGATGTTGATCATCCTGAACCAGACACCTTCATTGTACACAGCATTTAGAGATGGTGCAGTTGCTGTCTTGGCTTGTAAAAGTTGCTCAAACAATCTAGAAGGATTCTTCAAATACATTTTTGTAGGCAGGAAATGCAACACTCTAAATGCTGAGCTGACCTGACCTGAACATTCAAAAGGCTTTAATGAGAATGCACCTACCACCAGGTAGACACTGCGTTTCTTTGTTATTTTAAAGTTGTTGCTTTTGTAAAGTCTGCATGCAGTAGCTATTAATATTTGCCTTTTGCTTTTTAGGTCCTTTTTATTTTTTCTGTTTACTGTTTGTTTTTTATTAATGCATTGTTCTTTTTACAAGTTTCTTTTAGTATGAGTTTTTATGACAGAATGAGGTACTGAAGTTTTGCCATTAACTTTAAGGGTATCTGGACTGTGCTGTTTTTACAAGTTGGCCACCAATGCTTTACAGTGATACACAAAGGTAAAACAAGTGTGAGAGATACTGAACAGCCCAAAAGTTTACTGATGGGGCTCACTTTTGTGTACTTGTCATAGAAAGAGTGTTGGACTCTAAGTGGATCTGCCTGAACTTACTGGGTCAGATATGTGAAGTCAGTTGCATAAACATGGCAGTATTGGTCTGACTAAAAACATATAATCAGAAATAAAGATCAGTCCCCAAGCTGGCCACTCTTGCCTTATATAAGATGTGCATAATAGCTTAGTTTATTTTTCACAGTGAACTTCAGATATCAAGTGTACAATAAAATGTTTTCACACACTGCCAAAATGTACTGGAGGAAAAATATACTTTAGTATTTTATCTGACAAAAAGCTGTTGTCTATTTTGTATGATATATTACATTTTTGAATAAGAACACCACTGTAATTTATTGGGAAAAGCTGATTTATTTTATAAATGTAACATTATTTTTGTAAACTTAATTACGAAAAAATCAGAAATGATTAGTGCTGTTAAATATTAAATTATAATGAGATGTAACTTTATATGTTTGAACTCTGATACCAAGTTTTTGTATTGAGCATTTGGAATTGAAATGGTTGCTGGAAAATATTTCAAATGGACTGTTTTTCATCAGAGCTCAATAAAGAAAAATGAATGATCCAAATGACACATTTGCCTTTTAGTATTTTTTTTGTTTTTGCTATTTACTTAGACTATGAGAATGGTTTATATTCCTTACACAGTGAATAAATACATAGCTAACATGCTTTCATCTCTACAGTGTTCACAGCATCACAGAATGGCTGAGGTTGGAAGGGACCTCTGGAGGTCATCTAATCCAGCCCCCTCTGCTCAAGCAGGATATTGAAATCATATGAAAGAATATGATGGCAACATTTTAGTTGATTCTGCTGTAACATGGCAAAGTATTACATAGCTATGGTCTTAAATTTTTACTTCTGACTCAAAAAAGAACTGAAACACATGCTTAATTCCATCTGTGTTTAAAATTAACCATATGTTCAATAGCCTGTTTTATTCTGAACAGGGATAACTTAAGAAATCACTGCCTTTGCTCCAGTGCATTTTTATTTAGAAAAATTTAGATGCAACTTGATAAAGACATTTTAAACTTTAGAAAGACTCTTTACAATACATTTTTATAGATAGCCAGTATCTCGTCTGCCTTGGAAATTATGTTCAGTTGCATGTCTCTTTACTAGATTTTGAATAGAAATGGGGTTAGGGGTTTATTTGGTTGATTTGGTTTGTTGTTCTTTTGTTGTTGGTGGTGGGTTTTTGTTAGTAGTAATAATACAGTGATTTGGGCTGCTGACTTTTGCTTAAATGGGCTCTTCGCTGGAGTGCAGAACTACAGGGAAAAGCTGCCATGGGAGGAAGAGGAGACTTCTTTTGAATGCTGGAGATCTCCTCATCCCTCTGAGTAACTTGAGTCAATAGCTGATTATTCTACATTCAGGAAACCTCTGCTTGTGAATACTGACTGGGGTGTAGGAGGTTTATGATTTTAGGGAGCTGAAGAGATGTTTTTTTTTTCTCAGCCTACAACAGAGGAAATATGAAAACCCCCTTACAACTGCAGTGCAGTGAAGTCCTGACAAACTATTCTTCAAGGATTTCAATAAATCAGATTTACAAGCAGCTCCAACAGGTGAATCAGGATTGTGAGTTTTACAGAAAGAGATGGATGAACTAGCTTTCAGTTCTAATCATTATCCAGAATTTCTCCCAATTAAAAAATTCTGAAAGTGAGCAAAGATATTTACTGAGCTCCAGGAATCTTCTGTGACAGAAAATTTAACATTTAAAGAATGTAAGAAAATTTGTTGTAATTCTTTCCTTATTCATATACTTGGAAGTTATGGTTTTACCTCAAGGATGTCTGTCAGTCTGTGATGGTCTAACTTTTTTTATGTCTTTCAACAGACTATATCTAGTTGTTCACCACCATTTGTGATACTTATGCTAAAGTATATAGTAAAGAAATACTTAGACGCATATTTTAATAAGTTTATCAAAAATCTGTATTGGTTTGCAATTAATTTTTAAATTTTTCTATTGGGCCTGATACAGATGCATTACCTTTCTTCTTTCCCTTTATTTTCCCTATGAATAAACAAGAAATGGAAAAAATTATTTATCAAAAAATTTTGTGTTATGATGTTAACACTGCAATTGCGCTTCTCTTTCTTCTGTTGTTTTTCTAATATGAAGTAAGAGGAGATTGTTGTCATCAAGGCTGACATTAATCACTGCTTTCTTTTGGTTCCTTATTTTCTTGACACAAATCCAAGTATTCTCATTAATTCAATAGTCTATGTGTAAATAAAAAGCCAAAAGCTAAATTTGATTGCAGAGGGGATAAAAGATGCTCAATTGCAGGAATATATTATAAAAAAATTATTTCATAAAAATTAAAATGCATGCCTGATTTCTAAACAAAATCATAAATATTCCTATTGAAGGGTAAGGAGCTTGAAGACATAATCAAATGTAAAGATTTTTATATAATGACAGTGAAAGAGAACTTCCATTTTGTATCACGAACTATAATAATGTTCTTTTGAATGCCCTCTGTCCTGGTTTAGGGCNCGCTTCTTCTTTCCCTGCTCACTCTCAGAACCAGTCTTAAAGGTACAGAACACACAGCACACACAGAACAGACAGTTGGGGATACAGGCATCATAGTCACCCTAGGACACCATCTAAACAGGATGGGCAAAATATCATCAAGACATACGCCTAAAAGTGTTCTTATGACAATGATCTCTATTCCTTAATATTGTGGAGGAGCAATAATTGCTACTGACATTATCTGGTAGCTCACCTGAATCAAGTGTCAGTTAAAGATGGCACATCAACATTAGATTTACTGATTCTGCTGAGAGGGTTGCTACCTCCTCACAAACAAGGCCTGATGTGACAACTTCTCCAAGTAACATTGTGGCGGAACACCCTTGCATCAGCACAGAGCTCTTAATTACCCAATGATTTTGGATCTGACACTGCTTCTTTCTTTTGCAAGGGTGAATGTCACCCATGTCTAACATGATGAGGAGAAGAGCAGCAAGTGTTGAAGATTTTCCTTTAGCCAATCTGATCAAGGGGTAGTTTCATCTAAAGCTTAGCACTCTCCTCTGAGACTAGAGCAGAAAGCCTAGAAATGCACAGTTTTAAAATGTCTTTGGCTTTGATCTGAATAGCACTGGCTGGTCTCTTTGACTCTTAATGTAGCCAGAATTGGACAGTTGAGTGTCTCGTGCCTGATTAGGCTCAGTGACATTTTGGAAGCCTAACCTCTTTTGCCAGTTTATTGGTGGGTTGACCAAACAGACAACAGTTGCTGTTTCAATTTTAGAATACTAAAGGTCTTCAAGGAAGCATAATCATAAAGATTGCACACGGAGATGTGTCTCTGTGACTGAAATTACCAGAACAATTTAAAGGAGTTAGTGATTGATTAGGAAGAAATAGAGTACATAATAAGGTGTTCTTCAGTCATTCAAAGGAATTCAGTGGAAGGAGGAAGGAAAGAAGATACACAAAAATTGGGTAATACTGTTGATTCCACAAAGAGATTAAGAAAACCTCTTCACTGGAGGTATAAGATTAGACAGCTTTGCTCAATATATTCACTGTAGTTTGGTTTGTGGTTCAGTTTATCCCTTGTAGAGTGCAAACTTCTTATTTGGACCAGCTGCTTTATTTGCAATTTTTATTAAGGAGCTCATGAAACATATCCCAGCAGCTTAATATGCCCTCAGGTACCCATGGGTAGCTCGTTGGCTCCTCACAGGGCTGCTCTACAGGGAGGCCTGGCCACATTCTGCATCACAGCCCTGGTACCCTTCCTCTAAGTCTTACTTAAACACATTCCTTATCAATGGGCAGCAATGCCATGGGAGCAAAACAATGCCCTTCATGTCATGGCAGTCCTTACTGTTACCAATCCGCTTTTATCATCACGTCTTGTTTCATGTGACACAGCTGAACTTGCCATTTGTATCACCTGATGTGTCACACTCTGTTTCATGCTTCTCACAAGGCTACCTGAGACAAGATAAAACTTTGGCTGGAGTTTTAGTTGCATTCAGAGTCAGCATTTCACTCTGATACAACTTTGGAGCAAAACCCAAAGTGCTGGATCTGGTGATATTCTCATCTGTCACTTTCACATCAACCACCTGACATGCAGAGTGCTGGTGTCACCGATTAGAATGGCCCCTATTTCCTGTCTTGTTCAAGTAAAGCAAGTAAATAGGTCGGGTTACAACTGCTCTCTAGCTAAAATTATGATGAATTCATAGAACACAGTTTTGAGATCATATTGAACGGTCTTTTTTGTCTTTTTTTAGTCTATGCATTTGCAGCTTAAATCAAATGGTGCAGCTTATGTTACTATTTGATCAGCAGGCAGGTTTTTTCTCCCGTTTTTTTGACCTCCTCACAATTGAATGAATTTTCATGAATAAGACTGCCCAACAAAGCATCCAGTTTTTCAGATGCCTGCCTTTTGTAATTTAAATAATGTAAGCATATGAACATAGAGTTTGAATTAAGAGGCAAAGGCAATCTCACCAAAAGAGTTTATTCAATATATTTCCAACATCATCTATTTCAAGATATAATTAAGATTACTATGGCCCAAGTGTAATTTACTGTGGCTTCCAAAAAGTGAGGCAGATAGCAATTGTAATAGAGGACACGAATTTTCCATATAAAAATTTTCATTGTCATATTAGATTTTTAATGAGCATTAGTCTTGATCAGAAATGTAATAAAATGGAACAATACTCTAAAATATGCAGACAGATGTACTATAAAATAACAAACGATATATTTTTAATGTATGTACTGTGAAGTACACTTTTCTTTTGCAACATGAACATTAATATCCATTTTTTATCTCAACACCAAAATCACAATTTAACTGTAGCACGATCTGTCCTCTATTTTAATGTGGGCATTTTTGCAGGTTGATTAAAATTGCATTGTGTGATTAAATACATAGAGGCAGATATTCTGCCCTTGTGACACTGTGCCTCTTCAGAGACTGACAGCCTGAGGTGCTGTTCATTAACCAACAAATAATTTGAAAATGAAAAGAGGGATGGGGTCCTTCTGGAGGGCAGGAGAGGAATCCCCATCTCCCTGTTCACGAGGTAGACACCACTGGAGTTCTCAGTTTTTGACTTATAGAAGGGGACACCTGCTTAAGGAGAAATTTGCACTTTGAAGATAGGGGTAATAGTGAGGAAAAAATCCCTTAAAAAATATTGTGCTGTAAGTCTCAAGGGTTCCCAGTTAGAGAGGATAGATTCAAGAAGGCTTGATGAGCACAGAAGGGCACTTAGTCCAGGAACTTACAGTGTTGTTGTGTTTTGCAATGCCTCACATTCTGGAGGTATATCAATACGTGAAAGGGAATCTTTCTTTTGTCATTGTCAGAGCAAGCTTGATG
This sequence comes from Illadopsis cleaveri, assembly GCA_013399915.1. Lineage (NCBI taxonomy): Eukaryota > Metazoa > Chordata > Aves > Passeriformes > Timaliidae > Illadopsis > Illadopsis cleaveri. The sequence goes on along the minus strand of VXBB01018234.1, from coordinate 451,934 downwards.
GCATCATGGTTAACACAGAACCTCCTCAAACAATGAAACTTACATGCAGTAAAATAAAGTGATTATTTTGATTTGGAAATAATTCATCTTATTGATTTTTTATACAAGTCAATCTTTCTGGTATTCTGGATGCTCTTTTCAGATTTTAAATGCATGGAATTGACTGTGATATGTCAGGTGTCATCTTTTTGTTCTGCTTACTAAGGGGCGTGGGGGCAGTGAATGAAGACATGAAAAGGTCAATAAAAAGCCAAAGCCATGGAAACTCTCAGATCCAAAGAATATACCTTCTCCAGCACAATAAATACACTCATGGAACCTACTTCAACTAAAGCATGTGAATAGAATAATTTCCTCAAATTACTGTCTTCAACTCTAACATAATTTGCTGGTGATAAAAGGTTCTTTAGTGTAATAACTATTAATTGCATTGCCCTGTCCTCTCTCTCACCTGAATCTTATCTTTCCCAGAGTAAGAGTCCTTATTTATTTACAGCTTAATTTATATTGAATCCTGTGCCTGAGAATCCTTGAACCCATCAAGCTTACAGCACTTGTGTTGTCACACTGCCAGCCCCATTTCACGTGAATTCAGGCTTAATTTCCTGGAGCAACTCCCTCTGCCTACTAGAATGTCTAGAAAAGGCAAGAGAAAACAGCAGCAAATTTAGAAGGATGTAGAGCATCCTGTCATTTCAGTTACTCACTGCTGCTGAATTCACTACCTGCTCTATATGACCTCTGAACGTGTTAGCGACTGCATGGTAGTTCCTCACGTCACAGGGAGACGTATGGTGACACAAAGGTCTATGTGCTGCCACTCATTTTCTCTGTGAAAGCCACATCTGGATTGTTATGGGGAGTGTTCAGAAGGATACAAACAACACAGTTATTTCATCCCATTCTTTGTTTAAAAAGCACAAATGTATGAATCATCCTTTGGCTCTTTGCACTTCATTTCATTCATAAATACTGATGTTGGCATATTACTAAAAATATAACACTTAAACCTCATCATAGCTGATGCATCTTACTTTCTCTATCTCACACCTTATTATGATAGTCTTTTGGCTGTGTTTATCTTCTAATACTCCTTGATTTTATTGCAAGGTAATTAAAGATTTTAGTCTAAGTTTGTGATGTGACTGTGGGAGAATAAAGATGCATACCAGTATTTCTGTAAATGAGGCATCATGGCAGTCAGAGTGTGTGCTACAATGCTTTAAAGTGGCTCATCTCTGAAGTTCTGTAATTTGGGTGCACTGTGTATTACAGGTTAATCCCCAGTACACACAAACCAATTCACCAATTTAAACCTCATTATTTCCTGTCACTTTGTTTTAAACTGCAACCACTGCAAGGCCAAAGCTGTGCCTGTTGTCTACTGTCATTTGCTTTATATATGGAGACACTGAGAGTTATTTGTTGACCTTTGAAGTAAAATGTCGAGCTCCTTTAATATTCTTTCATTTCAGATGATGAGGAATACCACTGAGAGTGCTCAGTCAGTCCCACGTGACTCATGTCCTCCCTGGTAATGAGGCTAAGTGGCACAGGTGACCCTTAATGTTAGGGAGCAGCAGAGTGCCTGCTCCAGCATGTCTGCAGGGCTGCACCACCCTGTAACACGAAGGGAGTTAGTTTCTGCTTCTTTTTCTCTGGAATAAAGGTAGCTCAGCCTCCACTAAAGCTGCTGCTTTGTTGGAATGATTATTATCCATGCACTGGGCATTTTGTTTCTTTATATGAAAAATATTGCAGTGCAATATTATGACACAATACAAAGCACTATAGTATTATTGAAAGGAAAATTTTACTAAAGGCTAGCAAGCCTACCTCACAGTTTGGTCACATTTTGTTGTATGAGTAAGCCAACTTGAGGAAAGATAATAGGAGTCCTAGAAATTAAGAGTATTTGGGCATCATTTACTCTTATAGTCTAGTATATAAAAGCACCTGCCTTCAGAACATAAGGTAGAGCTCTTCAGGCTAAGACATTTGAGATAGAATCTAAAAAAACTACTTAGCACTCTGACCTGATCCAACAGAGCACTTGAGTAATGCTTAATTTCAGAGTCATAAATGACTTTACTGGAGCTGCTGGTAGGCTTGAAGTCAAGCACACTGTGACATGCTGTGCCATCTAAGCATAGGAAGTGTGCACTGTGTGCCACCCTGTGGAACAGAAAACACTGCAGTGCTGCAGCCCACCATAAAAATTATTGCTGCTTCAGCCACAGTTGTAAAAAACCCCATCCACTTTTAGCAGAATGGATGTTTTCTCCTATCCACGGGAAATAATGTAATAAGACGTGTTTAGTCTCAGCTAAGTGTCCTCTATGAATCACAAAGGCTCCCCCAAATCCTCAACATTTTGAACATAAAATTAATCACAGATGGAAAGTTGTGATTTTAATCCTTGGACATCGGTTTTGAAGGAAACATGTAGCTCTTTCTATCCACACCTAGGGGTGCTGGTCAACAGTTGGATGAACATGAGCCAGCAGTGTTCCCAAGTCTGGACCATAAATAGTGTGGCCACCAGGACTAGGGCAGCAAACATGCCCCTGTACTGGGCACTGGTGAAGCCACATCTCAACTCCTGTGTTTAGTTTTGGGTCCCTCACTACAACAAAGACATTGAGGTGCTGGAGTGTGTCCACAGAAGGTCAGTGAAGATGGTGAAGGGTCTGGAACATAAGTCTTATGAGGAGTGGATGAAGGAGTTGGGATTGTTAAGCCTGGACAAGAGAAGGAAGTTGTGGTGAGGTAGGGGATGGCCTCTTCACCAGGCAGCTAGTGATAGGGCAAGGGGAATGGCTTCAAGGTGCTCAAGGTGAGGTTCAGGTTGGACATTAGGAAAAATTTCTCCACTGAAAGAAGAATAAATAAATACTGAAACAGTATTTAATAAATGTTGTTAAATTATCTTGGAGGTCTTTTTCTACCTTAATGAGTCTATGAATCTATGATCTGTGTGAGAAGTACCGTTGGAACGGAATGTTTGTCCACCAGCTGGGTAGAAACTTTTGTCTGATCACAAAGCTGTGCCCACCAATAGTTGCACTCATATCCTTGCAGCAAGTTTGGAGACTGATTGGACTATGAGGCCCTGCACTGTTTTCTAACACTTTTTGACACAGCGCTGCTCAAAATGGGTCTGGTGGTGCAAACTTGGGGCTATAACTAACACATGAATCTAAACTTTGGCACCAATTTTCAAAGATATTTTGTCACCTATCTACTACAGAAATCAATGGAAGCTGGCTACCTAAATAGTAATTAAGTGTGCATGTATCTCTGAGGATCTGTGCCTTTGATCTCAAAATATGTCAGTCCAGCTCATTACAAGCTGTGCATTTACTTTAAAAAATATATGAGTTATAAATTAAGGATAAGATTAATTAATAGTGGCATTATAACTGTAGCAAAGCAAAGAGACTGATTGCCCTGACAGAGAAACTAGAAAGGATAATGGATTTAATGGCATGTGTTCTAAAGGAAAAAAATAACCTATTACATGAGTCTGTCATATCTGAAAAAAATGTGGCTACCATTTACAGTTCATATAGGGATGAAAAGGTTTATATACCAGCAGTATATAAATCACTGAAAAGAGTAAGTTGAGATCTTTATAGTAGCAGTGATATATTTTTCCTTGTGGAAGCCTTAGCCCAATTTTGTATCCACAGAATCTCTCTCTAACACAAGGGACTGACATATCTCAAACACCCAGTCGTGAGGAAGGATGTATCCTGAATGGAGACACTCAGTGTCTTTGAGCAAACCCCTATTGAGGAACAAGCATGAAACCTTCCTCTACTACTGGGTAACTCAGGGATCTCATAATTTAACTTACTAGACTGCCATGGTTGCCATTTAAAGTATGTCTTTCAAGTATGGTAATGACAGAGAACCTAAATCAAGAATGAGAATTGAGAATTTTACGGGTGGCCAGTGAGCTCAGAAGTTAAACATTCCTAGTGCAGATATCTCTCATGGGGGAATTCACATGTGTGCTAACCACTGAACTGGCTACTAAAATAAAGAACAGGTGGTTTCCTTCTTCTTCATCATCTCTTTTCTGGTTTTTGGATCTCCTTGAGGAAATTTGGTCGAGTTCAGAGACATTGAGGCTAAAATGCTTCTGGCTGTGTATACAAGTAAAAATGTAGGAGCTTTTTCATAGGACCATGGTGTTAGACAGAATTTTGAGGATGGCAGTTAGCACTTCAGGTCCTCTTTGGTCATAGAATTATATAATGGTTTGGGTTGGAAGGGACCCTTTGAAGGTCATCTGGTTCAGTAATAAGCAGGGACAACTTTCAGTAGACCAGGTTGCCCAGAGCCCCATCCACCATGACTTTGGTTATTTCCTGGTATGAATCATCTACAGCCTCTCTGGGGAACCTGTTCACCATCCTCATTGTAAAAAAATTTTTTCCTTGTATCTGGTGTGATGTTGGAGAACAGGCAAAAACAGGCTATAGAAATCCCATTCCAAAACTTGATGATGATGAACAATCACTGCTCAGCAATTTCTACATGCTGCAGGATGATACTGTGGCCTCTGAAGCACCTCTGGGCTCTCACTGTCATGCCAGCTGTCATACTGCAGGCATCGTACCCTTGTCAGTACAACATAATCTCAAAGATGTGATGCACTGATATGGCTAAACTGCTTTTAGAAGCATGTTTGCATTTTCTGGTATGTGTGTGCTAACTTGGTATTCTTCACCTATGCTGCACTGTGCAGCACAGGCATGTACGTATGTTGGATTCCTTTGTAGACCTAGTTTTCAGTGATATCTTAAGAGGATTTTTTGCCACTTCCCTGATTCTGATTTCTTAATTATCCTATGCATGCAGATAAGGTGGGGGAAGTAACTAAATTCTAGAAATAAATATAAGTGAATATGATGTAACTGCTACATGAATCTAGAGTCAAGCTGATATAGAATGAAATATGATGACAGTAATAATTTTACCTGGAATTAGTGTGGTGAAATTAGTCAGACTTAAGGAGGTATGGGGTTTCATCATGCTTAGAAGCAGGAAGTACATGCCTAAGTCTGATGGCTGTCAATGTTCTCAGCTTGCTGTTAAAAATCTCAATTGGACTTGTTTTGCAAGTTCGAAAGTTGCAATAAAATAATAGAAAAGAAAATAAGGGTTTTCAATTATAGCAAAATTAATGATCTTGGTTTCATATTCCCATGGTTTTTGATTTAAGGTGCTGGATAGTGAAGAAGTGTCTAAGGAGCAAAGTGCTGATAGTGCCAGGTGGTGATTAAGTGCATGGTTCTGTTTGGGAATGGAGGGTGGGAATGCACAACAAGAACTACTATCCAAGCCCTCCCCTTGTTCTGGGCTGCTGAGTGGGGACCAGCCCTCAGGCAAAGGTTAGAGCAGCCCTGAGGCTGCTTTGCTAAGTAGACAGATCCCTCTGCAAGTGCAAGATTACTCCCAAAAGAATGTTATTGACTGTTCTGTTCAATTTGGTTTTAAATGATTCATGTACTAATTGAGCTTCTACTACTTACCAGCTGAAAATATCATTTGGCCTGCCTGTTAGAGAACTCAGTCTAGTTCCAGTGTCCTGACAATTGTCACTGTGCAATTGACCACCACCACCAAAAACAAACAAGTGCCTGTAGAGTGAATTGTGCTGATTGAATTTGCTATGTGAGTGTGCTTGGATAAATATCATGCTGTAGCCTATTTTTTCAAGAAACAAAACTACAAAATGCTTCAAGGCACTGAAGCAAATGGGCAGAAACCAGAATTTAGCACATTGTTCAAATGTCCTGGTTCATGCTAATAATAGAAAAAAGAAGGCAGACCATTGTATATGATCTTCTTCATAACTATCTACTAAACACCAGAATACTTGAAAGATAAGGTAACAAAGAAACAGGAATGTGATTTAAAGGATCCCTGCCAGAATCACTCCAACACATATTCAGTTGACTGGTGGGGCTTTATTTTCAGTGAGTATATACTGACTGAAAGGACACCTTTTTTTCCCTCCAAACAAGATGTTTGGCACAGATCCTTTTCTTTCCAGTATTATTTCTCTTTTCCCAGAGTGTAGGTTTGTATTGGTCTCCCAAATGACAACAAAATGTAGTACAACTAAACTGGCCTTTAAAACCTCAGAGTACAGGGAGATGGCAGATGTCATCTAGTGATGGTCCAGAAGTACTATGGGGGCAGTTGTTGAAATAATTAGACAGAAAGGACTAACTAAAAAAGCATTTTCATAATGTCCTGACATTTTCCCCTATTCTTTCTTCAGAAAGAAAGGCCAATTTTTAGCCTTGAAAGGTAACACTTACTGGATATATGAAACCCTGTTCAAAATCCGACTTGAAGATTCATGAGCACTGAGAAATTCTGGATTTAGCTTTGAAGAGGATGAGGCTTTCTCTGGGTTTGTTTTTTGTTTGTTTGGTTGTTTTTTGGTTTTTTTGCTTGTTTGGGCTGGGATTTTTTTGCACATTTCATTTTTTCTGTAATTTCTCTATTTAGTGTATAAAGAGGAGTCAGGGCACTGATATGACATATATGAGATTAAATTGTCTGTGAAAAAACTGAAGGAGCAAGTGCTCAGTGGAAGGAGAACACTGCTGTGATTCTGTCACTTGTTGCAATTACAAATGCATCAGGAGAGGGTATTGTCTGGAGCCAGTTTATCTCCAGGGCTGATACACTGGCAAACAAAGACCACCTCAGTATCAACAACTTACTGTGATGTCTTAAGCCTTAAAGGCTTGTACATATTTTCTGTAAGTGGGAGAAAAATTTATTTCTGGCCAGACCTTCAAAGTATCATGAAATAGAGCTAGATGTGTGCAATACTGTATTTTGCCTCATGCATTCTACCAGCTCCAGTGTGAACTTCAGCATGAGCCTATAGATTTCAATATGAGACTGAGCTCCAGGGGTAGTTCATCTGAACCTCCAGGGGTTTATAGGAGCTGGACATGCCTTGGGGAACAGCACAGGCAGGATTGTTTATTCCTCCTCTAGAGAACAGAGGTCAGGAAATCATCTGGCCACATATGTTAAATGACTGAACAGCTCTAGTTTGCATGTGTTGCTCAGACAGGTGATGAAGGCAAAATAAAGATTACATTAACTGCAAAATAGACACATTGAGATCAATCAGCTTAACACATTGACATTAGGATACCTGAACTATAACCATGAGAATCTGTTTTTCATTGTATTAGGTCTTACACAAGTGACAAAGCGACAATACATGTTTTTCCTCTGAATAAACTGTATAAAATTATATTGAGACTTACAGGTATAATAATCTTACCGGGCACAGTAAAGGGAAAAAAACCTACGGAAATTAAATGAGCAATTTTGAACCAGTTCAATGATCCCTTCATTTTATTATAACTCACATCACTTTCATAAAAGAAAATCACATCTTGAAGAACTGCCTCAGTAGAACACCCACCTAATTGTGTGTTTCAAAAAGATTTAAACTTTGGATTGAGTGATCTGATGAATCAAAGCTTTATATTCCAGAGCAGTCCTGAGCATTCTAACAAAACACTGGAAAAGGAAAGTAGAAATATACTTGGTCATCCAAAAAAACTTTTTTAGTCTATTAAGTAAGTCAAACATTATAAAGGTGAAGGTAATAAACAGATCTGGTTTCTTTTTTTTTTTTTTCTCAGTAAAAGGCAAAAAAAGATAAATGGAAATGAACAAGTGAATTTTAGCACAGCTGAAAGGATGAGTAGAAAACAGTTCTCATATTTCTTGGTGATATGAAAATGGGATCAGAGGAGAGGAAGAAATCTGTATTTATTATCTTAGTAACCTATGGTAGTAAAACTAAAACAAGTTTTCCCTGAGGAAAAAGAGGAATTGCTCATGAGAGCAGGATATTTTTTCTGCAAATACAATTGTCTCCTGTCTCATCTCTCTGTGTGATGGCCGCTTTTCATCTCTGGGACTCAGCATGCTCCTTGGGTGCCTGCCTGGCTGGGGGGTCCCAGGCAGGGAGGGTTGTGGCAGTTCAGGGGCCATGGAGTGTCAGACCCTGCTGCAGCCCAGCACCCAGAAGGGCTCTTATGCAAGGCACAGTTGTTCTTACTTCAAACTGTGTTTAATATATTCCTAATTTTTTTTGAAACTGATGGAACTGTAACAATTAGGACAGTTCAGGACCTGTGGGATGCATACAGCCCCTGCTTACAGTTCTACAATATTTTTCTCTAACTTTGCTCCTTAACCCAAAGCCACTTCTGACAGTCCCCATTTTTCATATCTTTCTGACCAAAGATAATATGAAGATCTTTTAATTTGCTGCTTTTGATCTTTGACTCATTCATGTATTCATGTTAAGACGTCAGATGGATAATCTATTTTTTTTCTGTTGCAATCCAAAAGTATCATAAAAACTCCACAGGCCAGAGATTTGTAGAGGAGACATATAAGAAATTGAGATGCCATATTTCTAACACATAACACTCATGCACATCAGCGCACAAAATAACCCACAGCTCCAATTCACTTTAGTGTGACAAAAACAAAAAAGAAGCAAAAATTTGAGATTGCTAGAAAAAATTGAGCTGTGATGTATATTGGTATTCAGATCCTTCAGAATTATACTTTTTGACAGGCAAGGTTCTGTTTCAAATTTTTTAGACATTTATTTATTTTAAATGTTTATATTTGTAAGCTTATTTAAATAAAGTATGACATTATGGTACATACATATATATGTATATATTTTATATATATGTATATATATTTGTATATATGTATATATTTTTATATTACATTGACTAACTGCTGTATGCACATAAAAAACTGGTACAATGTCTCAGAAATGCTTAGAAGATTCAATTTTTTGGTTCTCTGTCAATTATATAATAAACATTGAGTTATTCCAGCTGTTTCATCCATTTTAGGAAGAAACTACCTCTTACAGTATCATTTTATATCTTACGCTAACTTAGACATCCAAAGTAATATAAATGTGTCTTCTTTCTTTCACAGAAACTCCAGCTTAGTATGCCACCTGAAGACACTATTTTTTCCCCTCAAAATCATAAAAGTTTGGCATGCTACAGACTATTACCTTAATTTTACACACTGAACTAAACTCAGATTTGTGAGGATCATCTGGAAGGAACACAGGAGGTAATACAAAGAAACCTACTTCTGGCCTAGTCATTTTGCAGTATGAGATCTTTCATTCCTATAGCACTGATCTTTGCAGACAAAGATATGAAACAATACTCCTGGTATTCAGGAGGGCATATTGAAATGTAAAAAATCCTCCCTCGCTTATTAGATCTTGCACACTACAAAAACAGCAGTCACCTAAGTGGCCAAATTACACTTTANCTTAGACTTTGGGGTCAAATCCTAACATTTCAGGCACAAAGAGAAAGGGGAAGATTTGACACCTCACAGAAGAAACAGCTGATACAGCGATAGTGTACAAATATAGCAAGATTCAAAAAATGACCTTCATAGAAAGTGTCACAAAATAAATGTATAGATTATAAAATTGTGAAATCCCAGACAAAACACCAGTTCCTGTAAATTTCTCACAGAACTGAATTCCTGTAGATATTCTTGGGGTTGTTTTATTTTTGTTTGTGTTGTGACAGGTAAAAGAATTATAAAAGAAAGGCCTCACAAAATCAGGCCTGCTCTGCTAAATTACCAAAGTTAGCCTGCCACTTTTTCTAAGTAATTTGCAAGTTCCCATGTGAAAATAATCTTGTTACAAAATTTCATTAGCGTAACAACCTACTCTTGGATTGAAAATAACAAGGGATTTGTCCCATGAGAATCAGTAAAGAAAATATGTAAACAATAAAAGAATAGAGAGATGTGATAGACAAGTAGAATACCTTTTACTAACCAATAGAGTAATTGTCAAGAAAGCTATTAACCAATTAAAGTTGCACACAAGGTCTGTGAAAACTGTATAAAATGAGTTGTGAAAACAAAGAATGGGCTTTTCCTGCATGAAGATAATGGAGTCTCGTCTAACTTATTGCAATAGTTTGTTCCTTTGTTTTTCTCCTTAATTTTTGAGGTACGGAGGAAAAGGTCCTTCCATTCCTGCCCATCCCAGCAGGCAGCAGGTGCTCAGAAGGTCTGAAAAACAAAAGCCACCTGATTTCAAGAGGGAAATATACACATTGAAGCAAGTAGAGTACGCCATGCCAGGAAATTTCTAATTTATAATAATTGTTCCTTTGACTACATAACATCACATTAAAACATTGAAATAAATGATGCTTTCACAGTGATTTTATAAAAAATTATCATTTAAGAAAGCAAGCTCAGTTCTATGATAAACCACTATTTATTATAGAAGATGTGGCACAGGTTTATATAGTCAGACAATTACTACTGATAAAAAACCAATCCAACAGGCTTTACAGTATGTTCACTGTCCTTGCAGGTACTGTAAACCATGTGATTCCCAGAATCTTTGATATGCATTCAGTACCATTATGTGAACCAAATATTATCCTCTTAAACTACCACAATCCAATCTAAATGAAAAAGGTTTTAATATAGTGTTTTCTCTTCTTGTGTTTGAAATTAGTCTATGAATTGTCTTCAACTCATTCTGTTGCATAAATTGCTAGGAAAATGATAGTATTTTTCTGTGAAAGCAGGGCATGTGCACAAGATCACAATGTCCTATATATAAGCTACAAGGGATCTCTTTTGTCTGTTTCATTCTTTCCTTCTCAAAACAAGCAGGTAACACTGCAAGAAGAGTGTGTGAAATAGCCTTGCAGCTCACCAGTGCTACTTCTGGACTAATAGGAGGTGATGAGTTTTTATTTCAATGATGCTCCAAGAACTGGTGAGATAACAACTAAGGAACCTCATATCTGTGCTGAGAGTAGCCTTTTGCAGTGAGCCAGTCTGTCAAGAAACATTTACTCTGTTTTTCTGTGCTCATTTTATATTCTGTTACTTTCCCTGATCTCAACATTATGAGGGGAAAAATCTGTTTAGGAATGGGCAAGAAATTGTTGAAATATGGACTCTGGTTTTTGTTGTCAAATGTCATTACATCAGGTTTCTTCTTTTTGTTCTTAAATATGTTCATATCTTTGTGCAGTTCTTCTTCCAAAAGTAGTATTCCTATCCCCTAAAATAATCTTCTCAGCTCTTAAAACTCAGGACCTACTTTTGGAAATCACATTGAAAAACTGCTTATAGACAATCAGCCTTCGAATTCTTTGGGACAGCCTCAGTAAAAGAGAAAGACTAAAAGTTTGTGTTAACTGTGTTTCTTGGGAATCACATGGATAGGGCCATTGTCAGTCAGAATCACATGGATAGGGCCACTGAGTCATCAAACTTTTGTGCTCTACTTAGGTACATTAAAAATACTTCCTGAAGATCTTTGGCACTTTTCATGAAGATTGCTGGCCTTAACATATTTTTTTGTGTATGTATGTATGTCTTTATTTTTTATTTAAATAAAAGCAGCAGAAGCCATTTTTCCTGCTGTCCTAGTTCTGGAGAAATTTTCTTGCAGTTTGTGTAAATATATTCACATTCTAGTGTGGTTAGTATTAGTCTACAAATTAAGTCTTTTACTTGTGGTCTTTTGTCTGTAAAATGTGATTAATTTTAAATCAAAGCATGACCCAAACAACACTTGAGACTAAACTGAAATGTGTTATAAAATATGTATATTGATTTTAGCCAAATGTAATCTTTTTTGATAAAAATAAACTTTGATCCATAGTCAGTGCACCAAAAAAGTAGCTTTCCTGACTTTGATCATACAAAGACATAGAGAAGATGTCAGACATGAAATAAATAAGTGAGAAGTGTGGAAAAATGAAAGAGGTGACATAGCCCTGTTTGAGCTTTGTTGTCCCTGCTGTACACTACTAGAACAAGCACTTCTTGCTAATACGATGGAACAGCCCAACAATTTTCAGGCATGAAGACTACTTGAGGGAAAATTCAATAAGTTAAGAATACCAAACTGTAATCAGACCTTGGGGAAGAAGCAGTATTGAAACACAACTTTTTTTGACAGTTTTGAGTGTAGCTCTGGTAGTCTGTTTCAAAAACTGTCAAAATGATGATAAGTGGTCTTGGGAGTCTAGTTTTGATTCTTACACTAAATAATCTGACTGCCTTCTTGGTATTAGTGCTATTAGCAATTTAAGAAGTCTGATTTTTGAAGGAGAAAAGATGCTAAAACAGAAAAATTACTATGCTGAATGTAGAGCAGTTACTTTTCAGGACATCCTCATCAAAATCAATAGGATTGACTAATTAAGACATCTAAGCTGAAATCAATAGGATCTGACAGCTAACACCTCCCTGTAGCAATAAGACAGCATCAACAATTTTGCATCTATACTGATGTTAAAATTACCCAATTCTATTTCCTTTGCTATTCAGTACTTAATGTTTTCCTGAAGAGCAAAGCCATTCCATACCTAATATGCTTCCCACATTCCAAAATAAAAGCTGATGAAACTGTTGCACCTTCTGCCATGTGGTAGCTTGCAGCTTGCAACATTTGCAGCTTGTTACCAAAAAGCCTTGATTGACCTGATGTGTGGGCTCTCAATCCTTAAATGCCAGTCAACTATAGCAAAGCAATTAAAATATATGTCAAGGCCAGGAACATCAAACACAGAGACAATCCAGAATAGGAAAGAAATTCCACAACCAACACCAGCTATTTTTTAACTTCTTTCCATTAAGTTAAGTTAAGTTTCCATTTTTAACTTCTTACCATTGAGTCTTTAACGGTAAACCCTTTGGGTGGATAGTTTCCTGCCAGTTCTTCCTCTGAGGGTCTACCCTGCCTTTCCTCAAGTTTTCAATTTTCCCTTAGTAGATTTCTGATGATCTGTGAAAGTCTATGCTATATTACCCCTGAACCTATCCTCAGTGCACAGTAGAACAGGTTCACAGAAATCATGGCACCTTGAGGCTTTCTGGAGCTGGAAAGGAGAGAGAAACAACAAATGAATCAAAATACACTGTGTGCCATCCAGTAGACATGCAGCGTAGGTTTGTTTTTTCTACTGGTTGGGTTCTGAGTCTTGTTAAAAGTTCTGTTCCTTCTAACTTTCTTGGCAGACGTGATGGCCAACCATGTTTTCCTTCTTTAGTTCGCAATTTGATGTTGTGACTGTTCCTCAAATCATGCTGATGAGAATGATAGTCTTCATTAAAACAAGCACAATCCATTGACATCATGCACGAAGGACCTTGAATACAGATCAGGAAACGCAAGGAGAGCAGAGCACACCAGAAATGTCTTCTGAATTATCCTATTGTCTCTAGAATTCACTTCTATTAATTTCCTGATATTTTCCCTTCAAATTGTTGTTGGGTTTTTGCACAGTTTATTTTCCTCTTTAATTCAGGGCCAAATGAATATTATTGCTTTTAATATAGTTGTGCATAGCAGAGTAGAACCATGTCTTCCAACCACTAATGGTCACAGTAAACAACTGTTTGAAGACATGTTAGAAGCTTGATGTGGACCATATGGATGTTTTCTCTTTCTCTCAACTACAGGCACATTTATTTGGAGATGGAGTACATATTTAAGAATGCCTTCATGCGGCCTATGTGCTTCAATTCATGATTTGTAAAGCTAAATCTCAGAAAATTTTAAGAACCCGTAGTAGCAGCATATCCTGTCCCAACTGTAAAATTAAAAAAAAAAATCCAAAATATATTGTAAGTTGCAATCTTTCATATATCAAATTATCTCTTTATAATTTCTGAGCCAAAGTACTTCCATAATTTCTTGTCCTTTGAAGGATTTTGCAGATGTCTGGATATCAACCAAAAAGAGGTTATATGATTCATGTTGGAAAAGAACTAAAGTCCACATTCCCTAAGCAAGCAGTAAATCTTGATATTGGACATATTAAAAATTTACTTTAGGCACCATTTGCTTACCAAGAAATTTCTTAGGATCTGCATGTTGTATTTGATTTGAGAAGAATTAAGCGGCTTAAATTTGAGATATGCTGAATATTTTATCCTGAACTGGGCTGACAAGAACATCCTTGTCACAGTGGCTGTTCATCTTATTTATGTAATGTCTGCCACAGCTTTGTTCAACTCAATAGAGCTTTCCTATTGGATCAGGGCCCAGAGAATTTAATCACCTCTGATTATCTAACTTAAAGAAACATGGCTTAGAAGCAGAAGGTTGCACTCAGGTTGAAAGTTCCACCTCTCTCAGGAAACCACACTTAACCTGATTCAATGTCCTCTGAAATGTTATTCTCTGCAAATGTTACTTCTCCGCAAGTGCCACCATCAAAAATCTTTACTATATTCTTCAGCAAATGGCAGCATTTTCTTCAAAACTGTGCCTACAAAGGAGACAAAATTACCTAAAAAGTGTGAAAAGATGGTAAAATACCTAAATTTTGATGTGGCAGGAGCCAAACTGAATTGTAGCTAATGACAAGAAATATCATAGCATGCTCTTTATGTAAGCAAAAGAATATTTTATACACAGACTGTGAACTTAGGAGCAATGGATTCAGTTTCTCCATTTTTTTCAACACGTATATTTTGGTAAATGTCTTGGCCCTGATGGATCTTGTGCTCTTCAAAATAGGCTTGAGATGGTTCTTAGGTACTATCCTCTATATCACTGCCCAGAGCCATGTAGGAGGGTATGGACAGACGGACACTTGCCCAGAAGAGACACATTGCTTAGAACTGGGGTTACTGAAGCACATATCTGAAACACAGATCTCTTGGAAACAATTTTGTTTTATTTGTGTCAACACAAGACTGAGTAAGTGTTAATATCCCTTTCCTTGGAGTGGGAAAAACTGGATTCAGATCCCTGTTCTGCCTTTGTCATGGCAGTGACCTAACACAAGTACATCCATGTGATAGATGAACAGTGCTAGAAGAAAGAGACACTCCTTTTTTTCTTACTACATCATTTATAAAGCACAGAGTAACACCAATAAGACAAATTTACACTTCAAGTGTTTTGCAATTAGAGTATTCACATGGGAACTAGCAGAGCTAGGAGGAAAATTCTTGGTCTAGTTCCAGCAGAACTTGAATGCAGACCTGCCTTTGTGTGAATGCTTTAGACTTCAATTTACTCTATGCCCTTTCTGTCACTTTCTTTGCAAAAGGACAAGCGGAGTTTAGGTTCATGAGTCTCATGGTGGGTTAACAGATGGGAATTTGAATATGTGATGTCTTAAATTTTGCAATAACTCATGTCGTTACTTTTAAGAGGACAGATGTTTAAGTTTCTCTCTGTCTTTTTTCCTTTGTCTGTAAAGAATGGGATATTGGTGCTTCTCACTTTCTACGAGTGTAATCATAAAATTGCAGGTAATGGGACCATGTAAAATCTGTGCATGGATATCTAATAACACACCAGCTCATGAGGATAGTGAGCCAATGATTTACAAAGGCTGAAAAGAGAAACTATTTGAAAAGAAACATCTCTGGGTTATAGACTCCACTGGGTACTTCTTTTCTAGAGGTTTCAGGTGTTCAGTGTAAGAAGAGTCATAGCAGAGGTGCTACAGAAAAATAATTTCCGTGTGAGAAGTGGGAAAGGATTTCTGTAACAATTAAGTGTGTGGGCTTTGTAATGAAAAGGCTATTGCTAACCTCTTCTTCCATCTCTGTGATATCAAAGAAGAAACTTCGTACTTTGAATATAGTATAAACACTATAAATAAGGTTAAAAAAAATTGCATCTGCATCTCATAAAGTATTTACATCAATTCAGTCAAATAAGAGTCTATAAGCAAAGCATTATATAGATTAAATAACAAGGTTCAGATACCCTGGTTTAAGCCTGCAGAGCTCTGATACTTCTCAGGAGAATACCTTCCATTTTAAGTGCATTATATTCATTATTCCTTTCCTCCCCCTTCTTTCTTCTTACATTTTAATTCATTTTGCAGCTTTCTTTCCATCACATGGGCTTTTATTTTCAAAATACGCCATTTGTGCGGTATCTTTTCCAGTGCCTTTGGAAAATTTAAATATATAATGCAGCTACATTCCCTTTATCTGTCATGCTAGCAATATCTTCAAAAAGTCTAGTGTATTTGTAAAGCAAGTACAGCTCTCCTAGCATTCTTACTGCATCTTGTTAACTAATCCCCTTGTCACCACCTTACTTTCACTTTCTTCTGTCACAAATTAATCCATCAACAATCATGTAATTCGAATGATCTGGTTTCCTTCTTCTTCCATGAAGTGACATTAACTCGCATTTGAGTTGTAAGAAGGGTGCATAGTTTTCACAGAACAAAATATAACCAAATCTTACTACTTTTAAATGCTACTTGAGGGCTTTGCTCGCTACTATGCAATGCTCTCAAGGATATTTAAGAACCTAGACATAGGTAAAATGCAGATTGGTTAAGATATGGGATCCAGACCTTAATGGAGCCAGTGTAAAATTTCCCATCGACTTTGCTGCCAAGGCAGTGGCATATCCTTTGCTGGGTGCAAGAGACTTCATTTTCTAGTATTCTGGGGAGGTGCAAGTGGAGCTCCTTGGCTGTCATGTTAAACTGAGAAGGGAGAAACAAGACTGGTATTATCCCATATACAAACAAACAAATATCAGGAAGAAAGCCCTCCAACACAACAGAACTGAGCATGTATTGCTTATGAAAATAATACATGAAAGATTTGGGAATTACCCGTAGCTAGTCTTAAGTTTTCTGGACTGCTACAAACTGTAATATGCTACTAGCAGGCAGAAACAGTGCAAGCAGAAACTAAAGCCATGAGCAACTGCTGCCTCCTTGTTTCAAATAGGAAACAAAGGACTGTGAAAGCAATAACCAAAAAAAAGGTATAGTTTTAACAGGTAATCCCATTTTCCAGCTGACTAGAACCACTTGACTTTTGTCCTTGATTTTTACAGTGTGTCCCAAATAAACAAATGTCTTAAGTAACACACACCTTGCTAAGGGCTGTTGCAGATAGAGATAGGGGACTTTTTTCCAGTTGTATTGAATTTCCTTTATCTGTATACTCCAGTGCAAAATAATTGTAAATATTTTTGAACTCAATTTGATGGCACTTACAAGCCTCTTGCTTTTTATCATGAAGCACGTGTGACAATGCGACATAAAAGACAACTGAGAATTAGCCCAAGATAGCACTTTAATAACTTTTTCCCAGATGACTTACCCAAAACTTCCAAACAACCTTTACAACCTTTAATTTCTTTAACGTCTTTCATCTCATCAAGATTTTTGAAATTAGGAACTTCAAGTAGTTTCACATAAAAATTACATCTTAGAACTCTGTGGAGGACTTAACTACGCCATTTGGAAAGGAGGAGATCCATAGTAAGAAAAAATTGCTATAATGAGATGGGTGAATATCATTCAATATGGAATCCTGTATTCTCTTTTATAAAGTAACATGGAAGGCTTGTTAGCATGAAAATTTTATATGTTATAGACTTTTTTAATGCGTGCACTCCCCTCCCCCACAGACATGATCAGTTTAAAAGTTTAAAAGCTATCAAATATTTTTTACTGTTATTTTTTTAATCTCCAGTAAAGAGACAAATTTATGCACAGCTCCTCACTTAGGCCAAAATTCTGCTGTTTTCAAGATCTATTAGTTTCTCGATCTCTTCAATTTTTTTTTTTTCTTTTTATATTTCATTCAGCTAACTCTTGGAAATATATGCAAAAATTTTACAGAGTAAATAATTTTATTTTAGGAAGAATCAACACCCAGGTAAATTAAGACTGCAAAATAGATATGTCAGGAAGTTATAAAGGTCTGAATTTGATATGATGAATATGAAAAGGGTTGTTATTGATGCTGTATTGTAATGGAGCCTGTACCAACAGTCTCCCATGCTGAGAAGGAAGATTCATGTTTTATACATCTGATTCATATGATGGCAAGAAAGACACACTCTTGAAGACAGAGATGTTTTACAGCTGTGCAGTTGAGCAAGAGGGATGCAAAGAAATTTCTCTGAAAGAAAAGAACTGTCTGGAGTGAAGAGTTAAAAGATGTAGAGGAAGTAATTTTTCTATGTGGGACTCTCAGGTAGAGACCGTGTGATGTGAAGGATTTTGTCAAAGGTCACAGCTAATGCTGGCATTCAATGTGGAAGGCAAACAGTGGGGTCACCCAGGGAAGAGTGAGGACACCCAGCCATGGACAAACCTTGTGTGAAACCTCACAGCTTGCAGGGGCAGCCCTCCACCCCCTAGAACCAAGAGTATTGTGCCTCCTTCCCTGGCAAGAACTGTTTTGAGCCATTTTCTATTTTATGGCAGAAAACTCTTCTATAATCTTCCCATGTGGGGATAGGGACTGGGCTTTTCTCAAGAGACAGGGCTTGAATATTGCCCACTCTTAAGAAGGCTCATGCAGTGACCTTTCCTGAGTCCCCAGGGGACCATACGCAAATTATGCTCTCTGTAGGTCTCAGTGTCTCTATCTGCAGAGAACATTTAGTCCATGTGACTTCCATAGCCCTTGAAGACATCTGAAAATAAGCAATAGTTGAGTGCAGATGACTACTAAATATTAATGCTGTTAGAAACAGGTTATAAAAACTGTGTGGAAGCTTCAGAGATGGGTTTGGGCACAGGCAGGAATTTGCACATGCAAAATGGGCACAGACAGCAGTTGCACACAGTGGGGCCCAATGGCTCATTATTATTTTCATGATATTTTTCCAGTTTTATAGCTTTGTTTTTTAATTTTAAGCACTAGCCATTGGATGTAAAGTCAATTATTGCCTGTGCATGAAAGTTATTCTTTCTCATTTGCACCTCTTTTTATTATGGCAATTGAATTCTCATCATTGACTCATATTTATCCTTATCCCTATAGGATATAGACTTTTTCAGTTCTTCTCTCCGTTGCTGTACTGTATTGATCAAGCAATTTGCAACCTTGTCCTTCCTTTAATGTCATTTACAAATATCCATCTGTCTAGCTTCCTGTCTCTCCCAGGTAAATATTTGCTGGATGCAATTTTCTCCAGTATAACATGGAATTATTTCTGTATTTAAATGCCACATTATATACATAAATGGATGCATAGTATGTAGAAATTCATGAAGAATCTCCCTGAAGATGTCAAGCAAACCCTGTTGATAAAGGCAAATGAGATTGAAGGGTGGCTTAAAAATAGAAAAATAAATGACTAAAAATGATAAACAGAAATTTTTATATAGAGGATAATCCTAATAATTGTCTTCTTCAGCTTTCAGAACAACAAAAAAGCCCAAGGAAAGAGAAAGATCTGCCCCTTTGTTGGAGAACAAACATTTAACCCTTTTCTCTTGAAAAAGCTCAATTTTGGATCACTTTTGTATTGGTGTAACACAAGCAGTTTCAGAAAAATTATTTTCTGCCTGTGGAAGTGATATGAAACCAGATCCATAAAGCAGTGTCATTGTTTTCACTTTCATTTTAACAATGCTAAAATGTTCTTTTACAAAATTTACTCCCCTATATACAAGCTGGATTCTAAGACCAAAATCATCTGATAAGGCTCTGCTTTTATGAAGGAAGAACTTTTGTGTCACAGGGAAAGTTTGTGAAAAGTAAAGAGTTTAATTTGCAATATAGAGTGTACCAGTCTCACAAAGAAAAATGGCCTATTAGTTCTTTAAAAAGGATATAGAATTTTGAGAAAACTTTTCTAAAGAAAGGAAATAAATGAGGGCTTATAAGAGCTTTTCCAATTTTCAGTTTGCTTATATATATACACATGTTTATGTAAAAGCACCTATGTATATAATTATATAAATATTTTCTATTTTGTTATTTTTTTTTTGTAGACTTCTGGCTTTAGCTGCCAAATCAGTGTCTGGACTCTTCTTGCTACCCTTTTCAGCTTTCCATAGGTCTCTGTGTTCCTAAAGTTGGGGTGGGCCACAAAGGGCTGCTCACAAAGGCTTAACTGCAGGATTGGGACCTTGATGCATAGTAGCTGTGAGCACACAAAACTCTAGTGTGTTTCCTAGCATTGAATTTGAAGGTTCTGCGCAAAGCATTGAGATAATTTTTTTTTTTTTTTTTTTTGGTAGTCTTTTCACACAAATTTTTACCTAGTACCTCTCTAAGCTTGCACAGGATCCAGACTGCTGAAAGTAGATAAGGAGTAGTGATGTGCTCCCACCTGATGTTGGTTCAGATCACTGGAAGAATGTTGGTATAAACAAAGAGCTGCAGGCCATGACAGAGCCCCTTTCCTCTGCTTAATCCACAGCTCAGTTAAGAAATAACACATTTTTCTTCATTCAGGACACCTTTTATCTTTCTTCCGTCTGGTGTCTGTGGGGTGTTTTCTTTCTCCTCTTTGCTTTTGAACTGCTGCTGAATGTTGATGAGAGAGTACTTAGGCCAGTCCTAGAGTGATTTTGCATTATTGTGGGCTTTTTTTTTTCCTTCAGGTCTGGCAATACCTGCTTCCTGCATTTAAGAACACCATGTGGCTTAAATTGTCTGAATACTGGATGTTGTCCTATGATAACAGCCTTCCTCAACTCTCTTGAGGAAAAAAATGCTTTAGAAGAGAAGACAGAAATGTTTCTCAGTGAATTTTGCAATAGAACAAATCTACTCTGTCTTCTCTGCCTTGTGATCAAAAATCACAGGATGGAGGCATATTGGAGAGGAGAAAACAAGTTCAGCACTGGTGTTCTGGGTCAGTAGGTTCCAAATGTACACTTACTTTTACATCTGTTGCTCTGATTTATAGACAAGGTGGAGGTTAACTGTTTTCTGTTTTCCTTTTGCTACAACTTCCTCTGAGCTCAGAGCATATGCTTTCTTGATAGTATTTAAAAAGAACCCTTGGGTTAGTTTTTTTCAGGCTGGAGATATTTGCCTTGACCTGGTGAAAAGTCCCATTTTAAAATTGTATCTGCTATGCTTGTTAAAAAGCCCAGAAACCATTTCTGCTCAGTTCTGTTTTCTGAGATCTAGTTGTATTTTTAGTGGCAGTGGTTAAAAACAAATATATGCCCCAAACTCTTGTTCCCACCCACTGTAGCTGTGACTGCTGGCGGTGCTTGATAGTTGATGCTTTTCTGTGCTGGTTTGCGCTAGAGAGGTGAAAATATTAAAGCCAGCTCTGCAGAATGGGAGCAAATGAGGTATAGCCTGATAGAAAAATGACAAGAGAAAATTTGCCAAGACCAATGGAACTACAGGGAGTCTTGTACCAGGTAGGGTGAGATTTAGCTAACACAGGGGCAGGTACAAACCCTTGCTTCTGTCTTGCACTGATGCACTTCTGCCACAGGTAGGGCAGGCATAGAAAAAACAGTTGCCATTCTCTGTATCATTGGAAAAGTCCTGACAGGATTACACCATAGAGAAATCTTTTCAGAAAGCTGTTGAAAAAAATGGTATATAGGAGTGAGTCTTTCCCAAAGATGGAATTGTGCTGGTACCAGTCAGCAGGGGAAAATGTTTGCCCAAGGGTTTTGTTTTAGGGCAGATTCCCTGATGTGGCTTAATCAGTAGAACAAAAAAGTCTATTGTGGATTACTTATGTGCACCCTTAATAGGATGTATGCAAATCCATTGGGCTTAATGGCACTATTAATGTATGTAAAGGTGGACACCAGTGCTTTAGGCCTCCCAGCCAAGCCATTTTGTTGTCAGTTCAACAGAAAAAGCAAATCATTTCCCCCAGCTCTTACCTTGGCTGCAGTTGCAAAAGTACTGATAGGAAAAATCTGAAATGAAAAAATAATATTGAATATTCATAATGAAAAAGATTCAGGCTTTGTTGCCAAACATATTCATAGAAAACAATAATTCCCATGGAATTTTATTTTGGTGACTTTTTAAAAAGCTCAAACCTTAAAAAAAGCTTGCAGTAACTATGAACAGAAAAAACTTGCTGCAATTTGGGATTTGCATGGCCACTGAAAAACAAGCCATGATCAAAATCAGGGGACCACTTATAGATTGCAAAGATTTTCCACTGAATTCGGTTCTTTGATGTAATGCATTTCAAAAATCTTGCCTTGTTTGAGTAATGGTGGCTTGAAGAATACAGTTCACAGAGTGAAATATCAAAATGTTCTGTATTGCAAAGCAGGCAGCAACAAACATTTCTCGGTAGGAATGTGTAAAAATGCAGTGATCTGTCCTGTAATGGATATCTGTCTATGAGGTAATTCTACTATCTTGCAATTACATGCCTGAAGACATTAATAGCATAAAGCATATTTTAAAAGTAATTGGTAAACCTATTAATTTCCACATCTCCATGTTTTTGTCATTTACCATGAAATACTTAACAGTCTTTTGCATTGTTTCAAAAGACGTGTCCATATTTAAATAGAAACCTCCTTTCATTGCCCATGCTGCATGTTTCATTTTATCTGTATGAGAAATGTGAAACTAGGGAATTAATAATTATTTCACTTGGAAAGGTATGAAGCAAATTCCATTGCCTTTGTCTGATTAGAATCTTCCCTGCTGGTTTAATTAAAAATGGCCATGTGACAAGCAAAGAAAGCATCTCTCCTTTGGGGTGGAGGGGGGAGGAAGGAATGGTATTGTATTTTCTGGTAAACAGTGAATCCTGAAGCCCCAGAGTTGTAAAATTTAAATGCTTAATGCAAATGAAAAATGCAGACTCAGGTCAGCTATAGACAAATGTCACTAGACTGGATGGAAAATGCACTGCAGGCAGAAAAGATGACATTTATCAGTCATCCATACATCAGTAACTAAAACAATTTTAGGGTTGTCTAGACAGGCATCTATTATTCCTTAAATTTAAAAGCTTTAGTAGAAAGACAACAGCAAATGCTCTATTTATATATTTTTTTTCTTCCTAGATGAAACAAGATAGGAAAAGGAAAAATCATAGTTTTCAAAATGAAAAGTACAAATTTACTTTTCTTTCTCTTTGACTTCTTTAGATCTTTTTTGGCTCTCTGGGTAAAGGAGATTTTCTTGGCATGTACTGAAGGCAATTTAAGTGAATTATCAGAGTGTGCATGCAATGCTGGCTGTAATTATTACAGTACAGCCCTGTAATATTGAACTTAATTACTGTGTACAGTGTTTGGTCTTTATGTTTTCTGCTTAATTTACCCTGTATAGTTAACATGAATTTAGTGGAATCATTATGCACCTTTTGGGTTTCCTCTTCGGAAAAAAAGTATTTATATTTTCAGGAGAAACATACTAGAATAGATACAAATATTGAAGTAAATCATTCTGGTAGATGGATCCCTTCCCTCTGTTGCTTATGTAGAGCCAGAGTTCTGCAAATATATATTGATACACTGAATTAAGATCTGTGAACTGTCCCATTAGCTGCCACAGGAAAACTTGCAAGCTTCAATTTCAACTAAATATTTTCACTACTATTTTTTTCTATTAATTTTTACTTCATATGGTAACAAGCATTTTTGCAAGAAGGTGCACAAAATTGCAATTATTCTCTCTACCATGCAGAGCGTATACTATAGTTTTTGGAATGAATTAAATTATTTGTGTGATGAAATTTTTTATGCTGCTGCTTTAAAATTAATCTTTGGATATGCTATAATTAAGCAGAAACAGTATAGCCCAGCCCATCTGCAGACTGTTCTCCACTAATACCTCTTTTTTTTTCAGATCTTGCTTTTCTTTCGCCACCTCTAGTAGGAGGAAACAGTGTCACGTTGCCTCTCTGCCAGCAGGGCTGGAGGTTTTGCTAGTCAAACCCTGGCCCTTATTGCCAGTGGCTCAGGGACCTTCAAATGAAAGGTAAGTTCTAGATGTCCCATGCAGAGCAGGGAAACTGAGTAGTGGAGCAACTTGGTAAAAATACAGAAGTAAATGGTGCTGCTTACACAGTGGGCCTCAGAGTGTGCTCACTTTTGATGCTTTTAATAGGCCACAATGGAACACAGACTGCTTGTAAAGAAGCTGCCAGAAAATTATTAAAAGGTGAATAATATAAAATAAAAATCAGGGGGTTCAGCTGTGAACATGCCATCACAATTCACTGTCTTTCAGGAAAGGTGTGACAACTCTCCATATGCATTGAAAGGGTTGGGGGCTTGGTTTGGATTTGTTCTGTTTTTTCCTGCCTACAGCTCTTCCAAAGTTCTTACCTTCTGTGTGTGCTGGGAAGAGGTGATGTATTTATATGACACCATGGTTCTCATATTTTGTCAACTTGGGAATGTCAGGCAAAGAGATACCAGAATCTGAGACACAGAGGGATTTTGGTAACCATGCCCTGGAATCACTCATATCTAGCTGCATGAACAATACTGAGATGTGAGTATCTGGAAAGAACTTTAAAGCAATAAAATATATTACTGAAGCACAAATGAATACTGAAATAAAGTGTGGACACAGTAAATTCCCATATATTTAATCTGGTAGAGGTCATAGGACCTCATCATTTCATCAGTGTGTCTAAGTATCTAAAGGGTGGGAGTAAAAGAGCATGGATCCAGGCTCTTCTTGGTGGTGCTGAGCAACAGGTCAAGAGGCAATGTNGGCCGCGCCGCCCCCGCTGCCCCCGGGCCGCGCTCCCCAGGGCCGCCGCGCCGCCCGCCCCTGACCACTAGGTGGCGCTGCAGCAATAGGTTTCCCGCCCGCACGCTGAGGGGGCGGCAGGCCCGGGCCGCGCCGAAAGGCCGCATTCGGCTGAACAATTCAAATGTATTCCTGTTAATTTGTATTTGATAAAGGTTCGGGAGTCTTTTGTTGTGTGTCTAGTTAGCCTGCGTGTTACACTCGGAGCGTTTGCAAATTTTCTGTTTGATTGTGAGCCTTACTGTGAATTTTTATGTGGCTGTGTACCTGCGCATATTTGTTTATANCTTTACTGTGCAAGTGACCAAGCATTGGAACAGCTTGCCCAGAGAGCTTGTAGAGTGTCCTTCACTGGAGACGTTCAAGAATGACCTGGATACCAATCCTGTGCCATTGTGCTCTAGGATGACCCCGCTTGAAGCAGGGATGTTGGACCAGAACCACTGTGGTCTCTTTCAATCTTACCGATTCTGCAATTCTGTGAAAATTCTGAATGAATATGAAAATTCAGACTCCTTTTGATTACAAACATATACGATTTCGGCAGCTTTATCTCTTGTTTAGACGGATGATCCTGCCAGTATTAGAGGGTGCTGTTCTCTGAGAGAGCCGCCTCACCTGATGAACAAACAGAAACAGCCAGTCTCTCAGCTTTGATCCCGAGAACAGAGCATGTGCTCCGGTTGTAAAGGACCGCCGCACGGCGGGTTCCCGCTGGGAGCNGTCATGAACGCAGTGGCAGAGCACAGAACGATGCTTAGTCTGTACACAATGCAAATACATTATTCAGAGCCAGGTGGGGATTAAGGATTTGACTGTCTTCTATTTACAGATCAATGGGTCTAGTGCTCAGTACCCAAAATTGAGACAGGACAGTGTTAAGCGTTCAGACGCACCCCCCCCC